>OU892286.1:12210050-12564387 GCA_917834065.1 Ceutorhynchus assimilis | reverse complement strand
GTTTGAAGAAAAACCACAAAAGGCCATATTAATATGATAAATAATTAGCCTTCATATCCAATTTTAAATTTCATACAACCCGATTTTATATTTTCAGATAGGGCTACCTCTATTGAACATTTTAAGAACATGATATTTTAATTCAAAATCAAACAATTATTACCGAACAATAAAGCAAGAATTTAGGTATTGCGGGGAATTTCTAAAGATTGCAGAACAAGGTCTTATAACTTGTAGTCTTCCTATAATTTCATCATTTGCAGAATATAAGATAGTTCCACAATAAAAAAAAGAGGTTAATTAATTATTGAAAATAGCTCTTTTTGGATATTGATTCAAATCGCCACTTATTATTTCTAATCTTTTTAGTCTAATCAGGAAACTAATACATACTAGAAATTTTATAATACAAAAATCTCAAGAAGGTGTAAAAGCTCTGGCCGGTACAGTAAAAACCGCTTTTGTCCGGAAGAAAAATAAAAAAAAAAACTTTTTCCAGCGACTAACTCAATTTGGATTAAAGCCGGTAGAAATCTGAAAATATTTAGTAGACGAAAGGATTTTGCGAGTCCAGAGGAGATTTTGTGTCTCTGGCAAAAAACTTCCTAACGTTTTTAGTTATATTTCAACGATTACAAAGAAAACTTTTTTCTACTTTTTTCTTCTCTTTCTCCGAGTTTCAGGCTCGGTTTTGGCTTATCCTACGAAACTTTTATCTTATGAAATATTTAAGCTGCAGAATTTTCATTCTTTATTGAGTTGAGACCGTGACCTAAGGCCGATATCTCAGATAATATCGTATTTATAGTCTTGATGGTCTAAATTTGATCGAATCAATAAAATTTTCCTCATTTACTCGTTTAAGTTGTTTTCAGGGATGAGTGGAATGATGTAGATCAAAACCTTTTTTCTGTGTGAAAGTCACATGAATTTGGACGTTTTTGCTTCGACGTCGTTGTTTCTCTCATTTTTGAATCTCCTTCAAGATTCCGCCAATAATCAACTCAACGCGAAGACACAAATTTTCGTGTGCATTTCTAGTTGGAAAATTTATATTCTACTAACATTTAAATAGCATCCAAAAAGAATATGTTTATTCAACAACTGTAAGGCAAAACATAACGAAAGAGTCTTACATTGGAATTGCACTGGAAAAATAAATATTCAAGAGATATCGCGAGTACATAGAATTTTAATCAGATTCTATTGGTTTTAGATTTGAAAATGAAATGATTCGAGTTCTTATTTGGATCGTTGGAGGAACAATTTTCTCTAGTTTAGTTTCAAGGAAATTTTATTGACGCTAAGTTGTAAACATTGAAATTGATTACTTTCCTTACAATCGATCTGCTTTAATGCCTTCATCTATGAACCTCACGTTCCAATAACTCTGCCATGCAATCTAATACCAAACAGAAAATCAATTAAGACACGCAACAGCTAAGCGAAAAGAAAAATTGAAATGTGGTGTCCTGCATTTGACATTTCTTGACTTAATTATCGTTGAATAAACTTAAATATTATTTGTATTGGCTAATGGTGAATAGCCGGGGGACTTTTTATTTTTAATGCACAGAAATGACGAAGAGTTTTTCGGCTCTGCATATATTTTTTTTTTCTACTACCGTGCGTAAAGTACTCACTTCATGCACTATTCAGAAGACGTAAAATTTCTCTTCACACACTAGTGCGTAAAGTAATTCACTTCACACACTAGTGCGTAGAGTAATGTCAATGACAGATGTCAACACTGTCAAATTACTATTTTTCTGGTAAATTACTTCACGCTCTAGAGCGTAAATTGAGAATACTTTACGCACTAGTATGTGAAGAATTTGTCTAAATTTATTTTTTTTACACATATATGATTGGTAGTAGAAAAAAATTTGTATGCAATACGTGCGTAAAGCACCTTTTTTCACTCATGTGATTGTGTCAAAATTCACATTCGTGAAAAAAGGTTCACTTTACACACTTGTTGCATAAATAACTATTTTTTTTTCAATGTACAATTAACGTGTATCTAGAAAGATAATACTTCGCACCCTTCAAATGCACATGAACTTACTTAAAACCAACCTGGAAATAGTTTTTCATGTATGACCGGGCCGCAATGCACATTTTTGCGACCTAATTTGTGGTCGCAATTTGATATGTTTCGGCCCGCAAGGCCGCAAAGTGCCACCATGGGGTTGGTGCCGTAGGTGTCAAAAATTGAACGAAAACTGCTACAAAATGGTTATATTTTACCCTTCAGGAACGAATTAAAATTGAGGCTATGGTCCGAATATAACCAAATGTTAACCAAAGTAACCGATCCGGTTGACAGATGGTTACTGAAAATTCCGGTTTCTTAGGGCACGCGAATATGAAATAAAAAATAGTTGACAGAATTTACAGATAAAACCAACAGAACCGACATCCGATAGTCGGTAACTATTTTGACATTTAAAATGGGGTTGAATGCTGTGTGCACGTTAAGCAATTAAGCAAAAGAAGGTTTGTATATCGTGCAGTTTACAAAGTTAAAATCAAAGTTGATCATCTCATAAAGCAAAATAACGTTTTCAACAGAAACAGACTCAAGCAATCCCCTAGATGTTCTGACTTTAAGTTTCACGAAAGAATTAAGAACCTTTCAAGCACTGTCTTTGATGATGACGAGCTGGACCTTCTCAATTTATGCTTAAAATTTTGCTTATATACACCTATTTCTGAAAGTGACGTTTTGGCTTACTCTGTAGAGCTAGACGTTATCATCGAACAAATAACAAGAGATTATAAGATCAAAAAAAAACTACGTGACGATGTACACAACATCTTGTATAATACTAAGAAAAACATCAATAAAACCAATCCTTCCATCTCGTCCTCTTCGATGAAGACTCTCAAAAAACAAAGAAAAAATTTCTAGAGAAAACTTGGTTCTAACAAAGGCAGACAAGGGTTGTTGTCTAGTAGTTCTTGATAAAATCGATTACATTTCTAAAGTTGAAACTTTCTTAAAGAACAATAACTTCAAGATCTGGGGGTTGGATGGATACAACCCCCACAATGGTTTTATAAGAAAAACCAATAGAGTTCTCAAGCATTTTAATGATTTTCTTTTAGATTACGGAGCTCCTAAAACTATAATGTCAAGTAATCCACTGGTACCACGCATGTACGGACTTCCTAAGATCCATAGGGTCGACATCCCCATCAGACCTGTGGTAAGCTTCACACAGACACCGGTTTCAATTTTATCAACTTTCGTACTCAATCTTATTGAAGAATTGACATCATTCTCACCAAGGTTTGAGGTAAGCAACTCATTGGATTTGATTGGTAAGCTTCAGAGCATCAATCTACCAAACAACTATCTAATAGGCTCCTTACATCAAATTTTTTTATTATTGATTTCGATAGTCCATGAAAAATAAGTCAACACGTGTTTTTTCTTAGTCAAAAATTGACGGATATACAACACTATGAAATCTGCCTATGACGTCACTTATCTAATAAAAATTGACGGAGATACAACACTATGAAATCTGCCTATGACGTCACTTTAGAAAGCAACAAAAAAATCAATTTCCTAGATATCACAATCACCAAGAACCCCACAAATAATCTACAGTTCTCGATATACAGAAAACCGATACAGACTGACCACACAATACCGAACAATTCTAACCACCCACAACAACATAAACTAGCTGCTTTTCATTGTTATATCCACAGACTTTTAAACATCCCTCTATCTAATGAGGACTACAATAAGGAAGTTAAGATTCTTAAACAGATTGCTTACAATAACCAATTTGAACCTAAGTTAATTGATGTTCTCATCACTAAAACTAAAACAAAAAAGATCCAAAAAGAAGTTTACCAAGTTCTTCCTCCAACAGTCAGTAAATATGTGGCATTACCATTTCTTAATTCTGAAACCAATTCCAAAATTTCGCTGGTCCTTCGCCAAAATGTCGAGCACTTAAAAATCTCATATAAAACAAAGAACAGTCTTGCAACACTTTTAGTTAATTCTAAAGACAAAATCGACCAACTATCCATAAGTGGCATCTGTAAATTGAGCTGTAATTCCTGCCCCAGCACCTACATTGGTAGAACTTGTAGACCTTTGGGCACTAGGATCAACGAACATTTAAAAAGAACAACCTCAGCTTTCGGTGAACATCTCAAAGCATCAAAACATGAGTTCAGCCCCCGGTCTAATTCGAAGATTATTCATAATATAAATTCAAAAAACTTCAATCGTCTTGACTTTATGGAGGATATCGAGATACAAAAAGAGTTAGCAGACAACAACCGTTGCCTAAATACACAAGTCAATCTAAACAGAAACTACATCCCTCTGCATAGTTGCCTTTTAAACTAAACGTCACTTCATGATGATATTATGGGACACTCCACTGAGGAGTCCAGCTCCTTAGCATCAAAGACAAATTGCTTCATCTCTCCTGGTTTGGGTCTAATATTTTCAAAATTTCAAATTGCCCGCGCTTTGAATTCTTGACAGACTGTCAATTGTCACACCTGGTTTTAAACCAAAGAACTCCTAACCTAACATCAAGACACGTTTGCTTTTAAGTTTGATTTTATTAATTTCCAAAAAAAAGGAAAATTGAAAGGATGGATTCCTCCTTGAGAAAGTTATAAAAAAGTTCAATCCCCCGAACATTTTAGTTCGGTTTTTAATAAATTTTAAATTGTTCAGTCAATCCGTGTTATTGATTAGTTTGTGACCTTATGTAACCATGTGCACCGTTGCTATATACACCTGACGAAGTGGGTAAAAACCAAATTTTATAATTTCAAGGGTTACATTCCCCATTTTTCATTTGCTGATGTTGGATTTTCCGTGATTTTTAGGTTAGCACTGATGAAGGCCTAAGGCCGAAAGCGCTCTGCACTGATATTTCTTAATAAAAATTTTTGCACGATATACAAACCTTCTTTTGCTTAATTTTGACATTTGGTTAACTAGATTTCAGGAAACCAAGGTCCAAAAGTAACCACTTTTCCAGGTACCAGAGTAATTTGATCATTTTCGGACCGCGAAACCACAACCCTGGTTATATTCGGACCACAGCCTAAATGAAAAATAATTGACAGAAACGACAGATAAAACCAATCAAACCGACATCCGATGGCCGGGAACTTCTTTGACATTTTTGCTAACCAGATTTCAGGAAACGGACCTCCAAAAGTAACCACTTTTCAGGAAGCAGTGTAATTTGATTCCTTTCGGACCGCAAAACCATAACCCTGGTTATATTCGGACCATAGCAATGTTTGTTTGGTTCGTTACTTTACTGTAGATTCTACTGTCAATTTTTGAATAACCTCCATTTTTGTTTGTTATTCCACTTTGACGCATGGGTGCCTTCATTAGTTATTTTCAATTTTATAAAAAATAATATTTGAAATACATAAATAATAGCGGTCGTAGAGTTTGTTTTTTTTTTTAAAGATAATTCCCCAAGTCAAAAATTTTGTAACTATGTTGGCAACACAAGCCTTTTCTACATTAAAGGTTGGAAAGCATTGACAATTTTACATTGTATTGCCAACATAATGTCATTTTGACTTTTATCTTTAAAAAAAAAACACACTTTATATGAAATATTGTACCTATGTAAAATTTAACTCGGTGAATTTTTTCAGTTTTGCACAAAAATATCAAAATACTTATCTACACTTCTTGTAACTAAAAAATATTTTTAAACGAATAAGTAATGTTTCGCCAATAGTATCCAAGCAGAATCAAAACATTGGGATGTTCTGATTTATAACCGACGATGCCGTCGGAAGCGCAATTTATCAATGGTGAATAATAAACTGAGTATGTTCGTTGCCGGGGTATTTTTTTTTGTTAAATTGATTTGGTGAACTTACGACTATATTCCGCCCCACATGCTGTTGTCAAGGAGTTGTTTGGAAAAAATTCGCTGTTGTCATAAGATTGCTCAAACAAATGGTTCAAACTTAGAGCAGGGTACAAACTTGATTGGGAAAGAACTTGGATAGATAAGAAAAATCTGCTTTTAAGATGACGGAATTGAAGCTAAAAAAATGAAGTTGGAAATTCAGGAGAAGAGAATTTTGATTGTGTTAAAGGAAACTATCCTTTATAACAGGGTCGTGGAATATTATTGTACTCAAATTAAAAATAATTAATAATGTTCATAATTTACTTATTTGAAGTATTTATCAAATTATTAACTGATTTATTTAGGACTTGCAGGCTCTTTTCTGCGCTCGTCCAATGCGTGGATCGAGATTTTAGCGTTGGCGCTAATGTTTGTACCAACTTTTTTTTTTAGCGGGTAAAGCAGCCAAACAAGCTTATTTTTCTAAAATAATTCTTTATTACGAACCAAGCTTTCGATACTTTTTCGTATCTTGTTCAGTGCTAAAATTATATAAGTTAAAAATATAAAATTACAAAATTATGACTTACTTGTAAATGAA
Organism: Ceutorhynchus assimilis; assembly: GCA_917834065.1. Classification (NCBI taxonomy): domain Eukaryota; kingdom Metazoa; phylum Arthropoda; class Insecta; order Coleoptera; family Curculionidae; genus Ceutorhynchus; species Ceutorhynchus assimilis. The sequence continues at coordinate 12,557,913 of OU892286.1, read as the reverse complement.
TTATTTAAAATAGAAACTGCATAGATAGGTATAAAATTTGTAAGGAATATAAAATTAAAAATGTAATGTTTTTGAAAAATTTTTTGTTGTTAAAACAAAGTCTTGTGTTTAGGTAAATTTTGTATGCTATGTATATCCTGTTCACAATCCGATGTCCACAGGTGCTGGTCAATTTATCACCTTTCCCTATCAAATAGCATTGAAAGGTGATAAATTTTACCGGTACCAGTGGACATCGGATTGTGAACGGATATTATGTTTAATTTCAAGATTTTCATTTCTGGTTTTTAATAGTTAAGGTAAAGGTTATAATTACGGGTTTATTTTTTAAATTGTTAAAATATATGAATATATGGAACTTAAATCTTGAATGTCTGTTCTTTTGTTCATTGAATTTTTTTCTTTATTAATTTCAACCATCCCAAGGAAGAGTCTTTTGTTTAACCCTCGCCGCCCCAAAATAATTTTATAACTTGGGATCCCAGAACAGGGTCAAAATGGACCCAGATGCAAACCTTTTTTTCGAGTGATTTTGAATATAAAATTTTGGGAATCATAATAAAACATTTTATTGTTTTATGCTTTAATTTCATTATGTAAAAAAAAAACAACAAGATAAACTTTCTATTCATAAGATAAGTAGATAGTAAACTGAAGGACAAAAGCTGGAAATTCCGAAAACACGTGAAAAAAGCTTGCTACGACTTGTCGAGTTGGAGGGTTTCAGGGTGTACCGATTTATCCCAAAACCGGGTCATTGGTGACCCATAGAAAGTTTTCTGGGGAAAAATTGTTTTTTTGAAAAAATACATACAAAAGCAATATTCTTGACATAAATTAGGAGAATTCACAGAAGATCTCTGAAAAAAAGTCGCGAGGCCGCAAGATATTCCTGGAAAATCAGATTTTGGGTCATCGCTGACCCGCTGTCGGTAAGGCGAGGGTTAAATTTGTTTGTTGGTGTAAAATTTTAGCATCATTGCCTGTTATAAAAGAATGTTCACTAATAGCTGATGAGTCTTTTTTTAATCTGATGTCACTTTGGTGTCCAGAAATTCTATTTTTTAAATTTTGTTTAGTTTGGCCTATGTATATTTTATCTCAATTATTGCATGGAATGGAATATACGATATCTCATTCATTTAGATTTGATGTTTGATCTTTTAATTTAGAATAGAGTTTATTAATAGGTTTTATGTTTTTATTAGCAATCTTAACATTTTCATTACTAAATATTTTTTTAAATTTGAGGATTGAGTTGTTTTATGTGTGGTATAGAACAATTATACAGGGTGTATCAGGTTTGACTACAAAAATTTTAACACGTGAAAATATGGCCGATTTTTAAGAAAAAAAGTTTATACAACATGGGGTCCAAAGTCAACCATTTTTGAAAAAAAGGCCTTTGAAGTTTTGACATTTTTTAACGAATATTTTAAAGATAAAGAAAATTTTAATCATTATGAGATGTAGAAAAATTCAGTTAATCCAATTATTTAGTAATTATGCATTTTTAGTCAACAACAATAACAAAAAATTGAAAAAACAACATACAAATTTCACTTGTAAAAGGGTATCTAAACATTTGGCAACTCAGCACAATAAAGAATAGGTGGTTGAAGGTTGAACCTGTGTAGCGCACTGTCCTCGTGTAGCTGAATAAATTGATTCTTGATTTTCTAGTTGGAAAACGCGCGTAATTCAAATTCATTCTTTTTTGAAAATAAAATGTTTAGAAACATCGAATATGCAGATATTTGTTTAGGCAGAAACGTTGCAAAATGCTCATTTAGACGCCAGAATTTACAAGGAAACTAGGGAGAGATTTCCCAAAAGAAAAGCACCCATCTGATGAAAGAACATTATGCCCGTTTTAAAATGATTGCGTGACACAGGAAGTACGTTTTGTGAGTGTGCAAAATCTGCGTGTTGATTTTAGTGTTTTGAGAACCTTTTAACAAAAATTAATATTTTCATAATAAGCATTTGACAAGTAGCTGAATAAGTACCTATTATTTGATTTTTCTCTTGAATGTTTAGTGCAAAAATGTAATTGAGTGCAATTCACAACTTAATAAAACGGCACATTTTTTATTTTTACTAGAAAAGTGATGAAAATGCAAGTTATTATTTACATTATTTGAAAGCCAATAACAAACCAAAACGTAAACAGATGGAAATAAATAAACTCCGTGCAAAAAAAAGTTTTTAAATTTACCAGTTTTATTTACATTTATATCCTGACAGAGATAATACCTGTACAATGTTGTCACGTTGTTAACATTTTTCTAAATTTAAATTCTGCGATAACTCCGAAAATACTAACAATTGACCCATGGTTAATAGTACAGTTTTAGCTTGAAATGGGCCATATTATCTCGTGTTGAAATATTTGTAGTCATACCTGATACACCCTGTAGTATAATATATGCCGAGTAGGGAAGTTTTTTATTACTGTCGAGAGATTTATATAGTCAATCGAGACGCGGAGCATCGAGATTGACTATTAATCTCGAGACAGAAATGAAAACTTTCCTCCGAGATTTGTATACTATTTTATTTGCAAGCACACCATTAATTATCATTATTCATTTAATTTTTTTAATGTTAAAAAAAAAATAAAGCAAACATGCCAAAATGTGCCTTTCACTATTTTGACGTTTTTACCTGACATGTTCTCATTGTTGCCAGCAAAGGTAAATAAATTAGAGTAAGGGAAATCGGCACCCTTATTCTGTAACTTGCGACCGAGAGAATTAGGCAATTCAAACCACGTGACATTCAAGATGGCGTGGCGGCCACACATGAGCCAAAAAATACAACAAAATATATAGTTTCTGCCCGATTTAATAGTTAAGGTACATAGTCAACAAATATTTTATCAAATAGTCAGGATCAAAGTTGCAAGCAAAACTTTAAGCAAAATAATTTAAAATACGCATAAAAACATATTCAAAACAAACTTGCTTGGCAGCCACGCCATATTGAATTTTCCTTTTTGACAGATGGATTGAATTGCCTAATTGCGCAATCGTCGCTGTCAAATCGCTATTTGACGCGAGTTTTCTATTCAAAAAAAGCAACTTGCGACCGTTTGCTAGTTGCTATGTAGTTGCTGTTCGTAGAGAATAAGCCTGCGGTGAGGGAAGTCGAATAGGGATATCGGTGAGGGAAATCGAAGAGGGAAGTGACACAGGTAAAGTGACACTTCCAAATTGTTAAAAAGTCAGTAATATCAAGATTACATATATGGTTGCAAATAAAAATATTATTGTTTATATTATTTGTGATGTTTTCTTCTTGATTATTAATGATATTATCATACCTATTATTATTATTGAAAATAATTTTATTCAAAAATTGTTGAGGATATGAATTATCTAAAGGTATATTTTTTAATTTAATGAGATTGTTCTGAAATAATGTTGGATGAACTAATTTTTGAATTCTATTTTTCATTCCTAATATCAAATTAACTTTCATTTGATTACTGTGGTAAGAATGAAAATTTAGATAACGTTGTGAATTTGGTTTTATGTACCAATCTGTTATTAATGTATTATTTTGTTTAATTATTAGTTTGTCTAAAAAAGGGATTGTGTTGTTGTTTTCTATTTCAATAGTAAATTTCAAATATTGGTTATATCTATCAAATACATTCAATATTTCATCGGTTTTATCACAAGGTATGCAACAAATTATATCATCTACAATTTTTTTAATAAAGAAAACATCACATGAAAGATTACTCAAATAATCATCAATTAAATCATCCATTACATATTGTGCAATAATAGGCAGGTTCGACATTTTTTTACTTTAACTGAAATCGAAAGATTTTGTTATAAAAAACGATTAAAAAAATTTGAGAGCAAAATATTAATATTTGTGTTTGTTGCGAGCAGTTAAAAATCAACGATCGGCGCAGGATAAAAAACGTACGCGACACTAGGCCGCGTGACGTCAGTAGCCGGCACGCCATGTGAATTCGTATACTTTCCGTATAAGCCTTTACGGAAACGCTGATCCGATCACAAGATATCTGTTTTTCATCTTTCTTTAATGAACACGATTGAAAAAAGACAAATTACATCAGGTGGTGATTGGGTTATTCGGATCAGCGTTTGCGTAAAGGCCGATACGGAGGGGATATGAATTCACGTGGCGTATCTGGCTACTGACGTCATGCAGCCTAGTCTCGCGTAGAGGTACGTTTTTATCCTGGTGCCGATCGTTGATTTTTAACTGCTCGCCACAAACTCAAATATTAATATTTTGCGCTTAATTTTTTTTTCATCGTTTCCTAATAATAAAAGCTCTCGATTTAAGTTTAAATGAAAGAACAACAAAAAATGTCGAACCTTCCTATTGGTGATATTATTGTTTGGCTGCTTTACTCGCTATCAAAAGAAAAAAACTTAAAAAATCCAGCCGTTATCCCCATTCCTGTTAGTACCAATATTGGGAGTTATCCGTCTTGTGTCGGTTTTTCGACGAAACATCAAAGCAAATGAAGATATTTTATTTGCAACCATATATGTAATCTTGCCATTACTGACTTTTTAAAAATTTGGAAGTGTAACTTTACCTGTGTCACTTCCCTCTTCGATTTCCCTCACCGATTTCTCTATTCGACTTTCCTCACCGATTTCCCTCACTCTAATTAATTTACCTTTGCTGGCAACAATGAGAACATGTCAGGTGAAAACGTCAAAACAGTGGATGACACATTTTGGCATGTTAGTTTTTTTTTAGTATTGAAAAAATTGAATGACCAATCATAATTAATGGTGTACTTGCAAATAAAATAGTATACAAACCTCGGAGGAAAGTTGTCATTTCTGTCTTGAGATTAATAGTCAATCTCTGGACAGTAATGAAACACTTCCCTACTCGGTATGTAATATACTATTTAGAACCTTGATTTTTTTTTCATGTGCTTACATCAATGTATATCCCTAAAAACAAAATTGGATAAGTTGAGATATTTGTGAGAATTTTATACATCTGTCAAAACTGACATTCCAACAATAAACTGACATGTTTTGATTGTTGATTTAAGCCAATCAGATTGGAATTACGCGATAATTTGCACTGGTGCAAATTATCAGTAGTAATAGCCCAAGGACATTGATAATTGTCCGAAAAAAATTTATTATAACAGATTTCGAAAGCTTGTTGCTTGATTTCTATAAGCAACAAGCTTGAAATTTTTGAGTATTTATCAATGTTCGAGGGTTATTCGGATAGAATTTTTTTTGACAGCACTGTCCGAGGCAATGTCATAGAGTGAAAATAACCATTAGATCAGATAGGATAACCCCGGGGACCGCAAATTGGGGCGTGTGTTGGCGCCAACGTTGGTTCTTGTTGGCGGTAATATTTTATAAAAGCATTCATACAGTGGGAGTTATTGGAGAAAAAAGTCCGCGTAGAAGAAGCCACTCTCATTTCGTCAGACAAGTGGAGACTGAACAAGCCAATGTGTGGCCGACAGAAGAACCTTGGGACAAATTCTCTTTGATGTTTCGTTGAAAAATCGACACAAGACGGATTGCTCCCAACGTTGGTACAAACATTAGCGCAAACGCTAAAATCTCGATCCACGCATTGAACGAGCGTTGTTGGCGCTAACACTGGTCCCAGTGCGGTCTCGTCCTTAGCCTAAAGTCTGATTTTTTTTTTTAAGATAATTCCCCAAGTCAAAAATTTAGTACCTAACTATATTGGTAACACAAGCCTTTTCTACATAAAAATTTGAAGGCATTGACAATTTGACATTGTATTGCTAACATAATGTCATTTTGAATCTTTAAAAAAAACACACTTTATGTTCAATTGGTTAGTGACGTAAACACGACGTAAAATATGTTGACTTGTGAATATTTTGACTTTTGACTGATAAACACCAGTAGCATCAGTATTTCGTATAGTCTCCGCACAAAAAGTCGCAAAAAAAATCTTTCCATCGCTCATATCTCAAAAACCAGAAAACCTACAAGATTTCGTCGCATTTAGAGGTTGTTGCTGGCTTCAAAATAATAGGCATCCGAATTTTATTCATTTTGCCGAAAATATTCTCATTTTAGCTCGCTGCATGTTGCGCGATGTCGTGCCACCCAGTACCAGTTATATCTCCCCTCTTAGCGGAGTGCATTCCATCCTGGCTGATGGCAATACGGCGCCAGCAGTTTGAGTTTGTGTTGAAGAGTTGAACTTGGTGCGCGCAATTATTATTGTACAGTAGAGCTTTGAAATACGGTTTGCGCCATCCCTTTTGTTGTTTTTTAAGGATACAGTCCACAAATTTATTTATTCACTTGTATTATTGTGAAATTCAGAAATCTAACTTCTTCCAGAGTGTACTGCCATTCGGCAAAGAAGCTAGTGAGCTTTATATTTGGAAAATTACCTTGTTTTTTAAAATTTAATTGTTCGGTTGTGCAAAGTGTATTTTGTAAGTAACGAAATAAAATAATCGTTTGTGCAAACTGTAAACATTCACATAACCTTCCAACTCCAAGAAATGCCAAAGAAAACAGCTAACATAACCACAATTCAAAGATCCAAATTTGGACAAAACAGTTATTAAGAATTAAATCCTCTACAACATATCAAAAAATGGGAAAAATCCATAGAGCCCAAAAATCCCATATCAGGTGTGCGTTATCCTTTCAAATTTTGCGAATTCGCAAAATATTGTATTTTGACCGATGTCACTTTTCTTGACAGTGGACTGACCAATAGAAGCGGCCTTCGCAATTCGTAATGCGCATCTATGCGTGAGGACATGAAGTCCGTCGCCCCCCTCTAACTTTTGAACCGGTCGGAATATTACAACGAAATTTGGAATGAGGGTAAAGTGCGACAACTTAGTGAACCTTGGCAACGTATGAAGTAGCAGAGAGGAAGACGAAAACCTTTACTATACGACGCGACGGGTCCCCGACGTGGTGCATTGCGAAAATTGCGGTTACCCTGACGCGACGAACCACGTATACAGGGTGACAATTTGAAAAGTAGCAATCGGGAATATCTCCTGGAGAAAAAATACTATCAGGAAGATCTCAAATAATTATCGGAGGATTGGAGGGGGAACCAAAATGAGGCACTTTTTGAGTCACCCTGTCTCACCCCTTAGGGGGTAATTACCCCAACTTATTTTTTTTAAAAACGAACCTACCTTGTGTTGCACGTCGTTGGATAGCTCGTTGCTATTCCTTCACAGTCCTATAGAAAAATCATAAATCGTACGATTAGTTCTTGAGGTATCGGTGTTTAAAAGTAAGTACATTGTGAAAACTAGTAATTTTGACTATCTCATAGACGAATAAATCTTGTCATAAAAGTCTCGAATACACATCGGCGAAACCAAGTAATGTGTTTATCGTAAATCGCAATCAGGAGCGTTTTGCCCGCATTCCTTCCACACAGGTTCACTCAGTTGTCGCACTTTATATGATCAAATTGTCAATTTTTTAAAAAAGAAATGACAGCTTCAGTAGCTGTCAAATTGAAACCAGAGCGCAGTTGTGAATTTTTTTTTCAATTCTATTTTTTTTATGACTGTTTATGACCAAAACAACGCCATGATTTTTCGTCATCATTCCAAAACCGCTAAACTAAATGTTTTCAGAATCGGGGATTAAATCAAGAATAAAGAGACCTTTTAAACGATATATCACTCGACCCCGCCTTCTATTTAAAAAAAAGTTTTTTTTATCCTCTCGTCAGAGGTTGTTAAGTTTGTTCATGGGCTTCGGCCCTTTGTTTTTAGTCTAGAACGTGATAGAAACCAGACCATCTTGGATGTTGTGCCCAAGGGTCCCATTGTTGATGTCCGTCTTTTCCAGCATTTTTTGAGAGATTTAATCCGTTTAGCAGAGCAGGACTAGTGGTCCCTCATTAGAGGTAAGCATTTTCCTAAACTTATAAACACGAGTTCGATAGGAATTTAGGACATAGTCAGTCAAGGCATGTGTAAGACATAAGTACCTGAGGTATAGGCGAATGATCTCTTTTTGAGAATCATCAGGTTTTATCCAGGTCTTATCGAAGAAGACTTCTATGCTTGGTCAGGTTGATGATGTGTAGTTAAGATTGTTGCCGATAAGTTAAGTGGTAAAAATAACTTGATGTTAGTAAATATTTTATTTATCTATTTTTTCAATTTTAACCTAAGTTGCGTCTTTTTTTAAAAACCACATAAAGTAATAGTTGTTAAACAACTACACTTTTCTGATGTTCATTTTTTTACTAGGATTAAATTTTCAGTGTCTCCATTTGTTAATTGAATCCAATTAAATAAAGAAGGCCAGACATTTCAAAATTGAGTGGCGTCCGAATCGAGCTGTAGGTACACAAAGACTCAATGACCCAGAAGCCTCCGAACTGATGCTGACTAGCCGTACACATGTGTAAGGGGTAGTAATTTCGTAAAAATTCTGTTATAAATGTCCGTAAAAAATGTACAGTTCCATTGTGTAAACACGAACCAGGCAAGCAAATCCGAGATTCCGGAAAGGCGTCCAACGACGATAGATCGCATGTTTCACAGGCTTTTGATTGTCAAAATACTGAATGTTGAAAAGGCTGTCGTAAATTACACCGAAAACCGGGCAGCAGATATTATTTAGTCCACTTTTCTTATCGTTTTATGTATAAAGGGAAAAAGGGCGAGGTCAGCCGGACAATTTTCATAATATTGGTTAAGTTTTCCTTGTTCACGTGAAAAATTCCCAGGAAAAATTATGCACTTTGGATTATATAGTTTATGAGATATAATCGATTCCACACAATGATGTAATAATTTTCAAGCCCTGCCGCCTACTGCATGCGCCATCTTACACGTTATTGATGGCTATGTCCTAATCTTCGAAAAGGCTTAAAAAAAAAAGAATCATAAGGACAGAGGGTGATTTATAAAAATAAATATCATTGAAAGTATTATATTTAAGAAATTAGTATATCAGGAAATAGTGACATAGGTATATGATAATTTGACCTGTCAATTAAAGAAGCCAGATGGTCCAGATAGTCATTACGAGCAGATTGCGTTGAAACCCACAACGCATTTACTTTTGTTCCATTAGATTCACATATTTTTTCGAGATTCGAGGGTAAAAAGCATTGCGGGGCTCACAGAACAGGATAAAAAAAACGCGATCCCAATTCCAGCGAAAGCCCTTGTGGGTTCTGAAAAGAAGTGATTTTGACTTGTATGAAGGCACAGAAACTCGGAAAGAATGCAAGCAGTAGGGAAGTGGAGGGTTGTTGAATGACGGCTATCACCAGAACTGTCATTCAACACGTTCGCGACGTAGCCGATTTCGGGTGTGTTAATGCACAGCCGTATTTTAATTTATTTTTGTTCAACATGTGAATATAGTGTATTTGTGTTCAATCAAGTGTTATATACTTGTTTCGAGTTTTTTTGAAATTTTTTGTTGTTTTTCAAAATGTACCAGCGGTGCTGCATGACGGCTGTGACTAATATTTGTTTCTCAGGGACGTGGTGTACCACCGGTGACCGCTATGTAAAAGGCATGTTATCAGAAGTTTTTATCAGTTAGAATTTAATTGAATAATGTAAAACTATATACTGGGTGTTGCCTAAATAAAAAAAAATATTAAAATTATCACTAAAATTCTGTTATTTTAGTAGGTAGACAAAAATCATAGAAATCAATGTAAGAGATGTCCGATTTAGAACCGCATGTACCACGGGTCATGTACCACCTTCACGTACAGCCGTAACTTGTTTTCCAAGCTTTCTATGCAGCCGTCGCGTTTTTAAATAGGATTAGATTTGCAGGGCATGGTGTACCACATGTGGTACATGACGGTTGCTGGGATCAGCCGTCATGTGCCACCGGTGGCGCATGACGTCGCGAACGTGTTAATAACTTTTCCAATGTTAGCCAAGACACACGTTTTTTATGAAAACTGCCATAGCCGACCTGACCATAACAATTATTGAACTCCCGGAAAATGGAATCAAATACCGATTTGGTTCGGTCATGTACAAAGAATGACCGGGAGTACCCGAGAAAATTATTGAGTGGACGGCAGGGAGAAGAAGAAGACGCGGCGAACCGAAAAGAAGCTGGAGAAGAGGAAATGAGAGACATAGGCCTGGATTGACAGAACTTCATAGGCCCATAAATATATGTATAGAAATTGTCTTCTTTATTTGATTCTTGAAACTGACAAGACACCAAACTGGAATCTGAAGTTAGCGTTATTTCAATAATCGTTCGAATTGCTTTTGGAGCAAAACGTTATACGAAGAATTTTCGTCGAATTAAATCCCATATTATAGGTGCTCTAGAACAATTTTCCTTGGTTTTCTATTGTTTTGAATAATCTGATTCTTGCATGGGGTTGTAAGGCCAGCATGATGTCACAGACCACACATTTATTGGAAGTGAATAATGATTAGATATTTGGAGAGAAATGAGAAAAAGTAACTTGTTAACTACAGAACAGTGAGATCTACTCTTCACATAGTTTGTCTGGATATCGGTACAAATACACGTTTCTCTTCAATTCAATTGAATTTCATAGGAAAAAAAAAAAACAAAACGGTCTGATAGGGAGATGATTACGGATCAAGGTAGTCAATACAGGATAATGATTCTCTGATTTTAGACAGTTCTCATTCATTGGAAATTCTTAGACACCCAAAAATTATAATTTAACTGATGACATGTGCTTCTCTAGCTTAAATGATACTCAACACTTATCTATTATCTGCTGCAACAATTTCGTTTTCAAATAAACATTCCCTCGCATAATGTTCTACCTTGAATCAAATTTGCCTAGTTGTAACTATTTAGTTTTGAATTACGTCTTCATCTTTAAGCTAAGCTTAAACGAATTAATCTACTTCTAACAATTTTGTTTGCGAGTTATCAAAGTTTCTATAAGCTTCTCATTGAAATTGGGTGTCGTCGACAAGGGAAGTATAAATAACGGACATGAAGAAATTTCACCACTATAAAACAGTTTGCTTTAGATGTATAATTTTTTGCAAAGAAACTTCAACTCGAGTGTGAACTTTTTAAGTGGCCCCAGCAACCGTATACGGTCGTCTCGAGCCGGTATCGGAAAGGAAATCGTGCGGCGGGGTGGATGTCGCAGTAAATACCAAAATCGGAAATCACCCCGGAAATTGGACTGATTAATGCTCGGCTGCTGCATGTTGATGGCTTATTGCCGGCCGATGCTCCGGAGGCGGATCTTCATCGAAGAATGCACTCAAAGAACGGATTAATTATTGTATAGTATCAAGCCTCACTGCAAACTCTCAATTTCTTAGGCGTGCTTAGCAGTTCTTTGTCGATACTGGATGAAATTGAGCCGTCACGTAACTATCAGTCAGTGCAAAATTTATCAGAGTAGGTAATTTATAAACAATTATAATTTTATATTAATTGTAAATTTTGTAACTTTGATTGAAAAAAAAAGCATGTCAAAGAGTGCTTTGATTACAAAAACATACGTCGCATTATTCTTTTTTATTGGTCAGGATTTTTGACATGACAATGTCAAAATGTCATTAAAGTTCATTAACAAAATTAAAAGAAAACTATTGCTACAGGCTCGTTTTCACGGTGATACTTTTTGCGATAGTTGCTGTCTCGATAGCAACTATCCCATAAACTATCACCATGTAAATAACCCGATAGTAGCTATCATGCTGATGCGACAGTGCTGTCGCACTATCTCGCTTGACTGGATAGTTGGGAATACTTTCGTGATAGGAACTCTTTTTTTAATAGCGGCCAGATAACTGGCAATCAAAATATCAAAAATTATTTCGATAAAATGATGAACCAGCGGTTTGATGTAATAAAATTTTTGAAGGAATATGAAAAGTTTCCATGTCTATCTATGGAAGAAAATCTCGCCCGATTTCAAAAACAGAATAAAGAAGAATCATGCTGAAGAAATTCTGCTGCCCTTATCAGGACTTTCTACAATCAAAGAACTTAGGCAGAAAATTAGGAGCATTAGATGTACAGTGTGATCCAGTATAAAGTGACCTTTACCCTACCTTTTCGCTAAAAAATTTTTTTTGAAAAAATCAAGATAGCCATTTAATGTATTTTGTTTCTAGGAATTTGAAAACGTTTTTTGAAATTTAATTACATTTTTCATTAAAGCGCTGTGACGCCAGAAGTAATTTTTTAAATAGAATAACCTTTATTCAAATCAATTTTTTGAACGCCCCCATTTTCCTCATTTCAAATATATTATATAGTTTGATTATCTTTATTTTAGTAATTTGCGATATATTCTCACTTCAAAATTCACATAAAAATAGCCGAAAAAGTATCATAACACATAATAACCAGTAATAAAACTACTGGTTATTATGTGTTATGATACCTTTTTCGGCTATTTTCTATGTGAATCTTATCTGAAGTGAGAATATATCGCAAATTACTAAAATAAAGATAATCAAACTATATAATATATTTGAAATGAGGAAAATAGGGGGCGTTTAAAAAATTGATTTGAAATATAGGTTATTCCTATTTAAAAAAATTACCTTTGGCGTCACAGCGCTTTAATCGAAAAATGTCCAATTAAATTTCATAAAACGTTTTCAAATTCCTAGAAACAAAATACCCTAAATAGCTATCTTGATTTTTTGAAAAAAAAAAAAAAATTTTAGCGAAAAGGTAGTGGGTGTCCACTTTATACTGGATCACCCTGTACCTACATATAATCAAGAAGTAGCTAAAATAAAAAAGTCTATGGGAACAGGAAGGGGCGTCGGTAATGTATATAAACCAAAACTTATATGGTTTCTCGTAGCTGACAGTTTTCTAAGATATAATTTGGAAGAAAATGACTAAGAATTTAATTTGGTAAGTTTTATTTAGTGTTTTGCTGTTATTTCTATACAGGATAATCAGCTAATGGATGCTCATTCGGTTTTAAATTTTGTCGACGAGTCGACGCTGCTAACTAAAATATCCCTTAAAATACAATAGTACATAGACATTTGGATTTTTTTCTCTCGAAAATTGAAACATATCAAACATTTCCTCATTTATGCGGAAGAAGCTTAAAAAACTTCTACGGTCTTCTACAGCACGTTCATTCAGGAGTCTTTCAGAAGCACCAAGGGTACTCCTTGTAGCTATCCATTTTCTCACCCATATCTTCTTGGTTTTTTTTACATTTAATTTTAATTATTTCACTAATTACAGCAGCTACCGCGACAGATCTCTGCGTATCGGTCATTTTGCTATTGATTACTGTCACGATTTTTTTTGGTACTTGTAGACACCTCACTTTCATGATAGGACTATCGAGGCGATTATCATGAGAACGCTTTCATGAGAGTACTTTTACCGTGAAAACGAGCCGTAAGACCTACACTTGAAAAATCATAGTAATCTTCGTTTTTTTTTTTTGAAGGCTCGTTATCACTATAAACAGGTACGAGCCGGTAGACGTTTGTCATTCATCAGGGCCGTGTTCGTTTTTGTCATCTTTTTCGTCGATTTGCTCCAAAATTTTGATAGGCACGTAATTCGTAAATTGAAACTGTCTGATCCAGTCACGTGTCTGTCAAAATTTCGGAGCAAATCGACGAAAAAGATGATAATAACGAACATGGCCTGGGAAACAGGCCGTTCCGATGACATTTTGCCAGTGTAAAATACTCTAGTGCATTCTCTAGTGAAATAGTCATTGCAAACATACTTTAACAGGAAACTGGGTAGTCTGATGATGATATTACTGGTAGGCGAGGAATAAAAAATCATTCACCTTTGGCACTTCCGGTAATAACTTCAGCTCCAATATTTTTTTTAGAATGTTAAGGTGAACAAAGATTTCTCAGTAGCATGATCGGTGCACTTATTTTTAAAGTTATCACATGTAATGGAAATTCGGTAAGTAGTCATACTAGGCCGGTTCTAGACCGGAAGTGGCCCCATTCTCGTTCTGGGGCCCGCGCCCGTCATCAGAGAAGTCCTAAATTGAAGGGGCCTCCACCAGGTGGGCCTGTGCCCCATTCCAGGGCCCCATTTTTTCGGTGGGCCCCATTTTTCGTCAAGTGAAGGGGCCTAACCCAAGTGACGTCATCAAAGGGGCCACATGCTTGTCCCCGCAGCTAGACCCGTGGCCCCATTTTTTCGTGGGCCCCATTTTTTGGCAAGCCCCAATTTAAAGAGGCCTAACCTAAGTAGCAAGCCCCCAATTTGAATAGACCTAACCCAAGTGACGATAGCAAAGGAGCCATACGTGCTTGTCCCCGCTGCTAGACCCGTGGCCCCATTTTTTTTTTTTTTTTTTCGGGGGCCTCATTTACATGAACTCATAACCTGAAATGAGATACCACATACGAGATGACAGGTACGTGCGACGTTGCCGAAACTAATAATGTGCGACGTTACCAATAAAATTTCCCTAAATCTAGGGAAAAATCGGAAAGGGGCCACTTGTCTCCGCAGCTAGACCCGCGGCCCCATTATCCATTATCGTATATGAAACCAATACAGGCCCCCAAATTTTGAGGCGCACGTAGCCTAGAACTCATAACCTGAAATTTGATGTCCCATATCTCGTGCTGGTAATTTGAAATTTGTACAACGTACCTAGAACTCATAACCTGAAATTTGATACCGCGTATCTCGTACCTGGTACCTCGTACCTGCTACCTCGTACGTGGTACCTCGTACCAAGATACGCCGTACTGGGCCCCCTTTTTTCGTCGTCGTCGGCCCCATTTTTCTAAACTAAAAATATGGTCACATAAAAGACAACATCATCATCATCATTGAAAAAATAGTGCTCCAATTTGGGCCCCATTTTTCACGGACTTGTAACGATTTAATTGGGGGGCCCCAAATATTATTTTTAAAATAATTATAATTTCTACCGTTCTCATAAACAAACAACAAGAAGAACAGCAACTTGTGTGCGAACTTGCTTATCACACGGAAGCCGCATTTCCTGCGACGATAACGAAACGCAGCTGGCTGGCCTGCTAGTTGTTGTTATTCATTTTCAAATTTTAGTTAGATTTTAACGTCCCTAGAGGTGACACAACGTTTTTCTTCAGTGCTCCTCATCCAGATCGAATTTTTCAACGAAAACTTAATTCAAAATTGGGCGTTACCTCAGTTATAATTGATTGTGTGTGTGTGTGTATTAAGTGCTAAAAACTATGTAAGTAATTTTTTTCATTATTCTTAAAGACCCTGATAATAATACGTTGTTCTATTTTTAGTTTAATAATAGAATCAAAATTTAGCCACTTTGAGGTTTGAGCTCTTGAAACGTGTCTTTGAAATTGTAAGTATATTATTTTTATTATATAGCATACAGTACATTTTTTTCTCTTTTTTTAGATCTATTTTTCAGTGCTCATCCAGATCGAATTTTTTCAACGAAAACCTAATTCAAAATTGGGCGCTGTCACATTTATAATTGATTGTGTGTATTTAGTGTTAAAACTATGTAAGTAATTTTTTCATTATTCTTAAAGACCCTGATAATAATACGTTATTCTATTTTTAGTTTAATAATAGAATCAAAATTTGGTCACTTTGAGGTTTGGGCTCTTGAAACGTGTCTTTGAATTTTGAAATTGTAAGTATATTATTTTCAGTTTATAACATTTATTACATTTTTATATTGTTAATTAGACACACCTTCGAGACAGCTCAACAACAGCTCAAAGACACCTCAATAACAACAACAACAACTCCAATACAGCTCAACAACAGCTCATCAACAACAACAACAACTCCAGTACAGCTCAAAGACACCTCAATAACAACAACAACAACTCCAATACAGCTCAACAACAGCTCATCAACAACAACAACAACTCCAATACAGCTCAACAACAGCTCATCAACAACAACAACAACAACAACAATGGCTGATGAACATTTTAAAAAAATTCTAAATGTAAGTGCTGAAATTATTGCTGTTTTTGAAAAAGCTTATGAGGAAATTGTCCGAGATTCAAATGATGCGGAAAAACGTATCTGGATTAAACATGTAAATACTTCAATTAGGCAAATTCTTAAATTCAATGCGAAAAATGTTTTATTACCAATAGGAACTCAAAGAAAATTGCAAACGCAATTAAGTCATTTGAAAAAAATTCGTATTTTGATTAAGAAAGAATTAGTTAGGGAACCTTTTAAAGCGGGTGCAGGTAATGTATTGCTACCGAAAAAACGTAGTTTGAGAATTAAATGGGAGGATGTCCAGACCGCTTTTAAAAGTAGGATGAGGACGGGAATAATCATAAATTTAGTTAAATAAAAAAAGTTGACGTAAAATTCCATTTTTGTTACATTAAAAACTTATCTAGGCTTGTATCTTCACAGGCAAGTAAAAATGATCATAAAAAATTTATTTGTGACAGGTGTCTCAACTATCTTTCAAGTGAAGTAAAATTACAGGAACATAATGTATTGTGCGAGAGGAAAAATAATTGTAAAATTTCATTTCCAAATTTCGAATCCGTTCGCTTCAAAAATCATGTCTATAAACAAGAAGCTCCTTTCATTATTTACGCCGATTTTGAGTCTCTTTTAGAGAATGTTAGTGAAAATGTCGAACCTGAAATAAAAACTATTCGTTATCAACATCATAAGGCTTTCAGTGCAGGCTATTATGTTAAATGTAGCTATGATGACTCATTGTCATTCTTCAAAAGTTATAGAGGGCAACATTGTATGAGCTGGTTCACTGGTGAAATGGCTAACGTAGCGCAAATGGTTGAATCAAAAATTAAAAATATAGTCCCCATTTCCACACATCCAAATCGTGCACAAGCAAAAGCATGCCACATTTGTGAGAAACCCTTCACTGCAAAGGACTTTAAGGATGGGAAAATTGTAAATGACCATGATCATTTTACAGGTAAATCCAGAGGATTTGCCTGTAAAATTTGCAATTTGCAATTTCGTAAATTATTCATAGTTCCTCTGGTCTTTCACAACCTCTCAGGCTACGATAGTCATTTCATAATCAGGGAAATCAGTAAAATAGGGAAAGTGAGTATGTTACCTATCAATAAAGAAAAATACATTTCATTTACACTCAACGATTCTGGTGATACCCACATTAAAATTCGATTCATCGATTCACTCAGATTTTTGGGTGCATCGCTGGACGAATTAGCCTCAACTTTAAATATTAACGATTTGAAAATTTTAAAAAAAGAATTTCGAAATTTGGATAATGAAAAGTTCCAATTATTAACACGGAAAGGTGTTTTTTGTTATGACTATATCAATACTATAGATAAATTGAATGAAACTGAACTACCATCAAAAGCCCAATTCTACAATCAATTAAACGATGAGCATATAAGCGATGAAAAATATCAACATGCGCAAGTTATCTGGCGCGAATTTGAAATTAGTAATTTAGATCAATATTCAGACTTATACCTCAAAACTGATGTTTTATTGCTTGCCGATGTTTTCGAAAATTTCCGAAAAAGTTCTCATAGTACTTATGGTTTAGATCCCGCTTGGTACTATACATTGCCCGGGTACACGTGGGATTGTATGTTGAAATATACGAAATGTGAATTAGAACTCTTGAAAGATGTAGATCAAATTTTATTTGTAGAAAGCGGTTTGAGGGGCGGAATCTCGATGTGCTCAAACCGATATTCCGAGGCCAACAACAAATATATGTCAACATATCTATGGTGGGTGAGCTAAAGAGTACAAGTCAAAATTTTGCGAAAATGAGTTTAAGTCATTTTGGTATATATTTTCGGTTCCTACATCGACTGGTCCAAACAGTATGAGTCAATTTATTTGAAATACTTTAATTTTAATTTCAATCCACATAGTTTAACTTAAAAGGAATTTTATTCTGTTGGGCATATCAGTATAAGTTGAATTGTACTATTTAGAATATACACTATAATAAAATTTAAATAGTACAAGTAGACTTATACTATTCCTATCCTGATTTTGTCGGTCGACTTATACTCTTAGTACCATTTGGTGAGCAAAGAGGTTATGTTAACAGCAAAAAAAAAGTGTTTTGTGAAAAAGAGTTGGCCTTCTTTTCCAGTTTTTGCAAATATCAAATTTTGGGTTGAGCAAAACTAGTATAAGTCATTTCTTAGGTCAGGTCAAAATATTATAAGTCATATTATCTTATTTCATAATAATATATGTCATCTATAGGTCTGTCAAAAGAGTATAAGTCCATTTTTTTTTGTAATAAAAAAAAAACAGAACAAAAAAAAAATAAAAAAATAGATTATCTCTAATAAAAAAAAAACCTTTGTAAAGTTAAAAATTCGATTCGTCCGAAACAGCCACAAAAAATCCGATTATTTTAAAGTCGAATATTTCGAACGCATTTTTCTTGATTTGTCTAATTTTGACTTGTACTCTTTAGCCCACTCACCATAGATATAATCCCATGGAACTATCAAAGTTTTTAATGTACCTGGATGCTAATAACTTGTACGGTTGGGCTATGAGTCAATATTTACCCTACGGTAATTTCAAGTGGCTAGACGCACAAGAAATTTCAAATTTTGATGTAACCCAAGTGTCAGATGAAGCCGATACTGGATTCATAGTAGAGGCTGATATAGAATATCCGAGGGAATTACATGATTTACATAAAGATTTCCCTTTATGTTCCGAACATAAAATACCTCCAAATTCAAAAAATCCAAAACTGTTAAACACTCTCTCAGATAAAGATAAGTATGTCTTACATTACAGAAATTTGAAGCAGGCATTAGCTAATGGCTTGAAAATTAAAAAATTACATAGAATTCTGTCATTCCGACAAGCACCTTGGCTCAAATCTTACATTGATTTAAATACTAATCTACGTGCCCAGGCCATTACCAATTTTGCTAAAAACCTGTTCAAATTAATGAACAACGCGGTGTTCGGAAAAACAATGGAAAATATTCGAAAACATCGGATCGTTAAATTGATTAAAAAATGGGGTGGCCGATATGGAGCCCAGAATCTTATTGCAAGTCCATTATTTCATAGTCGAGCGATTTTCGATGAAAATTTAGTAGCCATCGAAATGAATAAATCAAACTTGATTTTCAATAAACCTCTCTACATTGGAATGGCTATACTAGATATATCGAAAACGCTCATGTATGATTTTCACTATCAATTTATGTTGCAACAAAGCTCTTTAGTAAATCAAATAAAACTCATGTATACTGATACAGATAGCTTTATTTATGAAATTTGTTGCGATGACGTTTATGAAGAATTAATTAAACCTAATTTAGATAAATTTGATACTAGCGACTATCCTAGAGAAAATCCATATGATATACCTCTAGTAAATAAAAAAGTTGTGGGTCTAATGAAGGATGAGGCCAACGGTCAAATAATGACTCACTTTGTTGGGCTAAGATCTAAAATGTACTCATTCAAACTCCAGGCTGGGAAAGTTTATAAAAAATTGAAGGGCGTTAAATACAATGTAGTCAAAAACAAAATTTCTTTCGATGATTATGTAAATTGCTTGAAAATGCATGAGATTAAAAACACCTCGCAATGCTGTATCCGGTCCATCAAACATAACGTTTTTAGTGTTAAACAAACCAAAATTGCTTTGAGTCCGTTTGATGACAAGAGATGCATTCTTGAAAATAGCCATGATACTCTTCCCTGGGGGCACTATAATGCATTACCTGCACCTGCACCAAATAGTAATTTGTAATAATAATAATTTGTAATAGATAATTTGCAATTTTCTTTGAGTTCCACTAGGTAAAATAGTTTTGTTTAATTTAGGAATTTAGTTAAGGAGTTTAGCGTACTGTAAACAATGAATTTGAAATTGAAAATTGGATTAAAAATATTATTATTGTACTCTAGGTATTAAGTTGATTTGAAATTGCTAACAATAAATTTCTGAACTGAATCCTTATGTTTGTTTTATTGGTACCTGGAAATCCTCAATTAAAACAAAATCAAAAATAAGCTAAAACTATTTATTTAAATCAGTTAGTAATTTGGCTTTATAATATCGCATATATTCACTTAAACAGTAACTTTCTATGTTAGTATCCTTATAATTATTACATACATTTGATATAATATCATCAAGACTCTCACACTGATTTAACAATAATTGGTTAACATGAATTAAAAAATTATCATAATATTTGAGAAAATCAACTTGCTTTAATTTTTCTATCCACGTAGAAATAAAAAAACGATCCATCATACATAGTTCACGCACATTGTTTCTTGTTAAGTACAAATTTTGCAAGTCTTTTGTCACAGAAATTATTTTGGATTCATCCGATGTGGAGACGTCGCTAACAATAATATTTTTGCAGCAGGTAAATCGAAGATGACTCATTTCCAAATGAGTATCAAAAAATCCATTCAAAAGCCAGTTGAGATTCACCATAAATTGATTCCATTCTTCTAATTGAAAAAATATCCAGCCGCTATCACTTATATGGACTCTAACACACGGCTGGAAATTTCCTTTTTCAGAAGTACTTAGACCAACTTCCAACTTGAGTCCACTCTCCTCGCACGGAAAGATTGAGCTGAGAAGAAACCAGCCTCCATTATCATTTTCTTGCACTTGATTTTGGTCAACTTGTTGTTGTTGTTGTTCTTGAGTCACGCTAATAATACTCATGTTTTTTTTTCCACTTTTTTTCTTCGCAGCTTTTTCATACATTTTTAACACTTGATCAAGCTGATCGTTTTCGTAGTCAGTCAACATTTTAAAACGTACACTCTTAACTGCTGCTATTTGAGTACTGAAAGTTTCACGGATCAATTTCAGGTTTAAAGGTAATAGTGGTGATGGTGGTGGTAAGGAGGCACCTGCGCACATTAATCATAATTTATTTTCAGCATCTATCCAACTGTTGTGTGACTCATCAAATCCAAGCCATTTCACCAACACTTTATTGCCCTTTTTACGTAACACTTTCTCTACAAGGTAAACGTCAGGGTTCTTAGTTTTTTGTAATTCCTCCCCGTAAAATGCCCCTTTTATTGGTCTATCATTCATATCTTTCAAAAGGTACGTTACAGGATCACTTATTTTAACTTGGTTAATTATAAATAATTCAGTTGTCCAATTGGGTGTGTAGCCTTTTTCAAAATTATGTTTTGCTTTACTTATGCGTACAACATCACCTACGCTAAATTTTGCTCGACCGGTTGCTATTTTAATGTGATTATACACTGTATTCAATAGCGTTTTCTCATGTTTCTTAGAAACATCACAAGGCCTCATTTTAGTTAAACTATGCTTTTGCTCATTATAGGTTTTAATGATATTGGGTAGAACGTCAATCCATCTATATGTTCCACTTAAACTAAAATATTTGAACAGTTTTTCCTTTATGGTTCGAATAGAACGCTCGACAATAGCAGCTTTTTTAACGCTAAAAGTACTATAATGATTGATGTTATATTGTTTCATCAACCGTTGGAAATTGGAGTTGTAAAATTCTTTTCCTTGGTCCGAGTTCAAATATTTGGGGCATCATTTACTCTCTTTCAAGATAGCAGCGAAGGCTTCAGTGACGTCACCAGCCGACTTTGATTTCAATGGCTTTGCCCACACGTACTTTGAAAAGCAATCAATAACCATAAGAATATACTTAAAATTTTTATTCGCTTTCATATAAGTATCCATTTGAGCCAGATCAGTTTGCCACAAATCGTCCAAACCTTTGATGACGGTTCGACGTCTAGGAAAGTTTTTTCTAATCGGTTTATGTAGCTCATCAACTAGTTGCACCTTTTCTTTCGACATTCTATTGAATAATGACAGTAAACATTCAGATCATAGTTAATGCTTTGATGATTTAACTGTATTGGCCTTCTTCTCAGGTGGTTTTTTCCCTGTGTCGCTTTTCGGGATAAAAGCCTTCATTTTGTCATCAATTATTTGAATTAACTGTCCTTTAGGAACCAGATCAAAGTCATTGATAGCATTTCCAGCACTAACTATTCTCTTTTTATCGATACTTATATAAGTAGCGTATATTGAATAACTTATGTTGTTCTTCTAAAGCTAATATTTTCGTTAGATGGTTTTTACACTGCTCCTCTAAAGCTGATATTTTCTGGCTTGCATCTTTATACTTCTCAGTTAAATCTACTATTTTCGATTTCAATTTATATTCAATATCATTTTCTAATAGCTCATTCTTGGATTTCAAGTGACCAATTTTTGTTTGGTTATCCCTTATTAGTATGTGTTCACTTGCCACCATGTCTTTTAATTGAGCGTCTACATAGTCTTTGGTAACAGCATCACTTTTCTCCGAAGGCAATTTCAGGTTACAAATTTTCAAATTTTGCATATCAATGTCTCCATCAAGTGTTCGAGGAAGCGAAGGTGACGGTCTAGTGTAAGGACGTTGTATTCGCTTGCATGCACCTGAATGACGTCCGAATTTATCGAGACTCATTTTGGAACTAAAATTTCACGTCATCTTTAATTTATAACTTTTGCTTCCCGAAGTTCCTCAATAATTGATAAAATTTCATTATTATGTGATGTATTGCCAGCTTGTTTAGATGCATATAAAAGTCTCAATCTATCCACTAGTTCATTAACATCATCCCAATAGACATATTCTGCAGGCTTTTCACTATACAACATTTTATCAAAACCGCTGCCTTTAAAGGAGGATGATGCTGAAAATGATCTTATTTTTGATTCTGGCCCCAATAATGGTTTGACAAGTTGTGTATATTTAAAACCGCCATTCCCTTTCAGTCTACCAACGCTCGTGTTACCAACTCTGTATACATTTGTTTTTTCTAGTATTCTTTTATATTCATCAAGATCATTGTTTGTATATTGTCCTGGTTCTTTATAAAAAATTAGATTATAAAGCCCTGAAGTTGCATTAAATTCTTCTTTATCAATATAAAGCTTTCCAGTTTTTTGATTGAAATCCATTATTTTACTTCCTAACATCCATCTAGAAGTTATAGGATCATATTTCGGACCTTGATTTACATCAATTTTGGGGGAATCATTAAGATAATTTGAAACATATTCAGAAACATTATCTGGATATTGGCTTAAATATTTATCATCAACCATGCTACTGTCAATAAGTGATGAGTCGTAATTATTCCCATCATCATCGTCAATGTCTTCAAAATCTCGTTCATCTTTACTGGTAACATCATAGGTAGGTAGAAAATCCACTTCACGTTTTGTCTCTTGTAACCGTTTATTTTCAAAATCTTGGCTCTTAACATTTTTATAGGGTACCCATACTTTTTGTTGTTGTTTTACAGGTTGCAGCTCTTGTTTTGATTCAAGTTTTTTCTGTTCCACTAATTGTTTAAGAGGTGCTGTGATAGGTGTGAAAATTTTATTTAAAGTATCATCTTCCTCAGATCGTCCTAATTTTAAGGCTTGATATTTTTTCCGTACATCGTTGGCTAATTGTAAAATTTTTTGTTTACGTACAACCTCCTCATTGTTTAAAGGTTTCATTGTAACTAGACTATAGTACTAATTATGTAGTTTTATATACTCATCAAAGCCCTTACGATACCGACCATTATTCAAGTCAAAATCTTTTACAATCACCAAACTACTAAATTTTTCATCATTCCAGCATTTAAAACACACATCTTTGAAATTATCATAGGTCATATCAGGTGATACGTGTTCATCAAAGATATGTTTCAAGTTTACATCATCCTGTTTGAATAATACTAATATGTTGCAGTTATCTCGTATCAGCTGTTTCGGTATTTTAGAATACGTCTGGCAAAGATATGTAACATCGATGTTTTTATGACGGCCCATGGAAAAATACTTGCGAATTTTATCCTGCTCATCACATGATACATCGTCAAATATAAAAATTGAATTATTTTCGGCTTCCTCAGGATCAATTATCATATCATTATCTCTAAATGGAAAATATCCAACACCTTTTACACTTTTTAGAACATCTGCCAGTAATTTATACTTTGGCTGGTACAATGATTTCGAATACACGTAGATATTTTCAAAACGTAATCCGTTCCGATTGAAAAGCAGTGTTAGAAGGGCATTGGTTTTTCCACAACCGCTGGGTCCACAAAATATGGCGCGAAAACAGTTTGGTAGCAATTTACTATGTCTACCAGTATTTTTAGAGGTTTCGATAAAATCCAAATTTTCTACGGACAGTTTTAGATTCTGCGGTATAAACTGCATTTTGGAAATGAGACGAAAAAGTATCGAAAACTAACTATTTATAGAAAATGGATGGATGGGGAGGCCGCCAATCCTATATAAAGGTATAAAAGATGATAGTTACTCATTAATATGCTAACCTTTGAACAGCATACAGGTAGTGGTCTAGTGAATTCAATAATTAATAAGTTACCTGTTGAAATACACGTTCCTACCTATCAGTTTTGTGGTCCAGGGACTAAGCTGAAGCAACGTTTAGCGCGTGGTGATAAAGGAATTAATCCATTGGACGCTGCCTGTAAGCAGCACGATATAAAGTTTTCGGAAAATTCATCATTATCCGATAGACATAAAGCAGATTTTGAGTTGGAGAACCGTGCTTGGGAACGAGTAAAAGCAAACGATTCCAGTTTGGGTGAAAAGTCTGCAGCTTGGAACATTACAAATACGATGAAAGTGAAACGCAAATTGGGAATGGGTTGTGCTGCCGGATCATTTAGGAAACATATACTGAAACCTATCAAAAATCATTTGAAAAAATCTTTCAAAATCGACCCGGGGAACAATAAATCTCTAAGAAAAGCTTCCTTAGCAGCTTTGCGTGTCGCTCGAGCTGCTCTGAAAAAATCTGGTGGACGTAAAAAAGTACGGGTACCTCGTATAATTCCCTTTGAATCTAAAACAGGTGGAATAATTCCACTTATTCCTTTGTTTGCTGGTCTGTCAGCATTGGGCAGTCTCGCTGGAGGCTCATCTGCTATAGCGAAAACTGTTATAGATGCACGGAATGCACGGCAAAAGTTACAAGAAAATGGTCAATCCAAAGCTATGGAGGAGATTGGGAAAAAAGGTGCCGGCCTTTATTTGAGAAAAACTCCACGAGGATTTGGCTTATACTTGAAAAAACAACAGTCAAAAAACTGCCAATAAAGCTACCTAATAGATCCCTGTATGATCATGAGATAAAACATTTTGTAAATAAATTGAAAGTACCATATTTTAAAGGAGTTTTTATGCGAGATACTCTTCCTGAAAAACCGAAATTTAATGAAAGTGCCGTAGTGAACTTGGACTCGAATAAAAACGCTGGTACTCATTGGGTAGCTTATAAAAAACGTGGAAATTATGTGGAATATTTTGATAGTTTTGGTAATTTGAAACCGCCGAAAAAATTAGTTTGTTATTTTAATGCTGCTGGATCAACGACGAATAAAGTTAGAATTTTCTATAATAGAGATCAATATCAGAAATTCAATACGAGTAATTGTGGACACTTGTGCATCAGATTTCTATATAAAAGTAAATAGCACTTTGTACATTCAGTTAGTCATGTCAGTGATATTCACATTGAAGAGTCGTACACCTACGCTCTCTATAGATTTTCCTAATCCCATTCAATTGAACCCAAATTATCAGTACGGATTAGTTTTAATTGGGTTTCATTCGTACAACACGATTCCAAATATTGACAAGAATACAGATTTTTATTATTTTGATACAAAAAACAATAAAAAAAGTTATATACCTATACCAGCAGGCTCGTACGAAATATCAGATATCCAAAACTATCTCAGGAAAAAACTAGCGCAGAAGTCAAACCAGATATTGAAAAGCGAAGTGGAAGAAGAGGAGATTTTTTATTTGAAGCCTAACAATAATACGTTAAAGTGTGAAATTTTTCATCGAGACTTTGACATCCAATTTGAAACCGAAAGCCCTCTTGCAAAACTGTTGGGATTTTCAAAACATTCTTACGCCGCTGGAGAAGTGCACGAATCCGATTTGCCTGTTAATATTGTGAAAGTGAGAACTATTCACATTGATAGTAACATAACTGTGGGAGCTTACTATAACAATAAACCGACGCATACATTGTACGAATTTCCTATTAGCGTTGATCCAGGATTTGCCATCGACGAAATACCCAAAAATTTGATCTATCTTCCAGTGGTGTGTAACGAAATAAATAATATTACTTTAACAGTATTGGACCAAGATTTCAATTTGGTTAATTTTCGAGGCGAAGAAATTATCATTAGATTGGAGCTTCGAAAAAATGGTCCTAGTGATTGGGGAATATAAAAGAGACATTCCTTCTACTGCATCATCAGTTGCAAAACGTCGTTCAACTAGAAAGTTGGGTGGAAAATTAAATTCAATAAACCGTTATTTTCTCCAATCAATCGGCTATGTTGTCAAACCGAGTGTTAGATCTTTACAAAACGCCGCTAAGCGATGATTCAATAAGTCGCATCGATTCTCATACTTATTTGCCTTACATCAAATCATTTGAGAATAATGATATTATTGAAATTTCAATTAATAGAAACGATGCGTGGGTGCTAATGCATGATGCAGCTATATCGATAAGAGGAAAGTTAAAGAAAACTGCTGGAGCTGGGAACGTTAAATTCGTCAACAATGCCGGTGCATTTTTCTTTGATTCAATCACATATTTGTTGAACGGGATTGAAATGGAACATGTAAAAGATCCTGGTATTACGAGTCTAATTCGAGGCTATTTGTGCTATACTGAAGAAGATAGTAATCATTTAAATGTTGCCGGCTGGAATTATCCCGACGTTCCAGCAACTTATACAGATGGTGCATTCTTCATGAGAATTCCTCTCTACCATTTATTGGGGATTTTTACCGACTACAAAATGGCTATATCTGGAAAGCATACTTTACGTTTGGTCAGAGCTCGCAACGATGCCAATTGTATGCTAATCACTGGAGCTGATACTAAAGCAGAACTTTCAATAGAAAACATTGACTTAAAAGTGAAACATATCATTCCAAATGATAGTCTGAAAATACAACTTTTACAGTCTGTCAAGAGCGATCGGCCCATTTTAATTCCTTTTAGAAAATGGGAACTCCATGAATTACCTGCTCTTAACGTAGGCTCAACAAAAGAAATGTGGAGTGTGAAAACTACAACTAGTGTTGATTGCCCTCGATATGTCATAGTAGCTTTTCAACAGGACCGAAAAGATGATTTCAAAAAAGATACAACAAAATTCGATAACCTCAATATATCCAATGTTAGATTGTTTTTGAATGGAGAATATTATCCGTATGAGCGCCAGAATCTTGATTTTGGTAGAAAAGATTTCATTGATGCTCATTGCTCCTATACAGAATTCTATCCAAGCTTTACGA
This sequence comes from Ceutorhynchus assimilis, assembly GCA_917834065.1. NCBI lineage: Eukaryota > Metazoa > Arthropoda > Insecta > Coleoptera > Curculionidae > Ceutorhynchus > Ceutorhynchus assimilis. Next base: position 12,530,556 of record OU892286.1, on the reverse strand, counting down.
ATGCATCGTTGGGCTCGAAACGATCTTTATTAGATTACGAAAAATTTTCGGAAAATTCTCTTTTTGTGATTGATTGCTCTCGACGTGATGAAAGTCTAAAATCCTCAGCGATCGATGTTAAAATTGAAATTGAGACAATAACTGGTTTTCCCGATAAAACGAAAGCCTATTGCGTCATCATTCATGATTGCATAATGGAACACCTGCCACTTAGTGAGATTGTTAGAAAAATTAATTAGTCTTTGTCTAGCAGTCCATCATGAAGGTTCTTTCGGTCGACATCCAGGGTTTTAACATAACCTCAAATAATAATACCAAATTGTTCGCTAAAGAAATGGCTATTACAAATGGACACCAAGCAAATCATTATTTATTTGAAATGCCGATAAAGTAATAGTGGGAATAGTCCCTCTCGACCTACGATAAAAAGCAAGTGAACCATGCGACGCATCAAGTGCATGGTCTTCTATTTGCAAAAGGTTACGTCAACTATGAAAAGATCGATGATATAATCAAGGAACAAATGTGTGATGCTGATATAGTTTATGTTCGAGGTCACCAGAAAAAGGACTTTCTCGATGAAAAAATTAGTAAAATTGATGATGATGGTCAAAGATGCCCGAAAATAATAAACCTGGAAACTCTAGATGCCACCTGGACTTCTTCGATGACAAAGTTTAGTCGAGATATTCCAAAATGTATGAGTCATTTAACTGATAAGAATTATATGTGTAGTTTAAGAAATTGTTTTGTTATACATAATTGGATTTCTGATTGTATGCCTATATAATTTCTAGAATTAAAATAAAATGTAAGTATAAAAAATGGTATTTTTATTTATTAGTAACAAATCAGCCATGGTCGCGTTAACATCAAGTTTTGTGCTCTTGACTGCATTAGTAAATGGCGTATTTTATATTCATCAGCCTAGAAATGCACAAAGTGTCTTTATTTGTCTCAATAAGACAGATGAAACTTGGCCGCAAAATTGGGCTGAAATGAAAACGGGTTATGTTGAAAATGTCCCAATATTTTCCATAAAATTGTCTGACAAAGTGACCCAGTACAAGATAAGGATTTTATATCCTAATCGTACACACGGAGACAGTGACTGGAAGAACTTTACTATGCTCCCACCACCACCACCACCACCACTACCACCACCTCCGAAACACTTTGATGACATCAACTCAACAACAACAACAGCACCTCCAACGATAGTGACGTCACCAGCCGACTTTGATTTCACCATCGTTGGACTAGTCTACTACATAACATTCGTGGCATCAGTGCAGCTACTCGAGTCCATAGGAAAATTTTACTATGCGAATTTCCATTAACTTATCAGAAAACGTGACGCATTACAAATTAAGGATTCGATATCATAATCATACTCATCGATATAGTGGTGAATGGAGAAAACCACCGAGACAGCAGATAGTTAACAATAACTCAACAAAAACACCTCCGACGATAGTGACCACTGTATCATCAGTATTGAAATTTACTGTCATTGTATTAGTCTGCTACATATCATTCGTGGCAGCAGTACTACTACTTGAGCCTATAGGGAAATTTTTCTATGTAAAATGGGTGCACGTCAGATAAAGCCTGAATATATCGATGAACTTCATGATTTAATCAATAATATTAGGTCTCCAACAAAGTTTGACAAGTATTTCATCAAGACGCTTAACACAAAGCTGAAAATACCAGAAGAAACGTTGATTGAATTAATGAAACCGTGCTGGGGACATAGACTTGATGCAAACGCTATTGGAGGCTATGACGTAATTGATGGTCCTGAATATTCATTTAAAATTGATTGTAAAACATGTGTAAATTTATTACTCAAAAAATAAAAAAAATAAAAATATATAGTTGCAAATTACTTGTGTGTTTTTCTATGTTATATTAAAAAATGAGATAAAAAGGGTCTTCGATGTACTAAAACATGTTAGTATGCATTAAACTCTAGTGCAAGCATGAAGTGCCTTGAATTTTTATTATTTTGTCAGTTGTGCCGAATTAGTCTGAGCCTTGTTGAACCTCGTGGTTTTCTAATTGCTTATGGTTATCTGAAAAATGAAACAGCAACCGATAACAGTACAGGTGTTAGTGCAGTAACTGATATATCGGAAGCTATAAGCGCTTTTCAAGAATTTTACCATCTGAAAGATATTGATGGTCAGGTCAATAATGAAACGCTAAACTTAATGTCTAGACCTCGCTGTGGTGTGCAAGATGTTCCTGAATCATTTACATTAAACGATGGTAGATGGACAAAAAGAACTTTAACTTGGCAGATTAATTATATTCCCTTTGGTTATGCTGCAAAGGAAATTCATGCTGTAGTGCAAAACGCCTTCAAACTTTGGTCTGATGTAACAAATTTGAAATTCATCAATAATTGGTCCTCATCAAAACCGAACATAATGATATCATTTGGAACACAACAGCATTCCTTCAACAGCAAATGTACAAAATCACCATGTAAATTTGATTTTGATGGGAAAGGACTGGTATTGGCTCATGCTTATCCTCCGACTGGTGACGATAATGATTGTATCGAGATTCATTTGGATAGAAGTGAAGATTGGTACTTTGGATTGGATGGAAAAATATCTAATTATGGTCAAACGAGTTTGCTGTGGGTATTAGCTCATGAAATTGGACATACATTAGGATTAAGTCATTCGGATGAAACAAATTCCTTAATGTATGCATATTATGGTGACATTTCCAACTTAAGTACTGATGATGTAAGAGGAATTCAGCACCTGTATGGGAAAAAGCAAACACAGAATTCAGCTACCACAATTTCCACGCCTCCTTCTCATCCTAAAACTACTCCTCCTACTACTACTACTACTACTCATCGTAAAACGAGTACTCCTACTTCCTCTAAAAGTACTACTACTAGTACTACTACTACTACTACTACTACTCCATCATTGGTACCTGCACACAAACCGACAAATTATCAGGATATTTGTAAGGTAGATCCTAAGGACTTACAATTTTTGATATTGCATCAAAAGCTATATATCATTAACAAAGATCGAGTATGGATAATGGATTTGGAAGCAAAAAATTTCACTTCAAAGGACTTATCTATTCATTCAGTGTTACCGTTTTTACCTAAATTCGAGAAAATAACTGCGGTTTATCAGAGACCTTCCGAAGAAATCATAATTATTATTGAATCTGAAATATTCGCCATCAATGATAAAAACTTCCAGTTAATTAGAAAATCAAACGTTTCGGAAACAATTGCTGCACAATTCAACAATAGGAAAATAATAGGTGCAGTAAATTCGTATGCTGGAAAAACTATTTACTTTTTCGAGGATAATTACTATTTAATAATAAATGAATGTAACTTTGGCGTAGAAAAGTTTGGTTACATTTCGAAGGACTTTATTGGAATACCTCCATCTATCGATAGTGTTTTCAGATACATAAATGGGATGCTATACTTTTTCCAAAATGGCCGATATTTCGAATATAATGAGTTTACAAATTCTTTAAGGACATCAGATAAAATTGATTTATTAAAATTTGATATACAATGCCCCAATTTAACTTTATATGAACAATTGAAAGAACTATTGACACGTCTATTATTGGTTACGTAAACAAAATGCAGCTCATCATCATCAGTCGTTCTCTAGAGACCATGAACTGCACACTTGCTGAGAGAATTCAAAATCATCTAGTAAATCTCTCTAAATTGATAAAAGACTTGGACTTTTACCAAGAAAAACAGTTACTGCTCAAAAATTTTGAAAATTTGAAAATGGATTCGAAATGGGATGGAGTATTTTCATCAACTTCTAGATTTGCGAATGGATCAGCAACAAGCAATCGGAAAATTATTCCAAAACCAGTTTATCAAGAATATAACATTGGAGACATTGTGCAAATTATTTATAATCCTGAGAAAACGACCATCGTCTTACATAATAAGAACGACACTTCAATTCAATTTACCTACAACGAATTTGAGGAATTTTTACAGTTTTTCGATAATATAAATGATGGATGGCATGATACAAGCTTCTATATTGGCGAATTCATTTACGTTAGCTATTGGAATGAGGAAGAAAGTAAAGGCTTGACTATGGTGGATAAGCGAACAATGAAAAACATTTATTGGAATGAAAATCATCTTGATTCAATTTTAGAGCATAAATATAACTTGTATGATATTTTTCTTAAATAAAAATAAAAATTCAAACTTGTTCTTTTTCTATCCTATAACAAAACCCACAATAACTTGTGTATTATTCCATAAATAAAACAATTATTAGATAATTATAAAAATTCGTTATCGTCGCAGGCAATGCGGCTTCCGTGTGATAAGCAAGTTCGCACACAAGTTGCTGTTCTTCTTGTTGTTTGTTTATGAGAACGGTAGAAATTATAATTATTTTAAAAATAATATTTGGGGCCCCCAATTAAATCGTTACAAATCCGTGAAAAATGGGGCCCAAATTGGAGCACTATTTTTTCAATGATGATGATGATGTTGTCTTTTATGTGACCATATTTTTAGTTTAGAAAAATGGGGCCGACGACGACGAAAAAAGGGGGCCCAGTACGGCGTATCTTGGTACGAGGTACCAGGTACGAGGTAGCAGGTACGAGGTACCAGGTACGAGATACGCGGTATCAAATTTCAGGTTATGAGTTCTAGGTACGTTGTACAAATTTCAAATTACCAGCACGAGATATGGGACATCAAATTTCAGGTTATGAGTTCTAGGCTACGTGCGCCTCAAAATTTGGGGGCCTGTATTGGTTTCATATACGATAATGGATAATGGGGCCGCGGGTCTAGCTGCGGAGACAAGTGGCCCCTTTCCGATTTTTCCCTAGATTTAGGGAAATTTTATTGGTAACGTCGCACATTATTGGTTTCGGTAACGTCGCACGTACCTGTCATCTCGTATGGGGTATCTCATTTCAGGTTATGAGTTCATGTAAATGAGGCCCCCGCAAAAAAAAAAAAAATGGGGCCACGGGTCTAGCAGCGGGGACAAGCACGTATGGCCCCTTTGCTATCGTCACTTGGGTTAGGTCTATTCAAATTGGGGGCTTGCTACTTAGGTTAGGCCTCTTTAAATTGGGGCTTGCCAAAAAATGGGGCCCACGAAAAAATGGGGCCACGGGTCTAGCTGCGGGGACAAGCATGTGGCCCCTTTGATGACGTCACTTGGGTTAGGCCCCTTCACTTGACGCAAAATGGGGCCCACCGAAAAAATGGGGCCCTGGAATGGGGCACAGGCCCACCTGGTGGAGGCCCCTTCAATTTGGGACTTCCCTGATGACGGGCGCGGGCCCCAGAACGAGAATGGGGCCACTTCCGGTCTAGAACCGGCCTAGTATGACTACTTCGGTAGGGTTGAGAGAAAGAATTAAGAAATTCAACTGGAAAAGTTACTGCATTATCGATTTGCAATAGAATTGACACCATTTACGGACATGCATCCCATGGTTTCTGCTTGAAATGAGTTCAGTATTACTGTATTGATTTGTATTGTTGGAGTGAAACTTCTTTGCTGAGGGGGCGACAATTTTCGAGCGTTACGAAAATTCCTATCGCATTTCAATGTTCACAAATGCATATTTATCTCTAGACACACCTACTTGTTTACCTGTTGCTGTAATAAAAAGTAGGTAAACAAGCAGGCGTGATTGTGTGTGAAGTGGGTGTTATTCTGCTGAAGTGAGGTGAAATTTAAAAAACAGGACGGCAAAATGTACAGATTAAACAGTGCTTTAAAATGATCTATCACTCGATCTATGACATTTGACTCGGTCATTGCTGTCAAAAAAATTATATCCGAGGCTGGGTCATAGATAAGGGATACGACACTCTCTCCAACCTATATTATAGATAGACAAGTTAATACAAACATTTTGTTCCTGATAACAGCGCCCCCTCTCGCGTGTGTAGTCAACAACTTGATAGCGCGGGAAGCGCTCCTTTTTGAATTTAAATGTTTTTCTTTGGATATGTGAATCATTTTCTATTGCCACTAGCAGTAAATAATTTAATATGTGTCTAATGGAAATAAAATTATGATAAATAGTCCCTTGATCACATACCGAAGAGTTACATACTAATTATTATTCCATGTATTAAATACAAAAATAACAGTTATGAATCACTTTAATACTTCACTTAACTACAGTATGATATCAATCGAATCAATAAAAGGTACCTACAATGGTACAATGAATAAGATTTTATCTACAAGCGTTTGGTTATGACGTTTTTACATAACCATTTTTCTAGTATAGGGCAAGTACACGCTCTGACAGTTTGACACTATTGACAGTCGCCTTGAGGTGAAACAAAGATAATTTACAGTGGTTTTTTAAGTTTTTAGTTAGATTTTTTTAAATAAATACCTTTTGTGTGATCGAGAAGTTTCTTGGACATGCCTAAAGTTTATTTAGTTGTTAATTGTGGCAGTATAGCGCAAGGGATACAATATCCTTCCATAGGTTTCCATCAATTTTAAATAACAATGGGAGGTTTTATTTGTTAGCTCAAGAAAGAAGAGAAAAATTGATTATTGTTGTTAAAAGAGAAGATCTGACAGAAAAATAGATTGAATATAGAGTAACTATACTTATATATAGTATTTTTAATACCTATTTAGAAGTACCAGTCGTTCTAGTGACAAAACGTACCATCATCACCAAAAGTAACTGGGACAGCTTCACATAGCTCTTGTCCTATTATATGAATTTTATTGTAAAATATTTGTCAAACTATAAATCAAATGCATTGAAATGAATGACAGTAGAATTAGTCCAGGAGATTATTATGCATTATTTGTGTCCCAGATACTTTTGGTGACGATGGTATGTCGCTTCTTGACACACAAATAAAATTAGGTTAGGAATTTCTTATTTGTACATGAAATTGACAAAAAATTACCAACAAAAACGAACGTCGATTGCTAATAATCGACGTTCGTTTTTGTTGGTAATTTTTTGTTTCATCTGATTCATGATTGATAAATAAGGATAGAGTTATTCTAAATGGGTATTACAAATACTGTATTTGTTCTTGTGACACTTGATTTTGCTATTTGCTGAAAAAAACTTGAATTTAATCCATTATAGAAAAAATTAATAGGTCAGACCAGGGGTACGCTTTTATTGCTGCCTAAGACCATGTATCTTTTAAATCCCCTGCTATGGTACGCTCGGCCAGCCATACCGTCTGTAGCCACCAGAATCAATTAACATCGAGTTGAAAGTGAATTGGCAAAGAAGCTGCTGCCTTGTTGCTGGATGTTGAATCATCAAAGGCTAGAGGAAGACAACCTTGATCAAAAATTACCTGGTCCTCCTGGTAGGGGTTTGAGGCATCGGGCTAACTCCCCGTTACTCGGAAAAAAAATTAGACTGTTAAAAGACCCAATCAACAGCCTCGGAACAGGACCGAAAAACGAAGACGAACTAGGCAACGGAAACGGACAATGAGTATCGGTACATGGAACGTCCAAGGAATCTCTAGAAAATTGAATGAAGTGATATCAGAGATAAAATATCAAAAAATTGACCTGCTTGTCGCCACAGAGACCAAAAAGAAAGGCGGGGCTCAGAAAATCTGGGAGAGTACGATCATTTCTTTAGCGGGGTTCAAAAAGAGCTCAGAGCGAAGAAAGGAATCTCGATCTTCATACACAGAAAATGGAGAAAACATATAACATCATGGGAAGCAGTAAACGAAACCATAATAAAACTAAATGTATGTATGTTCGGTAGGGAAATAACAATCTTGGGAATATATGGAGTGAACGACGACGAACCCGTTGATATAAAGGATCCATTCCACTCAGTGACCAAATCATAAAAGTAGGAACTTCAAGGGAAATAATATTGCTGGGAGACTTTAACGGACGAACACGAAGAAAAGTCAACGACAAGGTGGTCGGAAAATTCGGAGAGAATGTAACGGATAACAATGGAGAAAGTCTCATAGAAATATTCCAACAAAATAACCTAAAAATCCTAAACGGTTACTTTCAGCATAAAGAAATATATGCTTTTCACTTATTATTGGCGTAGTGGCGTGCCATGGAAATTTGACAGGTTGACCCTCGTATAATAATGACATTTGATGACAAAATATTTTTCAAATTTCAGGGTTATGAAACAGAAAGCCAAGTTGCCAGAATGTGTAAAATATCTGAGTAAATTCAAATAGTAAAATTATTTAATTGGAAGAGTTGTGGCGAGGTTTTATCAAACAATGTTCTGAGATTTTTCCGTCACGATATTCTTCTTTTTCCTGATCCTCTCTATCCAAATATCTTCCCTTGCAGATCGTATTGTAACAAAACCTTATCTTTTTGAAAGGGTTGTAAGGCATGGGAGGGTGGGTAAGATCTCGAAAATTTTTACATAAGGCCATTTTTTGAGAAAGTGGTAATATAATTAAGCCTACATTTTTAGTTAGATAACCTCAACTATAGGTTACTAAAATGATGTATTAGAGAACCAATTCTGTAAAGCCTTTTCTTTAAAAATAATCTTGTATGTTGCCTTGCTTGAGTCCAATACCTCTCCATCAGAAGGGAGACATTGAAGCAAAATAGAGGAGATTTTGGACATGAGCAAAAAGATGGATGTGCATTTATTAAAAAAAGTTTATTTCAAGGTAAAGGTAATAGTTATTTATATTACTAGTACCTACGGTATGAGCTTCATTACAGTAACGAGTGGGGAATATTGCCAAGACGAGGTCGTATCGTAGACCGAGTCGTGGTAATCACACGAGTGGTGTAATGAGCGTTACCGTACGTGTGATATACAAGATTTTATGTACGACCCAAATTTTTTTCATATATTCGAAATGGTTTCAATTTTTCACAAAAGATTATATTCATAATTTTTGATTAATGAATTTTAAAAAGTGCCGTTTTTCAATAAAAATGAGTTACCTAATGAGCTTTCATTACATCACTGAGTGATGTAATGAGGGCTCATTACATCACTGAGTGATGTAATGAGAGTTCATTACATCACTGAGTGATGTGATGAGCTCATTACATCACTAAGCACGATAATGCAGCTTATTACGTTACTAATACAGGCTAAAATGAGTTACGTAATAAGCTCTTACAGTGTAGGTCGTACATAAAATATTATATTTTGCCAAGTAATTATTTTGAAAAATAACTAGAACAGATAAAAGATATAAATTCCTACATTCTAATTAAATTGAATGGAATTCTTGAAAATTTAAAGAATAGAAAAAAAATAAAAACACAAATAAAAAAATCATCAGGGCAAACCAACCAAATTACGTCAAATCTAAATTGAAATAAATCATGTCTCTAAATCTCTTTCTTCTATCATTAATGGGAGATGGAAGTGAAGAAGTAATGTCGTAAAAAGGAACCAAAGCTTAATCAACTTTAAGAACTGTGAATCTATTTGATACAACGTGACGTTCTAAGAAGTTCACTTCATATCAATCAACTCTTCTTATAATTTTCGCAGCCCAATTTCTGACACTACTTTTACCGTAAACTTTGTCGTTATAGAACATGTTTCTGGAAGTTTTTGTAATCAAAATTTTTCTCGTCGTTGATGAAAATTAATTAATCTTCTGATAAATTATCTTTACATTCAATTCGATTCTCCTCCATATCCCTAATCGCTGTCTTCGGGAGTGTCAGTGGCAATCATGCATCTACCATCTATGGCGCAGGATAGTTTTTTGATGTTGATGGTTGTAGCTCTAGGTTGCCTTTTTGATGTGGATAGTTAGTTGCGGCTCTGGATATGAATAATTATTATAGATGGTGGGAGCCGGTTGATCCATTACGTGAGAGGAGGAAAAGTCTTCTTCATTGAAGATGTTTCGATAAAATGGCATTATTTCAGTGCATCTGGAACCTGATTTTTTTGTTTGTTGGTGCAGCGGTTCTAACCCAAGCTTGTTAACATATCACAAGCAAATCCCAGAGCACCGCATCAAACACCTTGCATCATTCTCTTGGCGTCATAGCGTATGCGGGGAAACGGAAATGCTCAAATTGGCGACAACGCTGTTCCGCTGGAAGAGATTATTCCTACTTGCGTAATCAATTCACCTCTTTCACGAGAAGTGGCTTCTTTCCAAAAATTTCAGGAACTCGTTGTACCGTCGTTTAAGCAGTCTACAAAAAAGAATTTAAAATAACATGAGTGGTTCAAAAAAGATTAAATTTTACCTCATCTAAATTATAAATTTGCATGAGTTCTAGAATTCGTTTGAGCATATTCATAAACTAATCGCCTTATTGCGTTTGGCTTTAGACCGTAAAATATAGAGGAACACTTCAGTGGATATTTCTCTTAAGCGTTTTTCATCTGCATAGAAAATACTTATGACGTTATAAAATTTGGTGTAACATAACATTTTCGAGACCTTTTTCTTGGACTTGTCTGACATAGTTCAACCCGGTTACCAACACGGGATTTCTTTACTCCATTTTTTCCTATCTGGATAGGACATGTTATTGTCAATCACATCAACTAGCTTGTTTCATGGAATCAAGTCAGAACTCCCTGTCAGTCTTTTTCTATGTTATTATTGTTATGTTCTTGCTGAACTGAGATGGAATATAATAATATGTTTCAACCATCATGTTGCCACAAGTTTTTGTTGCTGTTTTTCTTTTTGAAGGGAAGCTATGGACAACAAGGGGAGATCCTGTGCAGCCTCTCCCCTTGTGCACTTTATCGGATTAGCTTAAAAATATCAAAACCTCCCATTGGTATTTTCGTTCTGTGAGAACATAACTTTATCGGTTAACCTTGCTTTCTACTCAGACACAAAAAGTTAAACACATAACATTAAAATAAACAATAAAATATTTACCTCGCTTCTTTGAAATATTAGATCAACAATGCCAAAAATACAAAATTCCCATAAAAAGCTTTTTCAAAAAAAAAAAAATATTTCACAAAAACAATCTGATCTGTGCCGGTTGACCATTCTGGAGATACTGTTGGCACCTTGGCGTGATAGATCAGAAAGCCGCAAGAGGCGGGAAATATTAGCGTGTCCATTGTCTCCCAGAGTCCCGATCCTATCCACCCTCCCCTAATAGTTTTGTCAAAGTAATAGTTTAAATTCAGATCCGTCTTATTCAGCTTCCACCATTTCAATTGAAGAATTAGATAACTCCTCAAATTCAGACAACATTTCTGAATCCGATTCGGAATCGGATTCTCCAAGAGAAATAATGAAAGGAGGGATATTTTTGAAAGGTAAGTCTCCCATGTATTTTGTCCAGTCTTCTGAAATAAGTCTGTCACAATGTCTACAAAAATTCGTCCACATGTCTGAGGTACATTTTGAAAGAGACTCACGCCATACCCTCGCAACCCTATCCGTGGATAGTGTCTGCGAAATAGTTTTATTATAGAAGTTCTTACAAAACTCCCATGCCATTTCAATACGATTATATTGGCAATGATAAGGAGGTAATCTAAGAACTTCGTGTCCGTGGCTTTTCAAAATGTCGTCAATTTTGTATTGTTTTGGTCTATTCCGAAATGGTTGAGTAAGGTCCCATAGTTGTTTTATGGTCATTTTTGTGTCGAAGTCTACGTTATGTTTAACCAACCATTCCTGCATTTTGTCTTTCTTTGAAGAGAATGAAGGTGGTTTATCCTGCTCTGAATGATATGGAGCGTTGTCCATGATTATTACACATTTCTCTTCAAATAAATTCAATGCAGGAATTAGTTGATCAACGACCCATTTTTGGAAGATGTCCGCGTTCATGGTATTGTGGTAGTCTCTGTCATTGTTTCTTGAATCTAGAAAAAAATCGCACCCATCTAAAAACCCAGCACTACTCCCCGCATGCAAAATAGTAAAACGTTTCCCCTCTGACTTAATTTTGGATGGGTTGCTTTTCATATCAGATTCGTGTATCCATCGACGAACTTGAGAACCGTTTTGGTAGATCCAAGTTTCATCTAAATACACGAATCTGATATTTTCATTTGAATGTTTATATTGCAGGTATTTCCGCAAAAATGTAATTTTGGCAGCAAGAAGCATGTTTCAGCTCACATAAAATTTTACGTCCATTTACTAATTTAAATTTATATCCCATAGATTTTAAAATTTTATATAAACTTGTTTGCCCTCCCTTAAATTCCAAATTTTGTCAGTAATGTTTGTAATGTAAAATATTCATTTTTAGAATTGTATTTCTAAATTTGTCGTTGTAAATCTTCTTTAAACATTCGGTCCATAATAGTCTCTGTCTTTTTCGGTCGGCCTAAAGGTTTTTTGTTTGTATATTGTCTAGTCAAAATTCTTTGAATAGTCCTGGTTCCCACCTAGAATTTAAGGAAAATGTTGGTTGGGTAAGAAATGGCTTTACATCTACGTCTAAGTTCCACCTACCTCAAATATATCTGCAAGTTGGGCTTCAATTGTTCCCTGGAGACCCTATGTTTTTTTTTTAAAAATAACCATGATATTTTAATATTTTCCTTTTTTTTTCTTCTGAAATTATTTTCGGCATCTTCAATACGAAAGAAATTTGACAATGCCGAATTTTAAAAAATGTCATTAGATTTTGCAGGTACGCAAAATAGTTAGGTACCGTTTATAATATAGCTTTATTGAAAAATCTGTCAAATTTGATTTGCCAGATATGCCAGAAAATTTTAATACCGCGGCACTTACGAAATTATGTAAACCACACTTAAAACTGTCTGGAATTTGACATATACTGTCATTATTATACGAGGGTCAACCTGCCAAATTTCCATGGCACGCCACTACGCCAATAATAAGTGAAAAAGGTATACATAGGTACACATGGAAAAATGAAACTAGACAATAATAGTAGATTATACCACGAGTCAATAATGATAGCTATTATTCCCGAGGATAATTACGAACTGAGCCGCGTTAGCGGCGAGGGAGTAACATTCCGAGGGAATAATAGCCATTATTGCGAGTAGTATACTCTACTTTATTTACGACAAATTAATTTATTTGAGATTTTCAATGAACAAATTTCATCCGTCTCATAATTTTCAATACAAATCCACAAGCACTACATGTTTGACACTGACACTTTTGTGGAATAATGACCATTAATCCCGCTACTCGTCATTAATCCCTGGAGGAATAACATATGTCATTATACTGCCAAAATCACAAATATAATACGCACATTATACATTAGTCGTAAATAAAAATCTATTATTGACTACACTATCGCAAAACAGAGCTCGAACATAAAATTCCAGGATGTGAGAGCATATAGGGGAGCGACCTGTGGTAGCGATCATTACCTCCTAAAAACAAAAATCTTTATCCCGGGAAGAAACACCGCAAAAGAAAACGGAATGAGAAACCAAGAAGACAATATTGTGTCTGAGAAATACAACCTAAAATCTCTAGAAGAGCAAAGCGTAAAAGGGTTGTACATGAAGAGATTAGATCAAAAATTACAGAGTAGTATGAACTTCCAAAACCTTGAAATGCATTACCAACATATCAAAGAGAGTATTCATAGTGCAGCATTTGAAGCCCTTGGCAAATATGAAAAAAACGGAAGTGGCGCACCCAGGTTTTTTATTTGGGAGGGGTTCTCATAATGATGTAGGCTCGCCGCAGGCAGGCGCTGCCGTAGGCCCGCCGTCATAGGAATAATTTTTTTTCGGGTGTCACGCCCAAAAACGTTTATTTTAAGCCTTCAAAAAATTACTTTTTGTAAGTTATGTGTTTACCTCGCTGTTTACTCACCTAAATCAACTCGCAGTCGGAGGCAAAACCTTCTAGGGGTGCCATACACAAATTATCACCAAAAATTGTCAACTATTGTCACCGCCACTTAATCTCATGTGTATTTAAAAGAAAGAGAGTTTCCCACATGGTTGCAAACACTCTAAATTCCGTCTCCACCAATCAAATAAATTTGTTCACAAACATTGCTGATCATTCGCAAATTTGCAATCGTTTTGCGCACTTGGTGGAAATGCACCTTTACATGACCGCGAATTGCAATATACGATGCCGGGCCGGGTTGCCAGATTTCCATGTTCTTGGTTAAATAGGATATTTTTTTTTAATGTAAAATGGAAAGTTTGTAGGTATAGTTTTTCCAAAGTCCCAAAAAAGTGGCTGACTAGTGGCAGTGTATTTCTTATGGAAATTACCCAGTGACCAGTCAGCTACCAGTTGGTACCTTGTTCCAACTGAGTTTGGAGATACTATAACTATTAACCAAAATCGCAAAACAGTTATTTATTAAACAAGGGAAAAAAGTACTAGATTTTAGCGTGAGGTGTGGTTTGTCTTCCGATGCGATCATTCGCAAATTTGCAATCGTTTTGCGCACTTGGTGGAAATGCACCTTTACATGACCGCGAATTGCAATATACGATGCCGGGCCGGGTTGCCAGATTTCCATGTTCTTGGTTAAATAGGATATTTTTTTTTAATGTAAAATGGAAAGTTTGTAGGTATAGTTTTTCCAAAGTCCCAAAAAAGTGGCTGACTAGTGGCAGTGTATTTCTTATGGAAATTACCCAGTGACCAGTCCTCTACCAGTTGGTACCTTGTTCCAACTGAGTTTGGAGATACTATAACTATTAACCAAAATCGCAAAAAAGTTATTTATTATACAAGGGAAAAAAGTACTAGATTTTAGCGTGAGGTGTGGTTTGTCTTCCGATGCGAAGCGCAAGGAGACAACACAGTAAGCGCTAAAATCTTACTTTTTTCTCGTGTACAATACACTATTTTTTTCTGTGACGGGAAAATCTCACCATTCTCCATCTATACATTTTTTTTTTCTGTGACCGTACTTATACTTTTTTCTCTTTGAGAAATAGTATATTGTGTATTTAGGTGGAACAGTGACACATTCTCGGCCGAGGGTGTAAGTTGACGGGCGAGGCGTAGCCGAGGCTGGCAAACACCAAAGGCCGAGAATGTGTTTTTCCACCGAAACACACATACTATTTTTTCTGCGATCGGTTAAATATCTGTTAAATGTATGTCTTTATGTTCCAATTGTTCAGCAGCACGAGAATCAATCACTTTTCCGGCCTAAACCGGAAAAGTGATTCCCGTATTGTTATTCATTGATTCGTTAGCAACTATTGAAATATAATTAAAATACCAGAATATTGGGTTTTGCGATCTGTCAACGGTCAAAAATGCTGACATTTCTTGTCAATCACAGAAAAAAAATTTGACTGATACCCGTTATTTTTTTCCCCTGGGAGAAAAAGTGACATTTTGGCCCCTGTCAATAGGTACAAAAAGTCAACTTTTTTCCCGTCACAGAAAAAAAAAATATTTACCGAAAAAAGGTACCAGTGTTTAATTTCGGGGGGGGAGGGTTTCAACCCCCAAAACCCCTCCCTTGGGTGCGCCACTGGACCCACACCTTATTGGTGGGACCAAGAAATAGAGAAAGACATGGAAGATAAAAGGAAGAAATACCAACAGTATCTAGCTTCAAATAAGACACGAGACAAAGAAATATATAAAGAAGCACAAGCAAGAGTACGGAATAAAATAGTGAACAAAAAGAACGAGTTATGGCAAAGAAACTGTGCGCATATTTTCACGAAGCGTCTCAACTTCGCTATGTAGCTCGACTATTCACCCTGAAAAGCAGAACGGAAAGGGAGGAGTAACAGGGAAACACCAGAACAGTTTTAGATAGCTAATATATATTGTGATTTTACAGGACGGAGATTACGAAAGCATGAATATTTAATTGTTACCCAATCATCATCATCTTGGACCAGATAACGTCCCTTCGGGTGGTAAGGCTCAAAAGGGCGGACAGTCAACACGTCGGGTATACCCCTGCAATGCTAAACAACCAAACCAGCACTACAGGAAAATCTAGAAAGCCTTTTCACTGTAGGTCAAAGCCTGGGTCGTCAGAGAATATCTGCCCTGATAGAGATACGATAACGTATTAACTTTATCAGTCCAGACAGCTCCCCAACTTTGAGTCGTCTCTAAACACCTACTGATTGCAGCGAAGCCCTGAGACACGACTGATTTGCCATAGTGTGGCTAGTGACTTTTATATCCCATTTTTGCTGACTATAATTAGGTCAGCTATTTGTTGTAGCCCGTGGGCTGGTGTATCTAATTTGACTGTAGCCCATGGTCCTATGGTTGACATATGCCCCCACCGACGAAGGCATTGGCCCCACAATGCCCAAGGATACGTTTCTGGCTTTAAAAACTTATAACTAACAATCTTACAAAACTTTAAACCCTAAAATTAGGTAAATTATCCTTCTTCTTCGGATCATCTTCATCTAGTTGGTTCCCTGCACGTGTCCGGTCTTCTTCGATACCAAACATCTGAATAGTGCCTGAGGTGTCTTCCCTGTGTAGTTTCCCAATCGGTAACATTATGTTCTGCTGCCTCTTATTCCAATGGCGAATGTCTGGCTTTTGGTAAATCCCAGGCTAGTGGTTTGCCTGGAATCATCGATGTTCTGGCATTGGTCCCATTTCAAAGTGTCGTTTTGTGTTAGTGTTTTGCCTAGGTGCGTTGATGTTCTGGCATTGGTCCCATGTAGTGGATTCGAAGTGTCGTTTTAGGCTTAGTGATTTGGCTAGACTTGTTGATGTTCTGGCATTAGTTCCATGTGGGGGTACCTCTGCGTCTGAGATTGCGAATACACTGACCATAGTCTTATCAGCTCCTGCAGCTTGGGTAGACGACCATGATGTTGTAGTTAGTGCTCTGCCGCTGGTGTTCGTTGCTGGGACGCCTCTGCCTTGTTTCACAATTTTGGGAGTAATTAGCAGTGTCTGCAATATTTTGGCCGTAATTAGCAATGTTTGCAATGTTTTGGTAAGTAATAATTGTTTTAATAAATTTGTCCATTGCCCTGAGTTTTGTCACGATGCGAAGTGAGTAATTTTCTACACCTTTCCTACACAATAATACATAATGTCTGTTTTTTAGGATCATTTATCAGAAGACGTGTCATCAGGAGGTGAGTCACCCTCGATCCATCGCTTAGGGTGAGTTTCTTCTTTTTTTTTTCTATAATTTTTCTGTACCAATTTGTTTCCATGTTTCGTAGGATTACCGGTTCATCGTGCTGTTCATTCACTGCAAGGAAACTAGCCCCCAAGTGTGCCGCCTGGCCACACTTTAATCCTGGATGGTGCCGTGGATGGTACCATATGCTTTGTTACCGGTGCAGTCCGGCTTCGGCGGTCACTAATATATAATAATATATACTTTTACTTTTGGATTTTATATACATCCTATATTCTGGTAATCTCCATACTTACTTGTCCACATACTAATATCTAATTTCCCGTATTTATATTTCCCATACCAATTAAATAATTACCCTTACCGTTATCCCATATTACCTATACTTACAATTTGACCTAATTTATGTTTTACAAATATTTTGTAACATAATCCATCCTACTTTCTACACGAATTTATATAATTGTTCACTATTCCCCTCGTAATAATTTATGTGCTCCTATCAGGTTCAGGCTTTGACTTCGAAATACCCTCGTCAGCAACTATTGTCGTTACTGGTGTTGGCTTGCTTAGCTTGCATTTTATTTCATTATTCTCCAGTTTTTCGATAAGTTCTAGGGTATACACCGTGTTTTCTGTTTCAGTCGCCGTTCGTTTATTTATTAAGTTTTGGATTATCTTATACGTTAGATATACGATGAATATTACTACTAGGCTTATTGTGGTATAAAATAAGGCATTGTGTTCCGTGTTGTTTTGATTATCCTCGGTCCTTGTCGCATGTACTAATGCTGGCACAACGGCGTGTTGTCTGTGAAAGGTTAGGTACAACAGCATTATTGTCAATATGGTGTTCCATATTAACATCAAACTGTGGCTTTCTGTATACGGTATCCGTGGAGTCATTTTATAAGTCTCTCTCATCTGGTGGTTCATCTCCTGGAGCATTTGAGAACTTGATGTTATGTTTTTGTGCGGTGTTGTCAGAGACCAATTGTGATTCAAACACTCGTTTATGTTGCTGAATTTGACAGATTGTACGCTCATCAATGGATTCAATATGAAACTTTTCAAGTGTGTCCATGCGGCTGGTAAGACATGAGTTATTTTTAATACTTCTTTATCTTCTTTGCATGGAAATCTCTGTGGAATTAATGTTTTGTTCTGTATTTGTAGACTGCATTGACATGGCAAGTGTAGACTGCATTGACATGGCTTAGTGCTCCTGTTGTTATTATATTTGGAATGACATCCCGTTCCTGTTTTACGCAAGTTATGCTTGTTCCATTTTCCGGGTGTGTTATCATAAATATGTCCTCCTCAGCTTCCGTGATCAAGAGAAGTTTGGATTGGTGACAACGTAATGGACAATGAGCTGACAATTTCTGTACCGTGGCGCCATAGAAAAGCTTGATTGCGCAGGAAGGACCTTGTAATGTATTCCCCGAAAATCTTGGTAGGTAACAAAGTCTGCTTTCGTATGGTTTGCATAAATGTATCCCTGTCCCTGTGATTTGCCTTGTATACTGTTCATTTGTTATTTTATTTTTTGCTACTGCTAGGTATAATGTTGTATGTTTGATTGCGCAGGTTTGGCCTGACCATGCGAAAGGGAACGTAATTAATTCAAAAAGTTACCAAGCTGCGTGATTCTTCTTGTTTATGGGCACTTTGACATGGATGGTTAATTCGTTTCCAGCAAAATTGCATTCAGCTATTGGAAGCTCATAGTATTTTGACATGTCCAATACCGAAATTGTGAGTTCATAATTTTTTCTATTCAGTTTTTCATCTAATTTTTCTAGGTCCTTTCTTAGTATACCTGGACTTATTGCTGACGTTGGGATTTGGTGGTTCCTGCATGTTTTGACTGCGTCCTGCATCCGTAATGCCTTGGTTAGAGATAGTATGTTCTTTGTTGTATCTAAATAGCTTTTTCCTATAACTTTCCACAAGTCATGGATTTCATTCACGTTTTCCGTATAGTTCTCTAAACTTTTTATTTTATTTTCAATTATTTTCAGGTTTGTCCCGGCTAAATCCTGAAGTAACTTCATGTCATCCAGTTATTTTCCTACAATGTGTACTACCGAATCTAGGCCGTCATGGATGGATGATACCTGTTGTCTCACTGTGTCCACGTCCATTACCATGGAGTCAAATTTTTGTTGGGTTGCTACGCCACAACACCAATTCAGTCCATCCGCTATAAATGATAGTGAAATGGCCCTTTTTGACCTGGAGTTGTAAGTGAGATGATGTACCTCCCAAAGGTCTAGCATTTTATTTACTTCGGCGTTCAGTGCTTTGGAGATGTCCTCTAATTGGTTGAGAATAATGCAGGTTTCATCCGTTTTTTCTACACAGTTTATTTTTAGGTGCCTTATAGGCGATTCTCTTTCTCGCAGCCAAGGGGTGGTGTATGTGATGGGTATCGTCGCCTCGTAACTTATTATTTCTGGTAGCAGTTTCCTTCTATCTCTTCCTCATTTTCCTCAGTACTACTCTCAGTTTCTGATTCCTCTAACATTTCTTCTAAAACTGGGGACTCTGCTGTCCACGTGTCGTAGTAGGGGAGTATCCTACTTACATGGACCGTGTCCTTTTTCTTTCCACCAATTTTTTCCACTTCATAATCGACTTCTCCTAATTTTCTCAAAACTTTGTATGGCCCAAACCATTTTAACAGCAATTTTTCGCTGCGGCCTACTTTTCTTACCGGCACGAAAATTTTAACTTTATCCCCAATATCAAACTTTAATTCTCTATGTTTGCTATCGAATCGTTTTTTATCCTTTACTTGTCTTTTGTGTATATTTTCTGCTGCTTTTGCCCTTATAGCCAGCGCTTTCTCCCTCAGGTGTAGTATATCCGTTTCCGAGTCATCATCAATCAACATTGCTTCCGACGGTAGAGTCGGTTCCCTGGCAAAAGTTACCATAAACGGGCTTAGCTGTGTGCTATCTTGAATCGCTGTGCTATAAGCGAAGGTGACGAACGGAACGTAACTACACCAGTCAGTCTGCTGTGTGTTACAGTACATTGCCAGCATATCGGCCATTGTCTTATTCAACCTTTCCGTAAAGCCGTTACACTGGGGATGGTACGCTGTAGTATATTGGTTTCTTACTCCCATTATCTTCCCAAGTTGTGTTACTAGCTCGGACTGGAAAACCTTTCCTCTATCACTCAACAGTGTTCTTGGGGCTCCGTGTATCAATATAATTTTTTCCAAAATAAACTTCGCCACTGGGCCTGCCTTTCCATTTGGCAGTGCCGCCGTGATTGCGTAGCGTGACGCATAATCTGTCGCAACTATTTTCATAGTTTTGTTATTTGAACTTCTTCTGAATGGACCGAGCAAGTCTATTCCCACTTTATCCATGACGCATCCCACTTTAATCGGCTGAAGGGGCCCAGGAGGTTTCCTGTAGGGCTGTCCCTTCCTTGCTTGGCAATCTACGCACCCTTTGACGTATTTTTCAATGTCTTTTAACATTCGATCCCAGAAAAATCGGTTCCGTATTTTGTCTATCGTTTTGCTGAGTCCTAGATGACCACAGGTTGGTGATGCGTGCAATTCCCATAGGATTTCTTCCCTCATTGCCTTCGGTACTACCAGCACCTTATCTTGTCCTTTATGCGTTTTATTCACTTTGTACAATAAATCGTCTTCGATTCTGAAATTTTTTGCTCTTCTTCTGATTCCAATATTAATATCCGGCTTGTCTGGCTTTTTCACTGCCTTTATAATTTCATTTAAGTCCGGGTCTCTTTTCTGCATTGTTCTCATTTCTACTGTTCTTGTCGCAAATGTTGGCAGTTCTTCTTGTTCTTCGCTTTTGTTTGGGTCAATTTGTAGGACTGGGTTTCGGGACACGCAGTCGGCATCTTTATGGTTTGAACCTTTCTTGTACACCGAATAATCGAATTCTGTCTGTTTTAATGCCCATCTGGCCAACCTTCTGTTGTTCTCTTTTATGGTGTCCATTCAGCATAGTGGGTGGTGGTCTGTTATAATTCTTACTGGTCGACCATAAATCAAGTGTCTTAAATAGCTTAGGGACCACACTACGCCTAGTAGTTTTAGTTCGCTCTTTGATAGGCTTCTGCTTATATAAGCTATGGGGTGTGCTTGTCCCTTATCGTCTTCTTGTAATAGTATTGCCCCAATCCCTCATGCTGATGCATCCGTATGTAAAATAGTGTCTTTATTTGGATTGTAATGCTGTAGTACTGGTGCTGAAACAAGTTTTTCTTTCAGTGTGTTAAAATCCTCTTCTTCTTTGATACCCCATTTGTATTTTATGTTCTTTTTTGTTATCTCATGTAACGGCCTTGCTATCTTGGCGAAGTTGCAAATGAATTTTCTGAAGAAATTGCACAATCCCAAGAAGCTCTGTACGTCCTTAATCTTTTTTGGGGTAGGGAAGTTTTTTATGCACACAACCATCATCTGGCAGAATCCCTTTTTCGCTGACGTTGAAACCTAAAATTTTGATTTCCTTTCGTAAGTACTCGCATTTGCTGGGTTTCTGTGTTAAGTTTGCTTGCCGCAATCGTTCAAAGACTTTCCTTAGTTTGGTTATGTGTTCCTCTAGTGTTTTTGAGAAGATTATTATGTCGTCCAGGTAGATCAGAACTTCCTTCCGTTTTAAGTCCCAAAAGACTTGATCTGCGAGTTCCTGGAACGTTGCTGGGGCATTGCAGAGTCCAAAACTAAGAACGTGGAATTCATAGGTACCGTGTCCCTGTGCGATGAATGCTGTGTATTGTTTGGACCCTTCTTCTACCGGTACCTGCCAGTAGCCTGAGAACATGTCCAAAGTGCTAAAGTATGCCGCGTCTCCTAGGTATGACAGGATGTCGTCAATTTGTGGTAGTGGGTAGGTTGACTTTTTTGTCACAGCATTTATTTTCCGGTAGTCTACACAAAATCTGGTTTTTCCATCCTTTTTCTTTACTAGGACCACAGGACTGGCCCATGGCGAGTGACAGGGTTTAATTACTTGGCTGTCCAGCATTTCCTTGATTTGTTCATCGATAATCTGTCTTTCTTTTTGTGAGACTCTGTATTGACGGCTTTTATTGGCTGTGCATCTCCAATTTCTATCTTATGTGCCATCAGGTTTGTTCTTCCCATGTGTTTAGTTGATTTTGCGAAAACGTCACTATATTCCAATAGGAGATCCTGTAATGCCTGTTTAGTTCGTTCGTCCCTAATGTTCCCTAGTTTGTGGTCTTCTATTGTCACTTCCTCGGGTTCATCTATTATTTCTCGTTGAGTATTTGGGTGGTACAAAGGGGTTTCGTTTTTCAGCTCTTCTAAAAATGCTAATGTGGTTCCTGCGTATATAGTCACTGGATTCCTAGTTTTTGACTGTATTTTCAGGGCGAGGCTGTCTCCATCTGTGTAGATATGTGTTTTTAGTACTAGGTGCTTTTTTGCCAGCCAGTCTAATTTGTATTTGCATTGGTATCCTATTGTTTCTTTTATCTCATCAATTTTGCCCATGATCTCTAGTTCGATTGTTTCTATTTGGTTTCCGGTTATGGTGTGGTCTTTCTTTGTTCCTATTTTATGCGTTTTATTGCCAGTGTCGGTGGTTATTTGCATTAGCTGCCCAATTTCTTCTTCGGGACTTTCTATTGTCTTGTGTTCTTTGGCTACCTGTTGGTTTTGGATGTGAATCTCGATTCCTGAGTCCTTGAAAACATGATACAGCATCTGTTCAAATCTTCCCCATTCTTTTTCCAATCCCCATCCTTTTCTTGGAATAACCAAGGTTGTATGGGACCTCAATTTACTAGTTTTCTTTAGTGCTAACAGGCATCTGTACATGTTCCTTGGCGTAGGTTTCTTTTTCATCGTTTCCCTCGTAAATTGGAAAATTGTTGATTTTTTCCGTGGCTTATTTCTTTCAGTTGTCCGATGGTTCTCTGTACTCTTTTTGTTGGGAGCGTGCGCCTGTATTTTCTGTAAATGCATCTCTTTGTTTTGTAGTTTTGGGTTACTCCGAATACCAAAACTGCGTTATTTGGTAGGTGGTTTATGTCTCTATGTTCTTTTTTCAGGAATCTGCTTATGTCCTTCTTTGTTATGTGTATGTGGTCTTTGATAAACTTGTTGAATTCTTGTTTATCTTCCTGTGAGTATCTTGGCCCAGTGCTCGACTCTCTTGTGGTTATAAGGCTTGACAAGCTAACTTTCTGCTTGTAGCCCTCGTATAGTGGTAGGTTGTATTTATTATTCAATATCAGTAGTTTTCGTTGTAGGTCTATGGTGGCCTTATTCTCTGTCAAAAATGCCATCCCCAAGATCATCGGTTGGTCTGTTGCTGAGATGACTTTTGCCCTTAGTACGCCTTTCCACTTTGAGCTCCCTGTAATTTCCATTGGAGTTGTCATTTTTCCCAATACTGGTATTCGATGTCCTCCTGCGGCTACTAATATCGTGTTATTGTCCGTCTCTATTTTTCCTGTTATCAATTGTGTTGGTATGACGTTATTTTGGGCTCCTGTGTCGACTATAGCCGAGAAATTCCTATTATTTATTGCAACTGTGATGCATAAGATTCCTATTCTAGATGAATCCCCTAGGGCTAGGATGGCTGGGGTCTCTATTTTTGCCATCCCCTTTCGTTTGGGTGCTGTTTTTGGCTTCTGCAGGTGGCTGCGAAACGTCCCTGTTTCCCACAGTTGTAACATACCGGGCTATTACCATAATTTCGGGGCTTATAATTTCTATTTCTCTGTGGTGCACTTCTGCAACTTGCCGCAGCGTGCTCGATCTTTCCGCAGTTATCACATTTCATGTTGTTTCTATTTGACCGATCCTGATGTTGTCTGCTTCTGCATACGGCGCCATGTGTCCCTTTTTTCCGCAATAATAACACTCTACCTGATTCCTGTCATTTTGGGTGCTTGGTTGCCTGCTCTTGGCGTTTCGTCTCTTTGACTCTGTGGGTCCTTTTTTCCTCCTTACTCCTTCCTTGGCGCTTTATCTATGGTCCCAGCAATTTCTTTTAATTTTTCGAGTGTGTCTGGTGGGCCTTTCGGCGGATTCGTAAGCCAGTAATAGTGGTAGAAGTTTTCTTCAGTCAACCCTTTGCTGCAAATGGTTACAAATTCCTCTATATCGATGGCATTCTTGTAGTCGTGGTAGAGAACCCTTAATTTGTACAGATAGTCACGGACTGTTTCTTTCGAGTCTTGTTTGCGTTCTTCCACTTTCCTTTTTAGTACCGTCTGGTAGTTGGCGTCTTCAAACTCTTTAGAAAAATCCCTTACAATGTCATTCCATTTGCTATCTTGATTGTTTTGTTTGTATTCTTGGAACCATATGTCAGCAGCGCCATCTAAAAATGTTTCTAAGTACGTTATTTTTAATGTGTCATCCCATCCGTTTGCTATTGCTGTTCTCTCGTAGCTCCTTAGAAATTCGGCCGCACTGCCCCTGCAAGGGTGGAAAGTTGTAGGGCTAATACTTATCTGGGGGGTAAAATAAACACAGATAGTTGGAGATTACTCAAAAATATGAGGAAAACACAAACTAAGGATATTATCAATACAATAACACCCCAGCAATGGGAAGAGTACTTTGAAGAATTATTGACAGAACAGCGTGCAGAGTTTAAAGAAGAAAAGAAACAGACACGAAACATAAAAACTGCAGGATCACCAATACGAGTTATGCAAGGAGAAGTTAAAAAACACTGCGGCTTCTTGAAAACTGGTAGGGCACCAGGCCCAGGAGGAATATATGGAGAACTGATAAAGTGTGGGACCAATAAACTCTACAAACATTTAACAAAACTATTTCAAACATGCATAGATAAACATAAAGTACCGGAAGAGTGGAAAATTAGCTACTTAACAACGATATATACGAAAGGAGACAGAAACAAATGCGAGAACCACCTAGGAATTGCAATAACAAATACGCTGAGCAGAGTGTATGGAAAACTTATAAAAGCCAGAATAGAGAACGAGTACAAAGATAGTGAGGCAGAAGAACAGGCCGGTTTTAGAGCAGGAAGATCAACTGTAGACCATTTATTCAGCTTAGAACTTAGAACTAATAAAGGCAGTAAAAACGCTCTATAGTGATGCAAAGACCAAGATTAAACAGGGAAACTTAATCAGTAAAGGCTTTATAGCAACTAAAGGACTTAAACAGGGATGCTGCATATCACCAACACTTTTTAAAATATACTTAGAACAAGCGCTCAAAGGGTGGGAAAACAAATGTAGACACATGGGAATACCGCTCAATCAATCTTTATACTTTAACATTTTTATTGAATCGGCTTTTACTTGGTGGAAATCCATTAACTAATAAAAGATTTTTTAAGTAAATTTCAATACTTATATATTTCCACTATTTTTTGTTAAACTTTTAACATGTATCGCTAAACTTAAGCTTCATCAGAAAGATTTTGAAAAATTAAATGTAGACATAAAAGTGAAATTGACAAATATAAAAAAAGTAAAAGCTGGTCTAATTTTATGTTAATTTAAATAGGTATTATACAGTAAATAAATTTAAAAGTGGTGAATAATTGTTTAAATCTAATTGGTCGTTCAATAAACAGTCTAAAGTTTTAAGTTTGTTTATTTCTAAAGATTCTAGAAGATTTAATTTTATCCCTTTGCTTTCATTATGTAATATTTGAAATTCATTATTAAAATTATGATTTGATTCAATCAGGTGATTTGCATAATTTGAATCTGTTTTCTTTTTATTGAAACTATTGTATTGTTAGTTTTGAAAGCAACATTTATATCGTTTTTGTTAAGAAATTTGCTAATTTTATTACTAGCTTGTCCTTGGAAAGTAATACTTTTGAAATTATTATTATTTTGTAATTTTTTAGGGTATACTAAATTAATGGCATTTTTGTATAGTTTTTTGTTTAAAATATCATCTATTAATTTGGAAGAATAGCCATTATTGATAGCAATTTGTTTAACTTGGTTTAATTCTTTTTGGAAATTAATATTATTTATAGGAAGTGTTATTAATCGGTGTATCATACTGTTAAAAGCAGCTAATTTGTGTTGGATAGGATGACAAGATGTATTGTGTATTACTGTATCAGTATGAGTAGGTTTATGAAATATAGAAAATTCATGTTTTTCATTTATGTTTTTGATTGTTAGATATAGGAAATTTATTGAATTATTTAGTTCTTTTTCTATGGTAAATTTTATGTTAGGGTGGATTTTATTAATAAAGTCTATAAAAATATCTAATTGTCTGTCTGTTCCAGTAAAACAAGTTAGAATATCGTCTACATATCTATGTTGCTCATACTGATACAGTTATACACAATACATCTTGTCATCCTATCCAACACAAATTAGCTGCTTTTAACAGTATGATACACCGATTAATAACACTTCCTATAAATAATATTAATTTTCAAAAAGAATTAAACCTAATTAAACAAATTGCTATCAATAATGGCTATTCTTCCAAATTAATAGATGATATTTCAAACAAAAAACTATACAAAAATGCCATTAATTTATTATACCCTAAAAAATTACAAAATAATAATAATTTCAAAAGTATTACTTTCCAAGGACAAGCTATAGTAATAAAATTAGCAAATTTCTTAACAAAAACGATATAAATGTTGCTTTCAAAACTAACAATACAATAGGCTTTCACCTAAAAAATAATGAATCTAAAATTCGTGATAAATCTGGAGTTTATAAATTATCTTGTAAAGATTGTCCAAAAGTATATATAGGACAAACAGGTAGAAATTTTGGTACCAGAATTAAAGAACATTACAATACTTTCAATAAAAAGACAACAGATTCAAATTATGCAAATCACCTGGTAGAATCAAATCATAATTTTAATAATGAATTTCAAATATTACACACTGAAAGAAGGATTTAGTAATAATAACCTAAAATTAGTGACTATTACTAAATCGCTTATTGAAATATGGCTTATTAAACCTTTGGTCACAACACACAAATTATTTGTTTAAAATTTGAGAATAAAGCACTTATTTAATGATATACTCTATCAAATAATAGTTAATTAACGCATATTAATAATAAATAAATATTTTGTTCTCTGAAGTTGG
Source organism: Ceutorhynchus assimilis (assembly GCA_917834065.1). Taxonomy (NCBI): domain Eukaryota; kingdom Metazoa; phylum Arthropoda; class Insecta; order Coleoptera; family Curculionidae; genus Ceutorhynchus; species Ceutorhynchus assimilis. Next base: position 12,503,408 of record OU892286.1, on the reverse strand, counting down.
TGTTTGCTTCTGGATTTTGTCTTTACTAATAGTAAATTGATCATATTTTTCAAAAATATACGTTTGTTAATAATAAATTCTGGTTTCTTTTGCTGGATTAAACATAACTTTATATTTATTACCAGTAAGTAAACAATATTTGATTCAAATAATCATTTATTAATAGTAAAAAACGTTTATTCGTAAATATTATTTAGCTTTGTTACTGTTAATTTAGAATTATTTACCATAAGTATTTTTTTTCTTTAAGCCCGGTTGTACAATTGAAGCCTATCATGGCTTAGTTAAGCTTTCTGGTACTTGAAACCTTCCCATTTAAAATGCACAGCTGTAAGATTTGACAACACGTTGACAGTAATGAATTTTAAATAGGAAAGTACAAGTAACAGTTAAGCTTTAATAAGCCACGATTTATAAGCTTCGATTGTACCACTGGGCCTTAGTTTGTTCCTGGGAATAGGGCACTCTGAAATAATTAAAAACGAACCGATCTTTTTTTGAATTTATTTTTCTTCGGTAGGCTAGATTCTCACATAGGTAACATCATTTTGTTGAAGAACATAGCAACATGGCGGGTGTATATGCGGCGACCTGTGAATGTGATAATGAACTATAACTCGATTATCTTCTCAGGTGTAATAGGAAAAAAAGGTTAATACAAAGTTGCTTGGTACCTATTAATTAACTGGCGCTTCTTCAGAAAATATTATTACGTTTGCAGTTTTATAAAACAACTTCAGCATCACCATCACAGCACGTTTCCAAAAACCGTTGTAATTCGACACTGTTGTGTTCCGCCACGCTATCTTCCACGATTTAATAATTATTACACTCAGAGTTGGGATAATATCATTTATAAGTTGACTGTTAACTTTGTATTTCGCCGAAGCACGCCAGAATAATGCAAAAGTAGGGAGTCGGTGGAACAGATAAGAGAAAACATAGGTCAAGGTGTTTCTTCTTTCACGCCTCGAAGCCAAAAGAACGAATAGCTCACAAATATAGGCGAGAGACAGTGCGGATGGTGGCGGGTGTACCAACGTTTGTTTACTGATATTATAATTTATGTATGGAAAATAAGGATTTATTATTAGAAACCAAGGAACAAGTTGAAATTTCAATTAAACTGTGTTAAAATGGAACATTATATATTTATTAATCTATAGTAGTTACCATTTGTTTATAATTACTAAACCAGAACATTCTGTTAATAAATTATATTTATAAAACCCTTGTAAATCAATGTAAGAAATATTTTGTTCATTATTAACAAACATTGTTTGATATAAGAAAATAAGTCCTAATAAATCATTTGTATTTTATAAATAACTATTTTTAACAGTCATATTTTTAATTACCAATTTAATGTATTTCTTACCAATGCATATTAATTATAATATTGGTTTGGTATTTGTAACCAAATTTGTCAGAAACAAATATTTATTTATTATAATCTCGAATTTTTTTTCAGTGGCATAATGAAAACAAAGGGATAAAATTAAATCTTCTAGAATCTTTAGAAATAAACAAACTTAAAACTTTAGACTGTTTATTGAACGACCAATTAGATTTAAACAATTCACCACTTTTAAATTTATTTACTGTATAATACCTATTTAACCTTCCATTAGTCGCGCGTGTATCTGAGAGATACATGCCTTTTATTTTTGGAAATAAATCAAGAAGGACAAACCCTATAATATTATGGCTTGTAGTAGTTTTTAGGTACCCTATACTAATTACTTTCCCAAAATTACATGGTCCTACCTCTACTTAGAAATTTGGAATTTTCAAAAAACTAGGGGTACGCTCGACTTTTCTTGTTACCATCGGTGCTCCTCAATTGTAACTGTTTTCTTGGTATTTTTTTCACAAAAATAGTATGGTACAAGAGGCTGTTCATCTTAGGTGAAGATGGAACTTGATGAGACAAAATTCCTCCCAAGCTGACTCGGAAGAGACCACATAATATTATGGTAAAGTTGGAGGGTGTTGTTGGCCAAACTGCAACAACTTCGAAAACAGAATCCAACTTCTGGAATCTCTTTTTCAGTAAAAAATTATTGCTGAGTATACGAATAAATACATAGAAATTGTAGAACCGAAATTCATCAGATGATTCAATTTTTTTATCAATGATTGAGTACATGTATCTCTGTGATACAGCGCGACTAATGATGTTATAAAAACTCGCGCGCGTAATGGAGGGTTAAATTAACATAAAATTAGACCAGCTTTTACCTTTTTTTATATTTGTCAATTTCACTTTTATGTCTACATTTAATTTTTTCAAATCTTTCTGATGAAGCTAAAGTTTAGCGAAACATGTTAAAAGTTTAACAAAAAATAGTGGAAATATATAAGTATTGAAAACTTAAAAAATCTTTTTTCTACAAACGTGTTAAAAATGCATTTTTTAACACCCCCCGTAGCATTAAAAATGTTACTTTATCGCACTAGTGCCATAAAGTCTTTATAGCACTAGTGTTAAAAATGAAACATCAAATTTTGAGAGCGAACGTCAAAAAAAGTTTGTATTTTCAGTTATTTACATTGATATTAATGGTGAAATTTGAACAACTGAGGAAGCCCGATTGTCCGCCTCATCTATATTTTTCAAGGGATCGATGTAACCCTTTTTTTTCTTTTGTATTTTGTTGCATTTTCAGCAGAAAGCATTGCTGACCACGACGGACTTTCAAGAAACTGACAAGACATTTCATTACCTGTGAAATAAGGTGCTGGTTGTTTGGATTTTTTGACAAATGTCAAATTCAATAATTTTATGTAGGAAAGATGCCTGTGAAACATGCTTCCGATTTATTATTCATTTGAAAATCCAATTTGTTACTGGTTATCGCTTTTTATCGCAGTTTGTAGAAAAAATATTGTATGATATTTGTGTTAAGAGGCCAACAACAAGCCGTTAAAAATTGAGAAAAAGGGTTGATTTCCCGAGGCGAGAACTCACTTATTTTGTAATATTTTTTGACCGGATTAGAAAATAATAAAAGATAAAAATCTAAAGAATAATGCTGTTGTTTTAGTTTTTCGAAAAAAAAAATTGCAAATTGAAAATATCACGACCTAAATACTCGAAAAAAAGCATCATTTCTATCGCTCGGTACATCCAAACCCATCGCTTTTTTTAAAAAAATGAAACAAGAGCATTGTTCTAAATTTTATTATCTTTTCGAATCTTCTTGATTCACTAAAAAATTTTAAGTAGTTTTTGAGATCTTGTCTCAAATTATAAGCCCTGCAAACACGGAAATTCAAAAATTTTGGTTGCAGCGAGGTGCTGCCTCTGGCGGATTTAATTTCGCACCGGGGTAAGTAAAAATTACACGACGCGAGAGGACTGCAAGGCCAGTTATTAGTTTGTGTAAATAATTATGGTGAATATATTTCATAATGAACTCAAAACGAACAAAGATAACTTTGCTAGAATTCAATAAACGAAAGAGGATATCATATAGCATAGTTAAATACAGTTAGTACGAATAAAATCCATCAAAAATACAAGGTTGACTTTTTTTTTCAAAAAATCTCGGATACGTCGATTTTTGATTTTAGTGGCCGTTTTTTTGATGAGAATTTCATACATTTGTCAAAACTGACATACCAACAATAAACTCACATGTTTTGATTGTTGATTTGAACCAATCAGATTGGAATTACGTGATAATTTATATTAGTGTAAATTATTGCATAGTAACTAATGCGAGAACTGGTGTTTTGACAAAAAAAATTTGATTCATGACATTTTCTCATAAAATACAGTGTATCCACTTAAGTTCGCAGCACATGGGAAACTTTTTTATTATCAATTTTACGAAAAAAAGTTATCCTTTATAAGAGTTTCTACTTCTTGAAAAAATAATATCAAACTATAAAAAGTTGAAATAGCATGTACAGGGTGGTCAAAAAATAGAAAAATATACAGGGTGTTTCCTAAGTACGGTCCGTAACTTCAGGATGTCATTCCTTACGATATTTTAACAAAAAAAGTTCCCATAAATATGTGACCAGAAATGCGTAGTTTCTGAGATACAGGGTGTCAAAGTTTTAGAAAAAATCGTTTTTTCAGCTCAAAAATTTTTCCATTTTTTTTTTTTTTAATTTTGCAGGTTGATTTGTGATAACGAAAGGTTTTTTTTGACTGAAATATGACTTGCTTAATCTGAAAAAAATATCAAAGGTTTAAAAAATAGTGATGTGCCATTTTTTTTCTACTTTTACCAAAAAACCCTGCATATTTTCCTATTTTTTAATCACCCTGTACCGGGTGTTTTTTTATCTCCGATATCATTTTGATCACCTATAACTTTTTTGTTTTTGAAGTTATCAAGGTAAACAAAAAAACAAAATGTAGGGTTAGTAGCCAAGTTTTTTTTCAAATTACACGTAAAACAAAACACTATCAACTTTTTGACGTATAAGCCTACATTATATTTTTTCAAATGGAACACCCTGTATATTATATATGTGTTCGATAGAATATCTTATTCTGATTACAATGATATAGCACACTTCATATTTTGGTCCACTCGTTTTTGACAAATCGGCAAAAATATGAAACTTTCGAAGTGAAACTTATTAGGCGGCCGGCGGTCTGATATTTGGGACGAAATAGCTATTTATGTACCAAGGGGATTATGTAGATTATAATGCCCGAAGGCGAAACTAGCCCGAGGGCCTATGGCCCGAGGGATATATTTCGCCTGAAGGGCATTATAATCTTGAAATCCCCGTGGTGCATACAATGCTTTATTTTCTACTCAACACAATGTTTTTTCATCAATTTGTTATTAACAAAATCAGTTAAACTTGTGTGACAGAATATTGTTTTGTATTTTGACATGTACCTGCACCTGTGACCTGTACCTGTACCTGCGACCTGTACATAGAAACGAAATAAATTAATATATCTATAAACATCTCATAAGGCAAGGCAACGGTGGTGGTCCTGTGGGTTAACGCGCTGGACTACATGGGAAACATTGATGGTAGACCGGGTTCGAATCCTGGCTAGACCGAAAATTATTTTCGGTCAAACATTTAGTGGCTGCCTAGGGTAAAGTGCAAATTAATAGAACAACAACAACAAAAACACCTTAAGGTATTATAAGCGGGCGTTATAGATCATAACGCCCGCAAAAGCGGGCGTTATGGATCAGGTTGTTATAGGTTTGTTAACGTATTTCGTTTCCTAGGTATTATGGATCTATAATAGTAAAGTAGAAAATAAATTATTATTGAGAGCATATAAAAATTTCATATATTTTTGCCGATTTGTCAAAAACGAGTGGAACAAAATATGAAGTGTGTTATATCATTGTAATCAGAATAATATGCTCTAACGAACACACATATAATATACCGGGTGTTCCATTTAAAAATAGTACATTAAAATACAAGCTTCATAAGACGTGATTTTATCGCACGAGCCCTATATTAGAAAACGAGCCGGAGGCGAGATTTTTAAAGGACGAGTGCGATAAAATGTCTTATGAAACGAATATTTTATACTATTTTTTCTATTCTGGTATTGTTTAATTAAAAAAAAACAAATTTTTCTTGGAAATTTTATTCTCATATTTCCTGATTTCATGTTTAGGTTGGTAACATTATATGCCAAATATAGAATTAAGGGCGGGTATTATAAAACTACTTTGAGAGTTAACTTAAAGTTAATTTTTGAAATTACATGTAATTCAAAAAGTTAACTTTAAGTTAACTGTCAAAGCAGTTTTATAATACTCGCCCTAAATCTTCTATAAAATCGAGAATGACAGTGCGATGGCCATCAGTCAGCCAGTGTTACCAACTTCCGATAAGTGAAAAAGGAGTGCAACAAAGAGCTTCTTTTCGCAACTACTTTAAATGTCGAAAAGACTTCGATATGAAACCGAAATAAAAAAAATATAATGTAGGCTTATATGTCAAAAAATTGATAGTGTTTTGATGTTTTGTTTCATGTGCAACTTGAAAAAAAACTTGGCTATTAATCCTACATTTTGTTTTTTTGTTTACCTTGATATCTTCAAAAACAAAAAAGTTACAGGTGATCAAAATGATATCAAAGATAAAAAAACACCCGGTACATGCTATTCTAAGTTTTAATAGTTTAATACTATATATTTTTTCAAGAAGCAGAAACTTTCATAAACAATAACTTTTTTTTTGTAAAATTGATAATAAAAAAGTTTCCCATATGTTGCGAACTGAAGCGGAAACTCTGTACAACTCGTGCAATGGAAATATATTTTCAATTTTTGACAAATTTGCACTCATGCGTTTATAACAGAAATGGGCACTGAAAAAGCACTGGTGCTCCTTTTTAACTAAAAATGCATCCGGGCAAATTTCCCAAAAATTATCGACAATTTCCATTGCACTCGACATTTAGAATTTCATACATCTGTCAAAACTGACATTCCAACAATAAACTGACATGTTTTGATTGTTGATTTACGTTTTATGCGTGTATCAAATGTCAAATTATTGAAGCAATGTCAAAAAAGAGCGAATCTCGCGCAAGTGAGAATTAGGCTTCACGCGATAATTGGCGCGACACTGGTGTTTTAACATTTTTTGACAAAAAATTTAAATTTTTGATTCATGAAATTCTCTCATAAAAGCTATTTTCGGGTTCGAAAAAAGGACGGTTCTAGAACGGTTCAAAACAATCGCACAGTTCATCAATCACCTAAATGACAACGGTTCAGCTATCACAAATTTCAATAATAAACTGTGCGATTGTTTTGAACCGTTCTACACCATTTTCACCTCAATTTCGGAAAAAGTAACTTTTATTTAGGAAAATGTAAAGTCATTTTCGGAAAAAGTCAAATCAATTTCAGAATAAGTGAAATTAATTTCGGAAAAAGTAAATTCAAATTCGGAAATAGCTATTTACCTAACAAGTGCGGAAAATGAATTTTTCCGCACGCGGCTGCCGTTCACCGAACGACGCGTAGCGGAGTTCGGTGATGCAGCCGAGTGCGGAAAAATATTTTCCGCAAGTGTTAGGTACAATATTTTTCCTACAGGCGAAAAAATGTAAAATTTTTCTTTTTTTTTTTGACATTATGAGTGCGGTAAAATTTTTTCCGCACTGCCAGCCGTGCGGAAAAACTTTTTCCGCACTGATATGTCAAAAAAAAAAGTTTTACCGCACCGTGCGGGAAAACTCATTTTCCGCACGCATATCAGTGCGGAAAATCGATTTTTCCGCACGGCTGTAGGAAATAGCTATTTACCTCGCTATTTACCTAACAAGTGCGGAAAAACATTTTCCGCAAGTGTTAGGTACAATATTTTTCCTACAGGCGAAAAAATTTAAAATTTTTCTTTTTTTTTTTGACATATCAGTGCGGTAAAATTTTTTCCGCACTGACAGCAGTGCGGCAAAACTTTTTCCGCACTGATATGCGTGCGGTAAAAGTTTTACCGCACCGTGCGGGAAAACTCATTTTCCACACGCATATCAGTGCGGAAAATCGATTTTTCCGCACGGCTGTAGGAAAAAGTACATTCAATTACGGAGAAAGTAATGTTATTTTTTATAGGATAATTTGAATCGATTGAGTCATTTATCTATTTAGAAAATCAAAAAATTTGTCCATATTATATAAGTCTACAAATTGTTTATTATTTTGTTCACTTAATAGTGACATGTGTTTCGTTCATACGAGCATCATCAGACCTACAAAATAATAAGAGAACCTAATTTAAGTACAAAGTACACAAGTCTTGGTTGGAATCGAACCCATCAGGGTACCAGTTCGACTCGAAGTATACAGGGTGTGAAAAAAATAGTGTACCGGACTTCGAGGGGTGATTATGGAAACTATATACTCTTTCAGAACTGACTTTTTTTTACTATCACCATTCGCCGTGGCATCGAAAAGTATGCAAGAATACCAAATTTCAAGGAAAATAGTTTGCCCTTGTGTTACGGGATGATTTTTCCTGGGTTAAAATGAAAGGAAATAAGCATATTCGCCTCAATGAATAGCATACCTTCGTCAAGCCACTGTTGTCTTTTCAATAGTTGTGGCCAAACTTTTCATCAAACTTTTAATTTTTCCCAGAATCATTAAGTTAGAGGTTTATTAATGGAATTGATTTTCTGTTAGTAGGGTTAAAATAAATAGACAATTAATTTATTAATAAAACAAAATCACAATAATTACACTAGAACAGCTGATGTCTGATCGGAGTAGATTGTCTAGATTGACAGCGCTCCAAATAGGGTCCATGACCGGTACTAACTTAATTTGAATAAGTACCATGCCCCAACTACCATCAAAATCCCCAGTACCTTCCACCGTGGAGTTTTGACAGACACTTTTTAAAGGACATTGCAGGGACATTCAGAGGTCATTCAGGTCGAGGACTTTCCACGATTAAGTGTTCGGGAAAATTCCTCAGGCACATTTTGCCGATTTTCTGAGTTGTCTAGTTTTCGCTCATAGATCTAGGGTGGCTAATCGTTATTTTAGCACCCAATCGCCTTGTGCGGATTTTATTTGTGAGTCGAGAAAAAGCAACGTGACCAATTGTTTGTTCCTAAAGGTCAAAGTATTTTGGTGAGTCGTTTTTCTTATTAATCTTCTCTGTTTCTCTATTTCCCTCTGTAAAAGCATAGTTTTCTGTTAATTATACGGTCAAATTCCGAATATCGGACATACCTACCTATTGCTCCACGCCCTGTCTCATAACGTCCATTTGTTTCAGGCCTTTAATCTTCACCTTTAGAAGTTACGCTGTAATCGTTACCCTTAGATGTCCCCTTTTATTCGTCACGCTTCAGTCCCTAACTTTCAGTAAAGAGTTATACGTTAAGCTTACGGTATACTTCGAGTAGGACCTACAATCTTCAGCCTCCTTTAGACAATTGGAAGCCTTAGTGCCCAGGGCGAGTTGCTTCTTGTTGCGGCCTTGATCCAGACCCAGGCCATCGGAAACACTGGAAGATATTAGTTCCATCCGTCAGGTTTCCCCAAGAGTTTAGGGACTACTCAGGTTTGATAAGTGTGTCGTATTGTCTTAGTATCAAACCTTGCCAACCCCTTGTTGGAGTAAAACACCACAACAACGCAGATTTACTACCTTAAAAATTATCCTTCAGATTATGTGTTGCTATTACAATTTTTAATTAATTATATCACCTTTTTTTTTATGAAACTTGCCATCCAGGTTATGTATGGTTAGGTACTTCAATTTTATTAGGTATCTAGGTATCTATACTACCTATATTGTTACATAATATTAAAGCCCTTCAGGTTACGTATTGTTACTTCCACTTTGATTAATGCTGCACTGAATACAAGTAAATACTTGTACACTGGGGTTAAATGGCCATTTACGAAGGTACTGCATTTAGTGAGCTTGTATATTGATCATTTATATTTCAGGTAATTTTGCTGTTGTACGGTACTCTTTACTTTAAGGGACTCGAGTTAATTTATTGTATTTACTATTTTTAGAGTATATAGGTTAGGTACTTCTAGTTTTTAGGCGATTTCTTTTCTTCTCCGAACCTGCTCTGAAGTCTGAATCCATTCTGTTCGAGTTTTAATTAAAGACCTGTACCTGATTGTAGCAAAGCGTTTCACTTTTTTTCATTCTTCTTGTTTATATTTCAGGTTGTGCTGCTATAGTCCCGTAGAAGTTTCCTGCTTTCGTTATATCGGTTGATTTCGTGTACTGCAGGGAAAAAGTAGGTGGCGCTCTATATTTAGTTCATTAATTAACCCACACCACTCTCCGTATTGGAAGCTAGTCGGCAACCCTATACACGAAATCACGTTTCTAGATTTCAGCCACCAACCAACCCTTTCTACTTTCTTTCTATTCTTTCTCTTTTTAGCTACCCATTCACTTTCCCCCCTCCTCAAAATCTTATTATTGTCTTCTCCGTTACGTTTTGCCACGTAATAAATTAGCACGTAACACTTGTTCTTGAAAATAAATAAAATCCGTTATTTTCATATACCGTTTGAAGCGCTGTAACTTCTTCAGAGAGCATCTTAGGGCATATGTTCATAGAACCTAATTAAAGTTAAATACACTGACTGGAAGTTTATAGTCACTGCTAAATTTACTGTTTCATCAATTCAAATTATTCTAAAAAATAACATCACTTTCTCAATAATTGAATGTAATTTTCCGAATTTGAATTTACTTTTTCCAAAAGACCTGGGGATCATTTTCCAGAATTTTTCCGACCCCTTCAAGAAATTCCCAGGCCTTTTCCAGACGTTTCCAGAGATTTCCAGACATTATCCAGACTTATCCAGAGCTTTCCAGAGTTTTCCAGACTTCATCCAGATTAATCCAGACTTTATCCAGATTTGTTCAGACTGATCCGAATTCTGGAAAATGATCCCCAGGTCTTTTGGGACCTTTTTTAGAATTTTTCCAACCCTTTCCAGAAATTTGCACGTCTTTTCCAGATGTTTCCAAACTTTTCCAGACAATATCCAGACTTATCCAGAGTTTCACAGACTTTATCCAGATTTATCCAGACCTTATCCAGACTGATCCAGATTCTGGAAAATGATCCCCAGGTCTTTTGGGACCATTGGCCGAATTTTTCCGACCCTTTCCAGAAATTTCCGGGCTCTTTCCAGACGTTTCCAGAGAATTCCAGACATTTTCCAGACTTATCCAGAGTTTTCCAAACTTCATCCAGATTTATCCAGACTTTATTCAGACTTGTTCAGACTGATACGGATTCTGGTAAATAATCCTCAGGTCTTTTGGGACCTTTTTCAGAATTTTTCCAACCCTTTCCAGAAATTTCCAAGTCTTTTCCAAACGTTTCCAGAGATTTCCAGACTTTTCCAGACAATAACCAGACTTATCCATAGTTTTAGAGACTTTATCCAGATTTATCCAGACCCAATCCAGACTTGTACAGACTGATCCGGATTCTGGAGAATGATCCCCAGGTCTTTTGGGACCTTTGGCAGAATTTTTCCGACCCTTTCCAGAAATTTCCAGGCTCTTTCCAGACGTTTCCAGAGATTTCCAGACTTCATCGAGATTTATCCAGACATTTTCCAGACTTGTTCCAGCTCACTTGGCTTGTTCCAGGTTCTTGTTGTGTGTTAATAATATAAGCGTGTTAAAAAGGTTTCGCTTTTTCGTTTCATGTCGCTTTTTCGTTTCATCGAGTCTCACATCACTCCCAACGATTCTAAAGAAGTTTTCACTTCAAAATTAATGTTTTCATTTAAAAAAATAAAGTTTGCTGTCACAACTTGTTTCTGGGTCACCCTGTATACATGATATTACCATCAGAAAAACGGCAACTGAATCAAAAATCGATGTGTCCGAGGTTTTCATGAGCAATCTCACCAATGTGTGAAATTAACACGTTTCCTTTTTATTTTTCTAGGTTTTCTGGAAGTTCTTTATGTAATAAACGAATAAACATCATCTCTCCCACCCTCGTAACTACGCCACCTCACTTTTTGTTGGTGTAAACATTCAAGTATCTATTTTGCTGTATTTGTATAGGTAAATTTTATTATCTTCGTAATATATTTTTGTGTTTCCGCACATTTCATTCTCCACATTCTTATTTGTTAAATAAAAAGCACAATGTAAATTATAAAACTATTATTATAACTATATACTTTTTAATTTATATTAAATATGATAGGTGTATTAGTTTTGCCTCCACAAAAGCCCATAGGATTTATTATTCACCTTCCATGCAATTTGATCACACCCTTCCGTTATCTCGGAAATATTTGCCGTAACGTCGTCTATCTCGGTCTTACTTTGAACTCGGCGACAAAGAATGAATTTCGCGCGCTTGAATTTGTTGCTGGCCTCTTAATAGTATTTTTAAGGCACTTATGCGAATTGCAGAATTCGCTTCGCTCAATCTGCAAACTTTCACATGCGTGCCTTAAAAATGTACTTTTAACACTTATATCATAAATAACTATTATTTTATACTTTAAGCTTTGCAGATGATCAAGTATTAATTGCACAGTACATGACACGAAAATTGATAGAGGAGTACGATAAATGGGGTTTGGACGTTAATCTAACGAAAACAGAATATATGATTATAGGAGGTGAACAACGAAATCTGAAATTGAATAACGGACAAGAAACAAAACGATGTACTGAATACAAATACACACATCAAAAAAATCTAGGGAACAAGAATAAGAATTGTTATAACTTTTTGGAAACCCCATATATTATCCTAAAAATTTGTGTGGCTATAAATGATACTAACGTTCTTTTAACACTACCAATAAAAAATAAAATTTCACAAGAACAAAAATTATTCTAACAATTATAACAAAAAAAAAAAAAAATATCAATAACTTGATAGGCGAGAAATCTCACAAAAATAAAATTTCCGATTGTTTGTGCTCTTTCAATAAGATGTGTGTCCTCCCCGTCCATTCATTACAGCCCGGCATCTGTTGGGCATGCTAAAAATAAGATGGTCAATTTCCATTTGGTTCGTAGTATTCCATAGGTCAGAAAGACAATTAAACAGCTGTTCTCTTGTGTAAAACTGCCTTTGTTGACGAAGAAGTCTTTGTCCCATTGAATCCCACAAATGTTCACTGGGATTGAGGTCTGGGGACTGCGCAGGCCATGGCAAAACATTAATATGCTCAGCTTCTAGAAAGTCACGCACGAGCCGGGCTGTGTGTGGACGGGCATTGTCGTGCATTAGTTGGAAATTCGGACCCAGCTCTGCAGCATATGGAAGGACAACAGGTTCCAAAATACTGTCACGACAACTGGCAGCATTTAAAAAGCCGTCCAATAGAACGAGGTCAGTTCTTCCTCCGACACGAATCCCTCCCCACACCATTATTGTTCCACCCTGGTAGCTGAATACTTCCTGAGTCGCGGCAAGACGTTCCAGATTTCCGGGTCGTCTCCACACGCGAATTCGACGTGAATCTGGACGAAAACCGAATCGAGATTCGTCTGTAAAAAGTACCGTAGACCATTCTTGATGTCCCCAGTGTTGATGTTCTTGTGCCCATCCTAGTCTTTGTGCGCGATTATTTCTCCTTAGCGGGGGAACACGGAGCGGCCTGCGAGCATGAAGGTTGAACTGGTGCAACCTGTTTCTGACAGTTTGGCTGCTCACAGTAATATGGTGTGTGCGGTATAACTCATTTGCCAACTGACCCGCTGTAACAGTACGATCTCGTAGTGCCTGTAATCGAATAAAACGGTCATGTAGAGGGTCATCAGTTGCTCTCGTACGACCAGTGTGCAGTTCTCTCACATCTCCGGTCTCACGGTATCTCGTCATCAATCGACAAATCACACTAGCTGATGTGTTAAGTACCTCCGCTACTGCTCTATAGTTTTGGCCCCCTTCAATCATCCCCACTGCTCGCCACTGTTCTTCCCGATTTAAATGTCGTCTTTCCATCGTGAATAACTAAACTGAACACTAATTCGAATACCAAAAATCTCATTTTGTCCTGCATAGAAACAATAACCAAAAGAAAAAAATACGATATTTTTATCTATAAAAGACAAAAAAAATGTATGCTCATTTAATCAATTGCCAATCCTTCAAAAAAATGTATACTGTAAACAAAAAGGTATCAGACATATCTACAAATATTTTCACTATAATACCTGGTGTCTTCAAAAAGTTATAACAATTTTATTCCTTGTTCCCTAGATTATTTTGATGTGTGTATTTGGGCATGAAAATCTCACATGAGGGACCCTAGACGAAGCAATTAAAGAACGGAATAAACAAGGACGCAAGGCAATATCCCTACTCAATGGTGTACTGTAGGATCAAAATATCAACAAAACTAACAAAACGAGAATATTCAACACCATAGTCAAAAGCATAGTCACGTATAGTTCAGAAGTCTGGCCACTAAAGATCGGAACCGCAAAAATGCTAGAAGCAACTGAAATGGACTTTTGGAGGAGATCGGCAAGCAGGTCAAAAATGGAAAGGATAACAAATCTGAGAATTAGGGAGATTATGGACGTGAAACACACAATAATAGATGATATAAAGGACAAACACCTGATTTGGTTCGGACATGTACAAAGAATGGCAGATACAAGAATACCCAAGCAAATAATTGAGTGGAAGCCAGGGAGAAGAAGAAGGCGCGGCAGACCAAGAAGAAGCTGGAGAAGCGGAGTAGACGAGGAAATGAAAGACAGAGGCTTAGAAGAGGATGCCAGGATTGACAGAGATCGTTGGAGATCGGGAATCGGAAGACGTAGAACGTTATAAACCGATAATTATATTATATATATAGAAAAACTTAGCAAACTTCTGGATAAAAGACCATATAGACTGGAACATAAACACTTTACTTTAACTTTTCCAAAACAAAATAACACAAAAACTTGTAAAAAAGCTGTGAAAACCGCATAAAACATAACCGGCCTAATCTACACGAATGTAAATAAATGATTTGTTTTACCTCAGGGCGACTGTCAAACTCATTTGTGACGTCACATGGACATGCCCTATTTGAGAAATGTCATGGGACTCATAACAGAACAGTGGTGGTATGGACTAGGTTATGAATTCATTACACAACTAGTGGTGTTATGGACTAGGTTATGAATTCATAACACAACTATTTTTGGTAATCTGACAAATGTCAAAGTTAAACCTGTGAAGGTAAAATGAAGGTAGACAACGACTAATAAACGAAAATCATTGAAAAAACATTCTCATTTTTCGCTTTGTAGATAAAACGTTGTAAATCACACATGCGTTTAAACATAACTACAAAACAAGCGTGATTCGAACGACTCGGTCTACGACCTCGTCGTTCTACGTTTCACACTCGTTGTTGTAATCATGTTCATAAACGCATTTATAGTGTAAATAACTATTATTTATTAATCCATTATTCCTTAATTTTACAACTTTTTAAATGTGTCATATTTATTTTATAAAATTTTTCGACTTTTTTAAATCAAAGAGATTTTATTTTATATTGAAATTTGTTTGATTTAAAGAAATTCAAATTTCTCAAAGCACTCATTGGCGTATTGAAGAATTGGAAATAAGAATTTTATGCAGTTCATTCAATTATATCATTTGTTTAGTCTAACTAGAATGTACTTGAATTAAATATAGGGATTATTGAAAATATTCTTAATACCTTTATTCAAAGATAAAAGAAACTCAAGTTCACATCGACCATATCAAAAACATATTTACTTCATTGGAAGTAAAATTTATTTCAGTTAAATTAAGTATATACTTTTTCTGTGTTGTTAAGGATTAAAACCTCTACAACATATGGAAAAATGGACAAAATCCATAGAGCCCAAAAATCCCATGTTAGGAGTGCGTTATCCTTTAGGGGGCGGGAAAATTGGAATTGGTTTAATATTTGCGATATTCGTTGCGAACTTTATGTCAGCGCATGCGCATGCATTTTCGACCTCTGCTCCTTCTGATGTTTTGTTGTCGTCTCGGCTTTCTCCATTTTATTTTAGATTTTTTTCTTTTGTCCTTGTAACTCTTATTAATTTTACTTTGTTGTCCTTTGTTGTGCATTTTTTATTATGTTCATTTCAATATTCTCCATTTCAAACCTTAAAAATTACCGATCAATTTCTTCTCCCAGCACAGGTGTGTAAAGAGAAGATAGGTGAGACAAAGAAAATTCCATCGAGATGTTACTAAAATCATGGAAATATCCCTAAAAGTAGACCACTTGAAACTTCTTCCTTGACTTCATCGAAAGATAAATTCATTGGTTAAACAAATCAACTTTTTTTTTTTTTCAAAATATGACATTATAGTTTCAATTTTTCCCTGTCGTTTCGCACGCATTGATTCCCATTTTTTCGAAAAACTGCTGCCATAAGTCTTTCGTATTTTGGAAATTTAGCCCAATTATTAATTAAATTCTTTTTTCTACGAGTGTGCGCAAAGTAACTACTTTGCGCACACTTTTGTGTACGCAAAGAAGCCCTTTCCCAAAAGTGTGCGCAAAGTAACTACTTTGCGCACACTATGCGGGATTTTTTTTTTCCCGCGCGCTTTTTTTTCTGGTACCCATAATAAAATCTGGGGACCCCCTATTTGGGGGGCAAAGCCCTGCAAGAGCCCCATATTTGGGGGGCGGAGTCCCGCGGGAGCCACTTTTTTGAAGGGCACAGCCTCGCGGCGGCCCCCTGTTTAGGGGGCGAAGCTCTGCGAGAGCCCTATATTTGGGGGGCGGAGCCCTATATTTGGCTTCGAGGGCCCCATATTTGGGGACGGAGCCCCGCGAAAGCCCCTTTTTTGGGGGGCACAGCACTGCGGGCCCCCTTTTTTAGGGGGCAAAGCCCCCCGGAGAGAGACAGATTTTTTTTTTGGCCGACTTAGATATACCTAGTTAGTTACAACAAATTGTTTTTGATGCATATAGAAATTAAAAATTTAAAAAGGAAGTATAATTATTTCACTCCTAGAAAAAATATTGTTCCCAACACGTGCGCAAAGTAGTTTTCCCGCACTTAAAGCTTATCCGAACTCCGCTTCGCGTCGTTCGTCTAACTGCTTTCGCGTGCGGGAAAACATAACTTTGCGCACTGATTAGGAAAACTACTTTTTTGCGTCAAACCAAAAAAAGTTGCTGGTCCCTTAAGACCAGCCATTTATCGGCTCTGGGAACATCCCTATCTCGATCAAAATAACCAATAACCTTACTCAGATCAGGGTAATGAATTAGGTATGAAGTTATTTTTCTTAAGAGGGATATCGGTGAACCAGAGCGCGTATGGACGATAATAACGCCATGAGTTATTTTTTTTTACGTAAAGCGGTATCACATACTATAAAATTCCAGTTATCGGAAAGCTGTTTTACGTAAAATTTTCATCCGGAGTTATGACAATTTTTTTTTTCCATTTTTGAGACGTCTGACGTGTGCTTCTTTGCAGGGGCTTTGAGAAAAATCCTTGCAGATGTCTTGGGTTATTATTGATATAATTAAAATATATTAAGAATTCTACATGTGACACTTTGTGTTTACATGATTGTTCACAAAATGGGAACCCGATGAAGTCAGTCAAAAAACTTCATTAAAAATGCATCTGAAAATAGACCGTATGTTATTTTTTCAAGCCAATTACATGCCTAAAACGCATACCTACTAGTCCACTGTGAATATCAAGCTCCTGAATTCAAAATGTAACGGAAATTCGAGTTTTCATCAGCGACAAGATGTGAAATAAAACGTGTTTTCACTGTTGCCGTATTCTGAAAAATGGTTACTTTAAAAAAAAAACTGTTGATCTTTCAATGGAAGGGTTTTAATCCAAAAAAAAATAAAAAAATTTGGTAGCCAATAACCACTTTAAACAAACTGGAAAGTAGGGTATATGTAATATTGTATTCTGCTCTCTATTTCCATGGCAAAGGGCTCGGAGGAATATATTAACATCTTTAGTGTGATGGCCCTCAGGTGCGTCTAGGACTCTATCAATTGGGGGAAATCGTTTGTCCGCTTTCCTTTCAAATCGGTCACGGTAATAATCTACGATTTTTTTGCAATTGGAAAGGTCACATCTGGATCTGGAACCCTTTTCCTTTTCTCTAAGGGATTGATGTGGGTGGCGAATTCGATAATGGTCAGAGGGAGAGTTTTTTTGTGATTCAAATGTAAATTTCAGAGAAAAAATCAAACACAAAAATAATGCTAACCTTCCAATAAATTGCTTTAATATGAGAATTCAAATTTGGGTAAATTCGTCGGGACACGAAAAGAGAACTCATTAAAATTTAAAAAAGGTAATGAAAATATCAGTCTCTATATGCTTAAGAAGGACTTGATCATTCACATTTTCGTTTCCAGAACTAATTTTTCCGACATTTATAAAAAAATGTTAAAAGTTAAAATGATACCAGATCAATTTGAGATCATTTCTCTCATTGACCACCCTTGTGCTTTTTTTTCCTACCATGAAACCTTTCTCCTTTGAATCAGAACCACGGCTTTTTTTCCGAGATACCATCATACTTCCCAGAGATCATTTTCAAAATCATCATTATTACCATCCATCACTATCCTCATCAACAGCTACTCTTGGATCCTGAAAATACTATCTTTTAAAACCCCATAGATGCATCTCTGATTTCTGAGCTTCCTCTATTTGTGTTCGACCAGCAAATGATAGTGTCGCATTTAGGATAATAGGGCATCTCCCTTTGGTTAATTAAACCCAATCGTCTTCCAAAAGAGGTTCATGGGCTTCAGGAAAATCATCACGTTACATTTAAATAATACGTTGAGTACCAACAATGCTTTAACCAGTTCTTTACTGCTGTACCGCAGTGAATAACTTGATAACGGATTGACATATTAATATGAAACTAAGACAGAAATGACTAACAGGAGTTCCTAATATGACTTTGACAGCTCTGACCTTGAGCCACTATAGTGGCCACTGGTCTATTTTGAAAAAATATAAGCCTGATGTACCAAATGGCCACTATAATGGCCATGAATAAGCTAAGATTTTTAGAAAAAAAAAATTATTTTTAAGGAAATACAAGGAAAACTTTAAACAAAAATCATATTTTATGGTTTATTTTGTGTGCCATATCTTAAAACACGAACGAATGCATAAACCTGGACTTCCATCGCACTTTGGGCATTGGTATTTGGTCCTTTTTCTTATGTTATTTCTGAAACCTTGTTGGCACCGTTTGGAGGGCGCTAAATTTTATGTTTTTTTCGGGATTGATTCTAGCGTTGTTCTATGTAATGAAACGAATTCGGATCAGGATGCCTTCCAGTTTTTGCGGTTTTCCGTATTGCTATTTGCTTCAAATATTTTCATAATCCTTCGGATAATTAATTTCTCTGATGGTATGTGAAGCAGTTTGCCACTCTAGAATGCACAGAAGCTGCCTAAATTCAACAAGACTCTTATTCAGCACAAGTGAAAATGAACGACTAATGCAGGTACTACAGGCCAATATAGTGGCCAGGGTGGGTGGGGGCATTTTGCCAACCCTTTCTGTGTACCACACAACTAAATAAAACCTTCTATTTTGTACCCTACACACCGAAGCACGGTAGTTGGCACTTTCACCCCATCATTTACATTAGTCAGAAGCCTCCCAAGTGAAAGTTCCGAGCATAAAATATTCGTAGAAGTTGAATTCAGTAATAAGCAAGAGAAAGTAAAGATCTTTTTTTCAGCCAGACTTAGCAGTAATAGTCCCAAAACAGCCGACGTATCGGTCGAAAAAAATCGAAGCAGGAGTTAAAGAGCAAATCACAGAAGTCCGATATATTAATAAATCCGGATTCAGGAAGAAACCGGAAAATGGCAAACACAACAATCCAGGACGCTTCATTAGAAGCCAAAAGTCCCGCAACCCCTAAATTCATGGAACCACCTACTTTCAACCCAAGTTTAGATTCCCCAATCAATTTTCTGAGCAAATATGAAAGACCAGCAGCCCTGAATGGCTGGTCCGACTCCTACAAAATATCTTTTTTTTTTATGTTTCCTAGAAGGCGCCGCAAATAGCTGGTTTCCAACATATAAATCAAGCCAGGACAATCAAAACCGAACATGGGAAAATATAAAAACAGACTTCTCGAAGGAGTTTAGCGGAGAACAACCGCTAAGAAAAAAAGTTCAGGTTGAATACGAGAAGACAACAGGAAAACGAGGATATCACCTACTTCGAATTATACGCCCTAGCTTATGAGATAGACCCTTAAATGCCCTTCGATACTTTTAGGGACCATTTCGAGAATAGTCTCCACTCATCGTTCTACGAAACTCACTACCTCATGAGTTCAGGAACGATGGACCACGCCAAG
Source organism: Ceutorhynchus assimilis (assembly GCA_917834065.1). Lineage (NCBI taxonomy): Eukaryota > Metazoa > Arthropoda > Insecta > Coleoptera > Curculionidae > Ceutorhynchus > Ceutorhynchus assimilis. The sequence goes on along the minus strand of OU892286.1, from coordinate 12,483,570 downwards.
TTGAGAACGTTGGTCCTGAAATTGAGCGAGGTAAAGGAACGCACCTTGATACAACAAACGACTGATCAAACCAGCCTACTAACATTGGACGAGCGAAAGGGTGGGCACACAAAAAACTCCGGAAGAAATTATGAACATAACGACAGAAATTCTAAAAGTTGGTTTTGAGGGAAGTTATGGATACAAAAAAAAAATACGAACCAAGAAGACCCTACAATAGGAATAGGGGATGCCACAGAGACAGATCAAACAATCGAGACCGATACCAAAGGAGCTACAACCCAAACTACCGCCAAAAGAATAGACAATTCCCAGAAACAAGAAACCACGACGGCAGACCAAGATGTCGAGATTGTGGTGAAAACGGATATTATAAATGCGACAAGACGTTCCAAAATTACGGCCAACAACGAAGAGTTTCTTTTTCCAGAGATATTTCGCCAGCCCCAAACGACCAAAGACGACTCCACTAGATAGTCCCAACGGAGTCGTCCTGCAGATAGGGGCTGCACATAAAATTTTAAAGATAAGGGGGCTGGTGAACAACCGACCTAACGTAGAAATAGTCTTAGATACTGGATCAAGTCGATGTATAATTGAAAAATCGTTGATTGACAAAATCATACCGTCAAATGAGGGGATCTCTTTGGTGACCGTGTGACAATATAATTTCTCCCTTGGGGATCTCGGAGGCTAGACTCACAATAGGGAAGATAGCCGGATATATAGAGCCATTAGTGGTAAAAAAGCTCCCGGCACGGATTTTCTGTTAAAAAATTACGCGATAATTGACTTTGGGCTAAGACAGGTCCATCTGAGAAATGGAGACGCTCACGCCACCCTAGATTTTGAAGATAAAAAAGAAGTAGTAGCTACCATACAGGAAAAAAGGTTAACTGTTCATGAAAGGCAAATAGTTGAGCTTCCACAGGAGCTTCCACAAACCAAATCCCAGGATGGTATATTGAAAATCTGCGCGGGCGTATGTATGTATGTATTTTCAGTCCCAACCAACCTGCCACCATAAAAGTAGACAATTAAAGGTCAGGTGATTATGAAAGAAAAACCCCTACAAGACATGGACTTTGTTGAATGCGACCGCACACTGAGTTCGAATGGTTTACTCTGTCCAAAACCCCTATATCTAATGGGAGAACACTACGATGCGGACGTAGTAACGAAAAAGCCTTACGGTGCAAAATTGTACAAGGGTGCCACCATAGGATTCTGACAAGAAAAATCAGGGCAAAACGAGGACCATGAAAAAGTTGCAATAAGGGACCACAGTATAGGGCACATACCGGACAGACATTAGGCAGCAACTCGAGGACTTATTGATGGAATATGACGATGTTTTTTCAAAAAGCCCAAAATATATGGGCAGAACGGACCTTATTGAGCACGTAATTGACGTTGGCGAACGAAAGGCGTATAAGGTGTCCCAAAAAGAGAGAGAGGTCTTCCACGAGCAAATCAAAGACATGCTGAAATATGGAATAATTCGTCCAAGCCATGGAACTCGAAAGAAGAACCGACACCTACCGTTCTACGCGACGACTTCATCTTGTAAATTTTTTTGTATCAATTTTGTTCCACCTTATTCTGTAAAACATTGTACAACAAGTTTTTTTTTTTGTATAGCTGTGGTCCAGCTTTCTAAGCCCGGGGGATATGTCGTAGGAGAACCCGGGGCAGAACGGCATACCTAAGCTTTAGGAGGCCTTTTCTTCAAGGGATTTTGAAATTTCGAAACCAACTTAGGACATGCCCTTCTTTATTGTTTAAATAACTTCCATGAAAAGTATGAGACGAATATTATCAGAAAAAAAAATTGTTTTTGAAGCTCAAAAAAAAATTGTCAAAATGACCATTCTGCCCCGACTATGGGGCAGAATGGCCCTATCTTGGGGCGGAATGGTCATCATGATAAAATAATGAAGTAACCGTATTTTTGGGAACAAATGAAATACTCAAATATTAAATACACAATTTAATAGAAATTTTAAACTTGTTGCCAGATTTTGCAGACAAGCACAGTCTCATCGTCGTCGCTATCGATACCCGCGCAAGTATTATGAGCTCATTTTTTGCAGATTGAGCACGATATCTAACCTTCTATAGATTTTGAGTAAAAGTGTCCACATTAGAGGCATTGGGTATCATCACATTCACTTTCGCTGGAAGAACTTGTTTCGACGTTTACAGGAATCCTTGTGTTTTGATTTTTTTTTAAATATTCTTTTGCATAATCTTCGAGCGAATAACTTTTTTATTTTTGGGTTTTTTATTTATATTCTGCTATTAATTCATCTGGACTGCATTCTATCAAAGACGACATGCGTGAATCTCTTCTTATAATTGAAAAAATTCATATGACTGCTTGCTTATTTTATGCGGGGCAGAATGGTACCCTAGACCATTCCGCCCCGATCCGTTCTGCCCCGAATTTGGTTTAAAAATGTTTTCAAAAAAATAAAACAATATCATTGAGGAAAAATATCAACACTACCACCACTAATGCTTGACATCGTATACTACGTGAAAAATATGATAACAATGACTTATTATTTGTGTACAATACTTACTTTGTGATTGAACTTCGCAAAAAATTATAAAATTTATTCACAAATATGGACATCTATGAATTCCGTTAGACTGAAGCTGTTTTCGCACTGGCATTTATCAAAACATAATAGTTTATAGTCTAGGGTATGGTTATAAGGCGATTTCGATTTACTATTTTGGTTGCGGCTGGTGTTAGGAGGCCTATTCCGTTGTGCCCCGGTACGCCGTTCTGCCCCGGGCTCCCCTATCTAGGATAATAGGGCATCTCCCTTCGGTTAATTAAACCCAATCGTCTTCCAAAAGAGGTTCATGGGCTTCAGGAAAATCATTGATCACGTTACATTATCTCCCATTCTATTTTCAATGTCACCGATTGTGCATTTTCTGATGGCTATATAAACCAATTCTGGAGCCACACGCTCGGTCACAGTCTTGCTCTTGGCACACCCAGCCTCTGGCAGCATTGTCTCTTCCTCTGCTCTCTTGCTCCTTCCTGCGGTCCCTCTTTTCGGTCTCGTGTCTGCGACGCTGTTCTTCAAAAGTTTGTGGTCCGTCGTGGACTACTCGACGCTATGAGGGCCTATCATTTGGCGTCGCCCCCCAGTTGTTGGTATCGATGCGGCTCTTTGCCAGATTTTCCTCAAGAGCATCTTTGTAGCGTCTTTGTTGACCTCCTAATTTCGTTTTCCCTCTTTCAGTTGACTGTGGAGAATCTGTCGTGGAGGACGTGTTTCGGACATGCGAACGAGATGACCTATACACTGAAGTTGGGGCTTGATTTGATTTGATTTGAAAGGGGAGCCTTTACATGCAGCACGTAGATGCGCATGTGGTCCATTGTTCTATCTCCCTCTTGGTGCAGCCCTGTCTTACCTTAGGAGCCCGCAACTGTTAAGAAAGGTACAGATCCGCTCAGGCCGGATATGGTTTATTTCCTCAGGTTTCAGGAAACTGTACCCGAGGTATCGAAGTCTGGGACTGACGAGGGCGTCACATTTGCAGACTATATGCTTCGCTGCAGAACCTACATTCCGTCTCATTGCTGAATCCAATTTTGTGTAGGTTGTATCTGACAACTCAGTGTCCCGTCAGGATGCCTGTGATGGCTCTTAGTTGGCTTCTGTTTAGTTTTAGGAGGCTCTTTGCCTGTTTGCAGTTTGAAGGACCTTGTATAAGGATCCTCGACTGTCTGAGGTCTTCCTGTTCCAGCCATTCAGCTTGGAAACGGTTGGTAGACCGCTTACTGATCTTGGCTTTTACCAGGCACGAAGCAACCCCGAGAGCAGGTTCGGGCCCAATAAAGGCAGTTTTGCTATCTTCACGGGCCAGCTGGTCTGCCTCCTCATTGCCTTTTATGCCCCTGTGACCCGGGACCCAAAACAAGGGTGTCCTTGTTGAGCCACTGAGTAGCTTGAGGGTTGTTATACAGTCAAACGTGAGTCTCGAGTTGACCTTGTCTCTTGTCTGAGTCAAGGGCTCGGAGTGCTGCCTGGTTGTCGCTGCATATATAAATATGATTGCCCGAGTAACCTCTCTGGAGATTCTCCTGAGCACATGCCTGTATGGCGTAGATCTCAGTCTGGTATACAGTTGGGAATTGACCCAGTGCAAGACTAATGGCAAGACTTATTCTCGCCACAGGTCTCTCCCCATATACATCAGCCCCTGCACCCTCCCCCGTCAGATACCCATCTGTGTATCAGATGAGCCCCTTCCATGATGAGGGCTTCCATATGCCAGTTGTTTTGGCCTCCTCTTAAATACTAATGTTCGTTTGTCGGTCTTGCCATTCAATCCGTAGGATACTTCTTAGGCATCCATCACTGGTGGTATTTTTGGGCTTTTCATGTGTCTTCTGTAGGTGGTAAATGTTTCGCAGCCATATGTAAGGGTTGGTATCACAACTGCATTGTAGACGCAAAGTTTGGTCTCAGCGCTGATGTCCTGATTATTGGATACTCCCTCTAGAAATCGGCCGTATACCTCAAGCGATGTTGGATTTCAGCTCAGCTTAACACATAAAATAGATACTCTTTGCTTCACGAGGGTTTTTACTTTTGACATACTTGCCTTTTATAGTTATTATATAAAATAATAATCTATTATTACAATAAAAGTTGAATAAGAATTTGTGCTAGCTGAAAATTGCATCACTGCCTTAAATCTCGGAACCTTCGACTGATGTGAAGTTATCAGACAAAAGTTATCAGACAATTTTTCGGAAACAGCCGAAGGTTCAGTGGCGTCGGTTTCTTTTTATATGTATATTTTACCTTTATTTTTTGTAACATCGGCTTATTAGGTGCTCCTTAAGAATATCACATGAAAATTCTCAATATTTTCTTATTATTAGTAGGTACAAATCTACGGTCATTGGAATTTTTGAAGGTGAAACTGTTTATTAGCATTTCTTAAAAACTGTCCGTACTGACGTGTTCAAATTATTACTAGACATTATTTAGATCACAAAGAACCTTTAAAAAAATATACCACACCCCTGCGCCCCTACGGTCTTTGAAATTTTTAAGGGTGAAATATGTTTTTTCACTTTTCTCAAAAACTGCCCGTACTGACAGGTTCAAATTATTACTAGACATTATTTAGATCACAAAGAACAATAAAAAAAATATACCATACCCCTGCGCCCCTACGGTCTTTGATATTTTTAAGGGTGAAATATGTTTTTTCACTTTTCTCAAAAACTGCCCGTCCTGACAGGTTCAAATTATTACTAGACATTATTTAGACCACAAAGAACAATAAAAAAAAACATACCATATCCCTGCGCCCCTACGGGCTTTGAAATTTTTAAGGGTGAAATATGTTTTTTCACTTTTCTCAAAAACTGCCCGTCCTGACAGGTTCAAATTATTACTAGACATTATTTAGACAGGGGTATGGTAAATTTTTTTTATTGTTCTTTGTGGTCTAAATAATGTCTAGTAATAATTTGAACCTGTCAGTACTGCCAGTTTTTGAGAAAAGTGAAAAAACATATTTCACCCTTAAAAATTTCAAAGACCGTAGAGGCGCAGGGGTATGGTATATTTTTTTTATTGTTCTTTGTGATCTAAATAATGTCTAGTAATAATTTGAACCTGTCAGTACGGGCAGTTTTTGAGAAAAGTGAAAAAACATATTTCACCGTATTTCACCCTTAAAAATTTCAAAGACCGTAGGGGTGCAGGGGTATGGTATTTTTTTTATTGTTCTTTGTGGTCTAAATAATGTCTAGTAATAATTTGAACCTGTCAGTACGGGCAGTTTTCGAGAAAAGTGAAAAAACATATTTCACCCTTAAAAATTTCAAAGACCGTAGGGGCGGAGGGGTATGGTATATATTTTTTATTGTTCTTTGTGATCTAAATAATGTCTAGTAATAATTTGAACCTGTCAGTACGGGCAGTTTTTGAGAAAAGTGAAAAAACATATTTCACCGTATTTCACCCTTAAAAATTTCAAAGACCGTAGGGGCGCAGGGGTATGGTATATTTTTTTTATTGTTCTTTGTGATCTAAATAATGTCTAGTAATAATTTGAACCTGTCAGTACGGGCAGTTTTTGAGAAAAGTGAAAAAACATATTTCACCCTTAAAAATTTCAAAGACCGTAGGGGCGCAGGGGTATGGTATATTTTTTTTATTATTCTTGGTGATCTAAATAATGTCCAGTAATAATTTGAACCTGTCAGTACGGGCAGTTTTTGAGAAAAGTGAAAAAGCATATTTCACCGTATATCACCCTTAAAAATTTCAAAGACCGTAGGGGCGCAGGGATGTGGTATATTTTGCTTTATGTTCTTTGTGATCTAAATAATGTCTAGTTATAAGTTGAACCTGTCAGTACGGACAGTTTTTGAGAAATGCTTAAAAATATATTTCACCGTATTTCACCCTTGACAATTTCAAACCCCGTAGATTTGTACCTACTAATAATAAGAAAATATTGAGAATTTTCATGTGATATCCTTAGGGAGCACCTAATAAGCCGATGTTACAAGAAATAATGGTAAAATATACATATAAAAAAAACCGATGTCATCGGCTGTTTCCGGAAAATTGTCTGATAACTTTTGTCTGATAACTTCACATCAGTTACAGTTCGGGTTAAAGGTAGATAGAAACATTGTATATGTAGAAGTGTTGCCTAATAGGGTAATGGTAATAATATACATATAGCCACTATGTTACGGTCAAGCTCTGCGCAATCGCCTCGCAGACTTCTGAACTCAGCGCACATTACTTTTGAGCACGTTGTTGCGCCCCAGCAATATATGACATGACTGGGCTGCTTGTATAGTGTGATGGTACCCAACACTTACTACGTGCACAGAAACACTAATTGTCCACCCCGTCGGAAGTGGTTACGCACACCACCACGCCTAAAGGGGGAGCAACCTTAAAATACAGCTTGTCTTGCGTGATGTCATAAACACAAGCAAAAGCTACAATACCTACCAGATTTTACCAGTGCATCCATGTAGTCTACATGCACCATATTCCTTGTGTCCCGGGTCATGAATCCAAGACAAGGTACGAACTCGGGCTATCACACCCTCCCAGCTTTATGGAGCCAGAGTTTGCCTCGTTGCCCAGAATTCTGGGATAGTGGCGATGCAGTGGGCCTGCTGTTCTGCTGAACTGGTCAGGACAAAACCTTTCACTAGGTAAGACTGAAAGACACCTAGCACCCTCTGTTGCCAGAGTACTCGTTCGAATGAGACGAGTCGCCGTTCGGTTGTGTGACCTAACATTCTGTGGGAGAAGCTCAAGAGCTTTGGCCAACATTCCGAATGGCCTAAGCACTGACGAAAGTGGGATCGGTCAGGAGTTCAACTCCATAGGGCTGTTGCGAGATAGTGGATACAACGATTCAGAGTACTCGCGTTGTCAGACTTTGGCGAACATTCTGGAAAACAGAGACGTACCGACTATTCTTGGAGCATATTTCTATATGCGATTGCACAAACGAGGGCCCCAAAGAAAAGGGGGCCCGGTCGGCATTTGTCGACCTGCCGACCTACCCATGTTCTATACGCGCGGGTGGTTTTATTTTCTGGATTTCTCTTGTATTTGCCCTGCACTGAAAATCATGTCAGCTGTACTTCGGTTGGGTCTTAAGCCCCACTGTGCCTCTGGGAGGTTCTCTTTGGCAGTTGGGATTAGACGATTGGATAATATTCTGGCAAGTATCTTTCCTGCAACAGAAAGTAAAGATATTCCTCAGTAATTTCCACATTAAACCTTGTCTTTCTTTTTAAAAATGGCAACTATGGAGGCATCTCTTAGTTCGGCGGGTATAGTCTCAGTAATCCATATTTCACTTATAGGAATGTGGGTTTGGGCGCTTAGAAACTAAGACGATTGGGTTTCTCGAGCTCAGGGCTGGCTGATTGCACGATCAAGTATTGAACTCGAATCGTGAGCGATGGAGTCGCCACATTCCTACGCCGATAGCTAGTTCTTATATAAAATTTATTCATCAATCATCACATTTCTTTTTTCCAGTAAAATATAAATTTCATTAAGCGGGACATATTATGCGGAGCAATTTAAATCTATATATAAACCAGGCAGGGCAGACATCATGACTAAAGAGCTTCTATATCTTTAGATCTTCCCCAGAAACGGAGAAAATGTAGTTGAAAATTGTTTGTTTTATTCACGATCCATGCATCTAGTATGCAGCTGTCAGTAATTTAATCTATATTCCACGAATGCCTCTTGAGAATGGGTCCATAGTGGCCAAAAAAAATGTTAGCTCTCGGGATCACGTTTTGTCACTACTTATTTTGCCAATTCACTTTACGGCCTTATTCAATTTTACTTTGTTCGCGATAAACTGATGAAACTGAAATAACCTGCATAATTTTTTTTGTCTGAAAGGTGTTTTTCCAGGACAAATAAGAAAAAAAAGTAATAAACGATGTCATTTAGGCTGCGAATCGATTGAATGTGCTGCGAATAGTTCCTAACCTAGTTCGTGTGAGTTTTTGCACCCAATTATAATATAAGACGGAAAATTGCCACCTTTTGTCGAGAGTTGTGCTCTTTAGTGGTATTAACCGCTGCGCTTCCGTGGTCGGCTCCAAATTGATACAATTCAACCCCGATCAGCTTTTGTGGCGTTAGAGCCCAGGCACAGATAAAGCTTTATAAGCCATAAAGAAGGCTTAACGGTCTTATTCCACAAAAAGTAAATTTGCTTTTGGTATAAATATAATGGGTCCGATTTTCCTAATAGCCTATTCCAGCTGCCGTCCCACCTCCAACACACGCCCTTTCTGTGGATTCAATGATGGCATTAATTGCAGGGAAAAATGGCTCGAATTGAATTAGATTGTCCTGAATGTTGGCGGAGAATAGGAAATCGGATATAACGAAATTTTTGTTTTATTGGGCCATTGCGCTATTGCATCCTGCGATTGAGATTACGATTTATTTTTAAAAAGCAGAGTTTTCTGGAGCACAATTTCCCATGAAGAAGGTGGGCAAGATAGGGATAATCACCTGGAATCGATATTTACCAATCAAAACAACAAAGCATCACTGTCAGAAGGAAAAGTATTACCTAAGAACAGTTCAAAATTGAATTGGAAATCAATGGGTCAGACACTACCTATTGAATACATTATTATTTAAGGCATAGTTTCACAAACAAAAAAAGAATGCTAGGCCTTATGCTGATTGTTGCTTGATAATGTAAACATCTTTCTATTTTGTATAACATAAGCCCATTTTCCATGATCATAAATCCCATAAAATGGCAATTTTTGCGTGTTAACATTTACCATCATGCCAAACGTTAACTCATTAAAATTTGAACATTGGTTCCAGTTTTTATGTTTAGCAATGGATTTTCGATTTCTCCTCCACATTTTTCTAAGGAACAATTTGATTGATGTAAAATCTCTCAAAGCCTTCATTCACTAAGTCGATAAACCGTGGAACATAAATTATTGATTCACCGAAATCTGCAAACTAGATGCATAGATCGTGAATGATTGATGAACGATTTTCAAATTATATTTCCGGTTCCTGGGGAAAATCTCAAGATATGCCCGTTTATGGATGAATTTAAATTGCCCGCATAATTTGTCCCGTTTTAATGAAATTGTCTTGGGCAGGCGAGCTATATCTTACGCCCAGAGTGATCACTCTGCCAGCCGGCGCAACTGTTAGCAATCGAATTTTTCCTAATGTGACGCTGATGCGTCATTTGTCACCTATCAGTTTGGAAACATAATGAATTCCGAACTGATGCTCGACAATTTTTAAATCGAGTTTCTCTAGATGCAGCATTGATCGTTATATGAAAACTAGGTAATTAGATTTTTTTTTTAAGTGAGAATTTTTGATAATATAACAAAGCAATGGAATGCTCGTCTTGCTGAAAAAATACTAGAAAAATAGTTAAGTAAAAAACGGTTGTAGATAAACGGTTTAATGCAACCGAAACTAATAGATTTGCTATAATAATTAGTTGAGCTGTTCTTGTATCAAATCAGATTCTAACCTCAAACTCAAATGAAAAAATTACGGGACGGAGTGTGATAAATTAGAAGAGTTTGGACACCATAACAAGACATGTTAAATGAAAAGGGGTGATGAATAAGGTAAATATCAAGCGCCAACCATTTTAGCCCATTCTTCGGATAGGTAATTCAATTTTTTTGAAAAGCAAAACCTTATAATTCGTATCATTAGCTATTTTCTTTAGATTAGGCAGATTTTTGGATTGGATTGGATTTTAAGGGTGAAATATATATTTTTTTGTATTCTGATTACTCGCTCCGCTTCTTTAAAGAGAAGATCCTCGGAAACGTGGGTCCACGGAAAACCTCTAGAAAAACTTTTTTACATACCAGCACCTTCTTGAAATTTAAATTATTTTTAAGTATACGATTGCTCGCTTCGCTCGCCCAATCTCGAAGAGAAAATCCTCGGAAACGTGAATCTACCAAAACAACCAATTTTTTTCTACAACTGTCAAAAAATGATGTTTTCACACTGATGACAATTTGCGAAGTGACATTTTTTTTCCCAGGTAGATTTTTTTTACCGTTCGCATGACGCCTTGCGCGGTAACAAATACCTGACACCTGACTGGAAATCAAATAGTTATTTTCCTAACAAGTGCGCAAAATGTTACTTTTCCGCACGCAAACACAGTTATACGAACGACGCGAAGCGGAGTTCGGATACGTGTTTGCTCGCGGAAAAGACACTTTGCGCACGTGTTAGGAACAAAATTTTTCCTACGAGCTTCATATCAGGTAGGTAATAACAAAAATTTAAAAAAAAAAAACGATAATTTGTTTAATTATTTTTAATTAACTTGAAGGGAACCTATGCATTTATCAAAAAATTACATAGCAGAAACAAATAACAGGAAACCCTCGTCAGAGCTGTTCATCTTAAAGCGTTTAAATTTGATGAGAAAGTTTGTAGATTTTTGCATATAAATAGAAAACAAATCTGATGTGTCAAAGTTAATTTATAATTGGTGTTTGTATAGATGTTGGCTGATATAGAAATAGAGGAAAAATTTGTCATCATGTGTCAAAGTCGACAGGTGCACTTATTGTTGCTTGACAATTATAATTACTTTTCGGCACTCAGTGCGGATAAGGCCTGTATCCGCACTGAGTGCGGAAAAGTGTAACTTTGAGCCCGGAAATGCGTGCGGAAAAGTACTACTTTGCGCACGCTCGTAGGAAAAATAATTAAAATTCACCTACCTTTGATTGTAAATGCAATTTAAGCTTCGAATGATCGATATTTAAATGGAGTTGCAGAAAAAATATTGTTTGCAACTCATGCGCGAAATACTTTGGTGATCTCGACTATTTTTTTAACTCCGCTGCGCCTCGTTAAAAAAAAGTTCTCGATCACCAAAGTAGCATTTCGCGCAATAGATACAAAAATAACTATTCAACAATGTTTATTATTGATACCGAGCAATTCGCACTTTAAATTAGGACCATTTTAATTTATAGATATTTTTTAAAAACTAATAAATAATCCGCAAATTTTTAATTGAAATCGGTCTACAAAGGCTAACTTTAACGTAATAAGAATGCAGCTAGTAAAAAACTACGTGTTCCACTCTTAGACCGTTCCACTGCAGTTTTCTATCACCAGTAGGACCGGTTGCAATGGTATGGTTCTGCAACGCAAAGTGAAGCTTTCTGAGGTGATATTTATTATAATAAAGCGGAACTGAAGGTAAAAGTTTTCATTTGCAACCATATATGTGGTACTTTAAATTAGCACAACGAAAATAGCACACATCAGAAAAACTAGTGTACTAAACTATTTAGTGCTAATTTAGTACGAGAAAAAAAAAAATTATAACTATTAAAAAAAAGAAAATACGTGCATGTGTGCCAGCTTAAGATTGAGCTGGCACACTCTAGTTGGATAAGGTCGAATCTTTGAAAATCTAGTACCTCATTTTTAGTACTGATTTAGTACATTCATGGTACTCCTGAAAAACTTACAATTATGTACTTATTACGAAATAACCAAGGAAAAGTGGTAACTTAATAGGTAGGTACTTGAATTAGCACATATACATCGAATCGACCGCGCGAGAACGGAATTCGCATGCACATTTAGTGCTAATTTAGTACTTCATAAATGACGACCCGAAACGAATTAGTATCACAGCACAGAGCTAGCACCTGTGTGCTGGCTTAGTGTTTAAGTTAACGAACATTATCACCGATGACGCGATTAAACTAGAGTTCTAAATTAGCACACATTTAGTGCTAATTTCGGATGTTAGTTTGGGTTAGTTTTGGTTAGTTTGTGTTTGTTTTGGTTCCCGAGAGGGTTTTGCTGGTCCCATACCGGGCGCCTCCCCAGGTGGTGGATAGGGGAACGCCTCCCAGATATGGGTGGTACCGGTGAAATGAAATAGCCGGGGGGCGAGCCAAAAACCAGCATGGAGACGATGGATTCTCAAGCCTTGGCGGACGGGGCTCAAAGCCGAAGAGAAGGCAATCCGTCTAGAGTAGGCGACTCGATAAAGACCAAAAAAAAAAACCATGAAATGTTGGAAAGTAAAAATAATATACCCGCGAGGTCAGTTTTTGGCCGTTTGCAAATATAGAAACGTATGTAGATTGTTCCTAAATCTGCGAACAGCCACAAGTTCTAATTTTTGGCCGTTCGCAAAGTTTCGTATATTTTCATTCGCTTTTCTGCGAGCGGTATTCTAGTCGCCTTATTCGGTTTGCGTATTCGTTTTTCTTATGTCAAGTGGGGATGTAGGTTGTTTTTGTTTGTCAGTTTGTTTGATAACGATTTCATTGTTGGAATATTGTGTATCTACTATCTCTGTATCTGGGAGGGTGGTATATAAGGTATAATACAGCACTTAGGCCGCAATTATGCCCATTGTGCGCCTCCACAAGAGGAGAGGTCAACATTGCTCGTCATCCAGCCTAGCGATTCTACGTAGGCGATGACGTCGCCGAAGGCGGTGCCTCTGATCTCTTCTAGTGATGGGTACGATTGGCCTAATCTGGCTCTGCGTATTGGCGAAAGAGCAGTGCAGTCACTATCGTCTCGTCTTCTTGATTACAAGGTGTATCTACTATAATATGGAAAACTTGATGAATGTGATGGCAATTCGTAATTTGGAAAACGCAGAGATACGAAATCGACGCAACCATCGACATAACCGCCGTGATCCATTCGTAGAGCTGAACCAAGGGCCTGTTTCTCAATAGCGAGTCACCTCCGTGTTGGTTTGAACTCCAGGTTAAACGTGTCCAGTTGCAATGTTTACCCTGGAGTTATGCTTAACCCGGGAGTGACTTGCTATTGAGAAACCGGCCCAAATACAGTTTATTAAAGGGTGTTCATTTGTACTTGTTCTACCTGCTCGAAAAATCAGGAAGATCTGCTAGGAGCTGCTATTTATGAGCTTATGAGACAAGTGAACGCCGATCTGCCGCCGAGATCTGCTTGAAGCAGAACAAATTACAAATAAACATCCTATTAATATGCTCTGATTGTCGAATTGGTTGAATGTTTAGAACCTCATACACGTCTGGCAGAACGATTAACAGATTTAGATGTCTTAACTAAAGTAGGAAATGAATGTCATTTAGAAGGTTGTTTTGCAATGTTTGTTATACAGTTAGTTTAATGCAATACGACTCATGGGTCTTGCTTATGCGTTGAAATTTTTCGCAAGCGGTAGCTATCAACCGGATTAGCTTTAGCTTGCTTTTCACATACTTCACAAGTTTTTTTTTTGCTTTTCATTTGCATTTGCACCCCTGTTCTTTTAGTTTTTGTCACTGCTTTCTTCCATAATTTACCACTAGCGGAAACATCCACAATCCTTCAAAATTAATTCAAAAAGGCAAAAACACGTCAAAAATTTGTCAAATATTCTAAAATTTCCGACGTTGCCAAATCAACCATACGTATGTTTACGAATTCGCAATATCTACGTTTATCCATGTACGCACACCGGTCAAAAATGGGTTTATAGATACGTATACGTTTATTTTTGTTCGCAAATCTTGGAATACGTAATTTAACGTATATTGTCAAAAATTGACACCCACAAAACACGAAACGGGAACTGAAGGAAATCTATAGGGACCTGAGTAAACAAATAAAGGTGCTATAAAAGCCACACATCGGTGACTGGTTAAGCCAACACAGATGCGAAAGCACATAGAGACAGATACTCAAATGAGCCCTCTAAAAGAACAAATCCCAGCGAAGGAAAATATTCCTATTACTGAGAGACAAGTTATCTACCCGAGATGCACTGGAAAGGAGAAAGCAGCGAATGAAAAACCGGTAAAATCAATGGAAATACGAGCCGAGACGCCAGCAACCAGGGACGCGGCCACGCAGACAGATCCCGTGGACTCAGGTGAACGATTAGTACTCTGGACAAGAAACAGTCCTTCGCGGACTACAAAAACCTAGAAAACCGTAAAGGGGCAAAGGAACTATTCAAGAACATGGAAATTGAGATAGGCAACCCCTTAGATACAAGATCCAGCGTGGTGAAAGTAGTATTTGTTGAGCCAACGGATATAGACATAGAGGAAAGCATCCAGCTCCTCTACAAAAAAGATACCCAGAACTCGTGGAAATCACTGATGACTTTGGCATAATGGAACAAACAACCACGATAAGGGGAACCAATCAGGCAAGAGGCCAAAAGATCATAAGAATCAAACAAGATTACACGGATTTGACGTTATGGGAAACATTATTAAAACTGCGAGGGGAAACCAGGAACGATGAGCAGGTGGCCCTCCACCACATTAAGCGGATCAGCCTGGACAAATGTGGGAAAATTACCGAAATTATATTTCATAAATCAAACACAAACGTCATAATCTACTCAACATCGGCCCAACAATCGGTACAACTGTCCAGGCAGAGGCTAACAGGATCAGCGGCCAACCCAAAGAGAGAAAGCCCGACATACGCAGTAATCGTATGCTGCTGGAGAAGATTGAAGGGAAAGTCCAAAATACAGAGGAAAGCAAAATTATTTAATCCATACGCCAGACGAAAGACGGTTAGCTAATCATCACAACAGACAAAGACGATGAAGCGATGAGAACACTGGGACAAAAAATTAAAGAGGTCTATAAAGACGTGGACGTGAAGGTGAAGGCATCAATGGAAAACGCACACAGCAACGCGATCCACGTCAAAGGGATGGACGCACTAACAACAAGAGACGAGCTGACGGCAGCAATACAGCGCGAGCTTGACGTGGAGGAAGGAGAGTTCAGCCTAAGCGAGCTAAGTCGGGTCCGAAATAACACGCAGGCAATAACGATGCTCCTTCCCAAACGGAAGACAGAACAGATACTAACCAACAACTCCGAACTCCCCATAGGGCTCGTGAGATGCAAGATAGAAAGAAGAATTCACCTTGAAAAATGCTTCAGGTACTGGGGCTATACCCACACTACCAAAGAATGTACAGGCCGGACAGGAGCAAACTATGCTTCCCATGCGGAGTAGAAGGACACTCTGCAAAGGATTGTAAGAACGCGGAAAGATGCCCGATATGTCAAAAACACAATCACAGAGCAGGCAGTGGAAGATGCGAGACGTTCAGGGAGACCATAACAGGGCTAAGGAGACTTGAAAGACAGGAGAGCAGGCAAAGACAAAGACAAAGGTTAGAGAGTAACGGAACTAGTAACCAGTAAATACCTCCAGATAAACTTGAATAGATGCTATGAGGCCCATGTTCTCCTCACCGCCACAGCCAGTCAACTACACATAGATGTGCTAGCGATTTCAGAGCCGAATATTAGGCTTACACAACAAGGACCGTGGTACTCCGACCTTAGGATGGACGCTGCTATAGGACTAAGCAACAGGGATACCCCATGCCTTATTGGAACAGGAATAGGAAACGGCTTTGTCTGAGCGGAGTTCTGAGATTTCATTTCCACAAGCTGCTACTTCCTCCCATGGATTTGACAATCACAAAAGGTCGCATAGGCACAAAGATAAGCAACTGGAGAGTCTAAGACCAAGAAACAGCAAGTGATCACAAATATATACAGTGTGTCCACTTAAGTTCGCAGCATATTGGAAACTTTTTTATTATCAATTTTACGAAAAAAAGTTATTCTTTATAAAAGTTTCTGCTTCTTGAAAAAATAGTATTAAAATATTGAAACTTGAAATAGCATGTACAGGGTGGTCAGAAAATAAAAAAATCTACAGAGTTTTTTGGTAAAAGTAGAAAAAAAATGGCACTTCAGTATTTTTTTAAACCTTTGATATTTTTTTCAGATTAACCAAGTCATATTACAGTCAAAAGATACGTTTCGTTATCACAAACAAACCTTCCAAATTTGAAAAAAAAAAAATTGGAAAAGGGATTTTTTACCTAAAAAAACGATTTTTTTCTAAAACATTGACACCCTTATGGAAACTTTTTTTCTTAAAATATTGTAAGGAATCACATCCTGAAGTTACGAACCGTACTTGGGAAACACCCTGCATGTTTTTCTATTTTTTGATCACCCTGTACATGCTTTTGCAAGTTTTAATAAATAGTTTAATATTATTTTTTCAAAAAGCAGAAACTTTTATAAAGAATAACTTTTTCCGTAAAATTGATAATAAAAAAGTTTTCCATATGCTGCGAACTTAAGTGGACACACTGTATATTTAGAGAAATCGCGCACAATAAAACACAACACAAACAAGCGGAAAAGCGCCGGTGGAACTTCAGGAGGCTAAATCATATAAAACTAAACGAGGCAATCGAGAAAGCGAAGCAAGCCAACTCGCCAGACGCAGCGCCACAACTCGATCAAATTATCGCGGAGATCTGCGACAGCGCAATCCAATCGAAAAATAGGAGACTGTTTACTGGTGGTTAGAGGAGATCGCGAAACGGAGACAGACATGCCTCTCCATGGAAAGGAAGCTGACTAGAAATAACCGAAGAGAAACCATACGATCGCAGTATGATAGGGACCAGTACTCAGACTGAGGCTTACAACCGCAGACAGCCCTCTAACGATAGATAAATCCCTAGAGATCGCCAAAGAGCTTTTCCCGGAAAGTCCAACGGCTCTCTGGGAGAGAGCAGAGATAAGAGACACGGATTTCCAGGAAGTGACAAGGGAGGAATTATCCAATGCAAGCTCTAAGCTAAGACCAAACAAAGCGCCTGGACCGGACGGTGTGCCGGCGGACATCTTAAAGGTGCTAACAGAAAGACTCCCTGAACCTTTCCTCAGGATTTTCAATATTGTGGTAGAACAGGGAGCCATCCCCCTGCATGGAAGACAGTAAACCTGATCCTCATGGAGAAGCCCAAAAAGACGCCTAATGACCCTCAAAAGTTCAGACCGCTCTACATGCTGAACACAATAGGCAAGCTACTGGAGCACATAATCCTAGCTAGACTGAACGAGAGCCTACGGCTATCGGAAAGGGTAGATCCAAAAGGTACTGGAGATAGCCAGAGAAGGGCTGTTCAAGAGAAGCTACAGGCATAGACATATCGGGGTCCTGGTCACCCTTGACATAAAAAATGCTTTCAACTCGGCATCCTGGCAGTGCATCGTACAAGAACTGAAGAGGCAGGAAGCAGACCCATATACCTGATAAATCTCACATAGAGCTACTTCACGGACAGGTCTATCACGGTGGCTGGGGAGGGAAAGAAGACATCATTGAACATATCCCGAGGCGTCCCACAAGGCTCCATCCTGGGCCCAACCCTTTGGAACATAATGTTTGACAACGTTCTGAGACTGAGACTTCCGGAAGGAGTAACCCTCATAGGGTACGCGGACGATGTAGTGATGCTAGTAATGGGCAAGGACCTGGACCTGATAAATACAAAAATTTGAGCATCTATGAGTCGTGGGATAAAGTGGCTGCAGGAAAATCACCTACAGCTGGCAAACGAAAAAACAGAGGTCATAATACTCACCTCAAAAAAGATAGTCCCAGCCATGACCTTCGACATCCTGGAAAAAAAGACGTGCCCAGCGGCGGAGATCAAATACCTGGAAGTCTGGCTGGACAATGAACTGTCCTTCACAGTACATATGAAGAAGTCTGTTATTAGGGCAGGGAACGCCATGACAGCCCTGGCAAGGCAGATGCCCAATGTTGGCGGGCCCGCCCCGGGAAAAAGAAGGATACTGTGCTCCGTCGCACGGTCAATACTACTGTATGCTGCTCCAGTCTGGGAAGGGGCCCTAAGATACAAAAAATACCGGGAGCTGGTAGAGGGACAACAGATGGCGCTGAGGATCTGCAGTAACTACCGTACAGCGCCTACGGACGCTATTCTGGTGATAGCAGAGACACCTCCCATGGACCTTTTGGGAAACAGGCCACACAAGTGGCAAAGGCACTCGGCTTCGAGAAAAAGACCGCCAACGCCGAGGCAAAGGAAAGGGTGACGGAAATATGGCAAAACAGATGGGAAGTCAGTACAAAGGGGAGATGGACTTTCAGACTTATCCCCAGTATCTCGGCCTGGATGGGGAGGAGGCACGGAGAAACGGACTACTTTTTGACACAACTGCTGACGGGGCATGGAAGTTTCCGAGACTACACATACATGATAAACAAAACACCAGACAACGAATGTATATATTGCGGAGAAACCGACAACGCTGAGCACACCTTCTTTTATTGCAGGCAATGGAACGCTCAATGAGCAACCTCCACAGCAGAAACAGGCCCAATTACCCCAGAAAACATTGTAGCGAAAATTATTAACAGAGAAGAAAACTGGAGCGCAGTGATGAATATGGCTAGAGTATTGCTGAAGAGGAAGAATGAAGATGAAAACATGGACGAGTAGAAGACAAGATACAAATACACACATATTATTATCATAAATCACACATATACACTTCACCATACGCATGATGGTAGGAGAAGAGGGGAAAGGGTTTTAAGTCGGCCGATCCCGACACACCCCCCGCCGCCAGAACAAAAAGAAAACAAGAAAAAAAAATTGTTTGTTTTGGGTAGTGGCACGGTCGATTCCATGTATGTGTGATAATTTAAGTCTTAAGTTAACACTTTTCCGTAGTTATTTCATAATAAATACATCATCGTTAGTTTTTTAGGCATGTCATGAATGTACTAAATTAGCACTAGATATGAGGTACTTGATTTTCAATGATTCGACCTTATCCAACTAGAGTGTGCCAGCTTAATCTTAAGCATTTTTTTCGTTCTGAATTAGCACTAAATAGTCCCGAATTAAGTACTCTGGTTTTTCTGATGTGTGCCATTTTCGTTGTGCTAAATTTTTGAGACCTCCGTGTATGGAATGTTGGAAAATTGAATAAAATAGTATACAAACGTTGGAGAGAAGTTTTTATCTCTGTCTCGAAATTAATTTTCTGTCTCGGTTGACCATATAAATCTAAAGCTCTCAATAGTAATGAAACAGTTCCCTACTCCGTATGTAATATACTACATATTACATAATATTCCTCCAATTTCCAAGTCAAGGTAATCATTGCAATTTCGAGGATTTAGTTGCAAAAAACAGGTTATCGATTCAATAATAGTGACTTTTGTTGAATTTGTTAGCAATAATTTTAGTTCAGTTGTAATGTTTTGCAAAACGTGTCAGTCAAAAAACGTTATCCATTGAACGAGAAAAGAAAAACTGTTTAACTTAGAAGATCGCCTTTGAAGTCGGTGGCGGTGGACATTTTTAACGGCCAATTTGTAAATTAAATTTGGGAAGAAACCTTAAACCTTAACACATTTAGTTACTTTGTTTTTTTTTTTTGCGTGTGAGCAATGGGGCCTAAATCAAGTTTGTGTGGATTTTTCTGATACTAACCTGAAAAAAAAAAATAGTTTTTCTCCAAACGTCAAAGAAACGTCACTTTGTTAACACCTGTCAAGATGTTAGAAACGTAATTTCTATGCTGCTAGGGAACCGCAGCGGCAATAGAAGTACTTTTAGTGCCGCTGGAGCGGCAGCAAAAGTACTTTTAGTACCGCTCGTACTTTCACTGTCGCTCAACCATCCAGTTACCTCCGAGCCTACCCCATTTGTTTGGAGAAAAAATAGCGTGTTGCATACGGAGTAGAAGCACTTTTAAAGCAAAGCTTCTACTCCTAATACACCAATATACTATTTTTTGAAAATCTTATTTCAATAAAACTTAGCTCAATTTCCTTTGGTCCGAATAAATTGCCCCTGAGCGGAATAAGAAATTTTATCTACTTTACTTTCCTTACTCTTTCCTGTATCGATTAGCTACCGCAATACATTCAATCAGATTAGAAAAAAAGCCTTCGTGAGAAACAAAATATTGTTAAGAAAATGCATCAACCAGCCCGTTGTTGTTGTTAACTTCTGGCAGCGCGTATTTTCTCAAAAATTCTATTTCTAGATAGATCCGGAGTGCGATTTCGATTGCGCATAGTAATAAGTTTGGGGGCGATTTTCGATTTTAATTCGAGACTTATGTATGTTTCGATAGGTGAATTTTATAAAAAGTTAATTTTAAATTGAGGTAGTCAATCTATAACGTACTTATTTGGCAATTGCCTAATTATACTGCATACGGCTAGTCAGCAGCAGTTCGGAGGCTATGGGTTTATGGATTCCTTGTATACATCTTATCTCTGGGCGCCACCAAGTTAATTGTGACTTAACTAGGAAGATTACTTAATGATGTCATAAACAAAACCTGTGCAATTGGAGAGCTTAGCAATAAAACAACTAATTAGGTGCAATAATGTATCTGGCTTTTTTTATCAAAAATAATTACAATATCAAATAGGAATAGCCAGGACGTTGTTAAAAAAAAATGTATTGATTATGGCTTGTACAAATTTATAAATATTTGATTATAAAAAAAAATATGAATGTAAATAATATATTAAAGTATGGATTTTAAAATAAACAGTTTTAACTGTTTGTTTACTCTTGTGAAAGATTAAAGACACAATTTCAGTTACACTCTACCAAGAGGCAAATTTAACACCGGAAAGGTCAAAATTATTGTTAGGGCAACCTCAGGGTAAAATTCTAGATTTTTATTTAAGGGGGCACGTACTGACGTAATTCAGTGTCAGGTGATTTATATAAGATTTGCCTAAATAGTAAAAAGTGCAACTTACATGTATACAAGTGTTAGTTATCTTCAAATGTATGTGTAAATCCAGAAGCTCCTGAAGTGAGGTTATCTACATGTTTGGTCTCACTGTAGATAGACTATGGTATGGTAAGTGAGTCTTATGGAAGTCCTATCCATGTTTAATCTGTCTAAGGTAGAACTCAACGTGGTTCTATCAGAGTGCTACCAAGAGGTTGCCTAAGAGAAGTTACTAAACCTCCAACCAAGAGCAATATAGATTCATCCTAGGAGCTGTCTAGATACAGCCTAGGAGCTGTCTAGATATAGCCTAGAATCTTCCAAATATAGTCTAGCACCCTATAACGATGTTCGTATAAAAAAACAGATCGAGCCTCAAATATTAGAAATAGCCTTACCTCTAACTGAGGGATGCTCTAGAGACCAAAAGTGAAGTCTTAAACTTCCAAAAGCTGCTCGGAACGATCCTATTGAAGAATGAAACACGTGTTGTAGGTTAATAATCCTGAAGAAAATCTCAAAACTCACCAAAAAAAAATCCAAAATGACCAAGGGACAACTCTAGACAATGATCAACAAGAAATTAGTCTAATTGGAGTTTCTCTGGCACAAAATTCCAAAAAGTCTCGCCCAAAAATAATTAGGGCCGAGACCGACCTTTCAGTATCAGGTCTCAAGATCAAAAGGGCAGATTCTCCCTATTAGATTTGGGGAGAAGGCTTCCATTTGTCAAACTTCTAATTTGACATTGATGAGAATTATAGAAGAGGACGTGTTAAGATTCACTTCAAAAATACGAACTGAAAGGTGGGTTGTGTATAAATGACTCCAGATAACTGGTGAATGTTGAAAATTGCCTATAGAACATATATCAAAAGGTAGAACAGGTATAAAGAAAACGCCTAGAGAAGACAGCTGTTCAATGACATGATGGAACCAAAAAATCAAAAAAGTAAACAACAATTATCATAACCTCAGATTATTTAAATGGATTTGCAAACAGAGATCATGATAGTCTCTCCTTTTTATAAGATTATAATCAATCTCAGCGGGCCCTGCCGTACTGAATCAAACCTTCCTACACTTTATTTTTTCCCAAGATAGATTTTGACATTGAAAACTTTGAAACATAAACAATAACGCTTGACCCTGATTGGTCGCAAAATGAGGTGTTTCTGCAGGTTGACATCAGTTTTACAATAGCGACCAATAAGCGGCGTTAGCGGTATTGTTTATGTTTCAAAGTTGACAATGCCAAAATCTATCTTGGAAAAAAATAAACCATAGATCAATTAACCAAACTTGCAAACCTGAGCTAGAAAAACTTTTAGTAGAAGGCTGTACTCAAGGTAATAAAATCCGGGAACAGAAAAGATAGTTGTTTATTCATTTATTTCTTTATAGTTCGATATGGAATCATATCTACTAGAGCAAAACAAAGTAGCATATTAGCCAAGGAATTGAAAATGCTACAAATCTCCTAATTCTTCCGAAATTAAAGTTAATTTGTTTAAGAAAAGTTGTTACTCACTGTTTGTGAAGTGAGTTTCAGTGAACCCGGAATCCGTAACTATTTGGTGTCCGAATGCGATTATTAGTAAGTTAATTGGTGCATTAATTTGAGCTTATTAGCAGGATCATTTAGCAAAGTAATTATTGTGTTACTTTGAGCTAATTAGTGAGAACAATCAGTGAACTTTTATTGAACTGAAATAGTGACCTCATTAGGTTTGTTCGGACTTAGTTCAGAATCAGTTCTGAATTGAACTGCGCTTGTGCATTTCTTCATATAGAAACATAAATAAACAAATGCGCATACGCATTTCAATTCAGAACTGATTCTGAACTAAGTCCGAACAAACCTATTACCAGATTTGACACCGAAAAACAAGTTCACAAGCGGACTTTCTGGAAATTTTCAGAAACTTTTATAAAATTCCATTTGGAAACCGTATGAGTGATACACGAATCGTGATTTCATTACTGGTTTCAATATCGACAAACAAGCTCGACGAGCGCGTATTTTCTGGAAAATTGTCGAAAGTCCTATAAAATTCCATGTGGAAACTGTGTGCGATAGAAGAATAATAGTGACAGTGAATTCATTACTGATTTTCACATCGAAAACTAAGTCCGCTGAGTGATTTTTCTAGAATAATTCACGGTGTTCTATTTGGAAATTTGACTTTAGGTTTGGAATCCCATTGGAACTTCGGCACAATTTCGAATCGCGACTATTTCAAAAACTTTGCGAACTGCTAGGGATTCACACCACGGCGACGGTTTAGAGGTTCAACAAGATGATCGAGGAACATCTCTCCCAAAGTAGTTGACAAGCATCAGGATTTAGATGAGCATGCACCTCTATTTCTGATAACAGGAAATACTCCAGCTAACGTTGTATTTGGAAGGGAGCTTTGCTTACCCTGTGAGTTGGTGTTTGTCACCAGATGTCGCCGACATGGAAGCCGAAGGCGATCTGCGAAAAGAAAAAGTTAGAGAAAGAACAGAGATCGCAAGTGATCGAATGAAAACGAGATATGATCCTAAGGCAAACTCTACAGGTTTTCAGGAGAATGACAAATGAAATATTTTCGATTTATTACTCTCGAAGGATGAAAGGCAGCTAACACCAGTATAGGAAGGCCCGTACACGATTATAAAGAGACTCAAAGCCGTGGTGTCCATTTATCCAAATTGGAACATAATACCACAGTGTATATAAAATAAGATTCAAATTTATTGTTGTTTCTCTTAATTAAATTGTGCCCAAGTCCCCATTGGCCTAGCAATGCTAGTAGAGTCGCGACACTGCGCTCTAACAATTACTTTTGCTCTAGCATATTCTAGCAGGTGCTCTGTCTGGTTACATTCGGCCCTTCCTAAACCTGTAGCAGGTGCTTTATCTGGTTACAGGTTTTTTCAGCCCTTGTAGCAAGTGCTTTGCCTGGCTGGGGTCTTCTTTCCAACTTACAACAAGTGCTTTAGTCTGGTTGTAACTTACCTCTTTTACGCCCTAGTGCAAGTGCCGTGACTTTAAGTCCTGTCTGTTACTAAGGCCCTCTAGCGGCCTGCAACAGCGGGCAACCACATTCCTAGAGGTCCCACCAGTAGCGCGCCACAGGTCCAACCAAGCTGAGCAGCTATCAGCCACGGTCCCAGAGGTCGAACCAAGCCCAACAGCAGCCGGCAACCACGTCCCAGAGGTCCCACCAAGAGCGGTCCCAGAGGTCCAACCAAACCAATAGAGGTCCCACCAATCGCGGTTCCAGAGGTCCAACTAAGCCCATTGCAAGATCAACAGAACAATGGCGGAAGAAATGAACTTACGTGCTGCTCAGCAACAAGAACTAGGCAAAAAGATCATGCAGCTTTACACCAACTGTGAAAAAGATAGCCAATCAAGAAAAAGTGAACAGTATGTATTACAAAAACTTGGAGCACTATGGGTTGCAGTTCAAAAAAATGATCATGAACTAAACAAGTTCAATGAACCAAACCACGCCTACTTTACTAAAAATTACCTGCAACAAATAAAGGAGAGATATGAGACTTGCAAGAAGTACCTTGACACGATCAATGATGAATTACAAAATAGTCCACAAAACTTACTCTTGAAAAAACAAAATCTTAAGTGGAAGGAATTGGATAGAACAATCGACCAAATCAACCAAGATCTAGCTGAATCAAAATCAAGAATAAGGTATGAACCACAACAGAAAAAGCTGGTAAAACAATGGGAAGCTATTCAAGAATTGCACGAAGAGATAATAATTCATGAAAAATCATTCACTAGTGCCTACTTCAGAGACGATAAGTTTCATGAGTATCAGATGAAGTATGAAGACACGTTGGAAAAATTGTCAACGGAAACAATCGAGGCACAAGCTTCATGTCAGCCGCAACTACCACAGACCCAATCAATCTGGCCTGTAAGACATCTTGCGTCACCACAAATAATCATTCCAACATTTCACGGAGGCTACGAGAACTGGGGCTCTTTCCATGATGTTTTTTTGCGAGTAGTCCACGACAACATACATTTTTCCAAGGCAGAGAAGATACAACTACTCAAAATACATGTTCGAGGAGAAGCTGCAAGACTCATTCAGCATCTGACAATCACTGAAAACAACGACGAGACAGCACGAGACTTGCTTCAGAATAGATATGAAAACGAACGACTGTTAGCCTCGAAACAAGTTATTAGACCTCCCAAACCTTTCTACCGAAAACATTGAAAAATTGAAGCTCTTGCATGACATCACCAGAGAATGTAATCATGGGCTAGAAAATATAGGAGTAAGCACACTGTCATGGGGTCCAATCATCATCAGAATAATCAGTCGGAAATGGGATTCCGAAAACAACAAGATGTATGATGAACAGACACTAACAACCACACAAAATTCAAGACTACCATCAATTCATGGAATTTCTTGAAATAAAATTTCAATATCTGGAAGCAACAAGCCCAAGTAGAAGAAAACTCAGCTTGCCAATAGTGCGAGAAAGATCATGCGATATATCACTGCCAAGCCTTTGGAAGATTGTCGGTAGAAAAAAGAAATCGTTTTGTTCAGGAAATAAACCTTTGCGTGAACTGCCTCAACCACGAAAAACATTTAGATGTCGCAGCAGTGTAACTTGCAATGACTATAAAAACCATCATCATACAATCCTACATAATGAAAACAATCAACGAAATTTCAACAACTCAGGACATCAGACATCAAGAAGAACTGAACCTCAAATCAAAATGAAAATGGCCAAGCATGCAACAAATTCAGGAGAAATGATCAAGGACAAAATACCTCAAATTATCACGTAAAAGACCACGAAGAGAATGTTCTGCTTGCCACAGCATTAGTAGAAGTAGCAACAGTTTAGCACCATCCAATAGGCAATATTTACGTGTCCTCATTGACCAAGTATCACAAGACAGAAGACGCAGCCCAGCGCCTTAATCTTCCACGTCAACAAAACAGAGCAGATATTTCAGGCATAGGAGATGGTAGCCCACAAGTTTGCTCCTCCGCAGTAAATTTCCGCATCAAGCCACGCTTTCCGAGCAACTTTTCACTTGAGGCGAAAATGTTAGTACTCCCAAAATTAACTCAATCAACTCCACGATATCAATTAAAAGTCGATAGCTCGTACACGAGTGAAATCCTAGCAGATCCAACCTATATGAAACCAGGTCCAATTGATGCTATAGTGGAGCATAGCAGTTTAACCAGCTATTTCAAAGCTGTCTCACTCGATAGATATGACGAACCCACACATATTCAACATTCACAGTTTCAGCCAGCATCTGAGTCAGTAATTGGGCACTCAGATGATTTGAATCCACTTATGACAGAAAAGAAGTCAATTCAGATTGAACTTCAAAACCATATATAGAGAGATATACATCATTCTAGCATAGTTGCAACAATCGTGGTAGTTATGGGTGTCTGGATAGGCATCAAATATCTAAGACCCCGGACAAGAGAGAAAAGGACCACCAAACCTGAAGAATATGAACTACAGTCCCTGAAGTCGACAAATTGAGAGGCGGCAGAATGTCGATTTATCCAAATTGGAACATTTATATATTTTTACCACACTGTACATATTAGAATTAATTAATTATAAGCAACCTACTATTTATTATTGCAAATGACGATCATTGGTATTTGCAAAATCATCATTTATTATACATTAAAGGCGATCAATATCATCAATAAAATGGGATTCAAATTTATTGTTATTTCTCTTACTTAAATTGTGCCCAAGTCACCATTGGCCTAGCAACGCTAGTAGAGTCGTGAGACTGAGCTCTAACAACTTTTGCTTTAGCCTATTGTAGCAGGTCCTCTGACTGGTTACATTCGGCCCTTCCTCAAACCTGCAGCAGGTGCTTTGTCTGGTTACAGGTTTTTAATTCTTATAGCAAGTGCTTTACCTAGCTGGGGTCTTCTTTCCAACTAACAACAAGTGCCTTACTGCCTTAGTCTTACGCCCTAGTGCAGGTGCCGTGACTTTAAGTTTTGTCTGGTACTAAGGCGCTTCTGCTCTTCTATCATAAACCATCAGGATCAAGCAAAAAATACCATCCAGACAACTATAAACTCCTGGAGCGTACACGTGGTTTATCTCATCCGACGTGGCCTCAAAAGTGGTACATCTTGACAGGTTCATCACGAAAATAAATGATCAGATCGGCACGATCTGATTTGAGAGGGAGGCAGTTTTACGAAATGCATCGAAAATCCGGCAAGTAAATTCATTGTTAACGCCTGGTAGCGTGTCTTTCCTAGGAATTTTATAATATTCGATAAACATTTTTTCGAGATAGATCCGGATTGCGATTTCGACTATAAATAGCGCGTAGTGATAATAAGTTATAGGACAGTTTTAATTCCAGATTTTTTGTCTACGTGTCGATAAGTAATAAATAAGTATTTTTTATTAATCCGACGGAAATTTTCTGTCGAGACTTATATTTGGAAATGGAGCAAAAGAAAAATTGTTTATCTTTAATGCAATTTTTAAAGACAACATTACTTCTACTTCGAGAGAGTGCTTGTAACTCAATAACTTCGTCTTGATGGAGGGTTTTAGAGTTTCTATATAAGTAAGTAGGCGGGTCTGGTCTATAGGGAAGGAGCGATTTTTCCTTTAGTTCGAAAAGCCAGTATAAATATAAAACTTCTGTGTAATCTCCGTCTTCTAGCTTGACCGCAATTGACAACCGAGGAATCACGCTTTATGGATTTGAAACATCCTCCATTGAAACAAAGTTCCAAGAATTATTTGGAATAAGAAATAATGTAATAATTAGGTACTAACTTTATTAACGAATTTAATAATAAATGTGCATCGGAATCGGGCATCCACGAAAGTTACGGCTGTTAATGTTGGATAGGACCGACACGGCCGCGCCGTATCGTTTAATTGACAAGATCACATGGTTGTGCTTTTAGTCCGAATCAACTATTCACGAAGAGCCGATGAATAAATTCGCTGTCACGGGACTTGAGGGTTTTCTCTGTGTTTGCATATAATAACTGCGAACAGCAAATGGATTTTAGAAACGTTGCATTATTTATGCAACAATTTTCGGGTCAGGGTGATATTCGTGTACTGATCGTGCTATTTCTATTTGACAGCTGACAATGCTTAATAACTTATTGCATGAAATGACTACTTTGGCAATGGCCAAGCCTGTTCAACGTTTATATTATTTTTATGTCATACCAATACATTATTGTGTTTTTATACCTTAGATACCATCTACATAATTCATTACTTTATGCCCGTGCGGGCATAAAGTAGACATTATGGCACGCGCGGGCATAAAGACGCAAAGAACAAGTTTTCAATTAACTTATTCTTTATTGACAAAATATAAATTTACGCTTATAAACATATTATTTTTGTCAAAAAATGATGATGTTTGCACATTGATGACAATTTGCGAAGTGACACTTTTTTCCCAGGTATTTATTATTCACAACCAACTGGTATGACATAAAAGTTTGTATGCACCACGGGTACTAATAGATATATATACCCTCGGGCGACTTACGAACCCTCGGGCCAGAGGCCCTCGGCTTTGTAAGACTGTCGCCTTCAGGGCATAATCATCTACTTAGTACCCTTGATACATAAATAACTATTATTGACTACATTTCACTTATTCGCTGAACAATTATCCGAAGTTTTTCTGTTGCCCAGTTGAAATCAATAATTTAATTAAACACCAGCAGCGTGTGCGGAATATATCTTTTCTACGACTACTAGAGATTTCGTCCATATTTCGTTTTTGATTACGAAATAGGTCCATTCCTTGAATACTAAAATAATATATATTCCATCACTTGTTATGGAATGTATCACAGCTGAAAACACAGGAGATATTAGGCCGGCTCGTAATTATACACTACGCGAACTGCAAAAATGCTAAAACACCTCGAAAATACTATTAAATGCAAGTATTGCGGAAGTAGGTATATGAATTAATTATTGCTAGAGCAAGAAGCGCAGCACAATTGAAATTTGCAGCCTTTTTGAAGATAAGAAAATATTGAGGTTTGCCATAGTGTTACAAATTATTGCCAAATGACTTGTTTTCAATGTTCATGTTAGATCTGGTTGTTACCGCCGTTCAATAATTGATAGTCGTAGAAAAAATATAGCATAGCCAGCCGTTCCACTCGCCTTCGGCTCGGGAACAAACTTCTCGTGTAGAATTTCGCTTATTCCACATTTGTTATAGAATATACTAAACACAACATATCTCTGAACATGATTCAACGCCACTGCTGCAAAAGTCATTCACTATGAACTCGCGACCACTGTAAGCAAGCACATCTGTGTCGTTGAAGTAGGTACCCTTTAATGCCTTCTTGAGTGGAAATTTGCAAGGTGGCGTCTTCTCCTAACTGTTGGCCCCACGTTGGGCGCCAAATTTGTTATGTTCTTTTAACAAAACCCTAATAATACTGGTTTAATAAAAATATATAGAAGGGGAAAGAGATGTTAAATCGACAAGGGTAACTAGGGGTGGATGAGTTACCTATATGAAGGGTGACAGTTCAAAAAAAAAAAAAAAACAGAAAGGGTACCTCTGTTTTCAGGGCGCCACCTGCTTTAGTGCCCTACAGTTAAACGGAATCCCTGATGATCCGAAAACAGGAAATCTCTGATGCCAAATAATACTGCACCGACGTAAAACTTTCAATAGGAAATAAAAAAATAATAGCCTGAAATTTAAATAACTGTCTTATTACTCAATTCAATATTTATTGAACAATAGTACGGCCCTAATAAGGGGATATGTCAATATTTATATTTCAATAATTTAAATAAAAATGATCACTGGCCCAAATCAGTCAATAATGTAAATGAAGCCAGAAAAACTAAATATCTGCCTACCCAGAAATACGAAAAACAGTCTAAAAGTTCCCAAACCTTACCTTATATTCTGGTTGATTGTGGTGATCAAACGTTATAATTAATTTCCTAATTACATTCATTGAGTTCAAATAAGTGAAGGGTGATAACTAAGTACGGTTCACGCCCCTTAAATCAATAGCAAAATACTCAAAATACCGTCGTAAATAGATCTATTTAAATCTGGTGTACAGATCCACTAATTGCGGATTGTGAGTATTAGACGTGTGTTTACACTAATTTGGACTACTTGGAATGTTCCAGGAAATCAAAATAATATGGTAAGTAAACGTGAAATTAACTTAATTTAAACCTGAAGGATGATAAGGTAATTTTCAAGGCAGCTAGTGGTAATTCAACTGGCTATACGCTATAATATTGAAGAGTACAAGTGGTTGCAGGTGAGAGGCTCCAGCTCCCAAGGAGATGGTGGAACCCCCAATACAGGTTGTTAAGGTTTCCAAACTAGGGGCAACCCTAACAATAAATTAATACACAAAAAGGTGGCTGAGGTACTCCAATAACCAAAATCGAGCAACTGGAGCTTCGTTTTTAGGGTGTCCGACTAACTCACACAGCGGAGAGTGGAGTGGGTAAACATCAAAAAGGCGCCACCTGTTTTACTATACCCTACAGTCAAACGAAGCTACCGATTATGAACTAAAAACAGGAAACACTCAATCCTAATTGGAAGTACTGCAAAAACCTAAATATGCATAAAATACTAAAATGAAATGAAAGCGCTTAAAATTCACTCCGGTGCATGATTTTTATTTGCTCAAAATAGTTTTTTATAATTGTTTATTGTAAATGGCAGCAAACAGCTGACAAGCACCAAAATTTGAATTATTTATTTAATGACCTTTGAAAAATAATAATAAATGTTAGTCAATGACTTTTAATAATAAGAATCTATCAGTTAACTCAACTTAGACTGTGATAAAATTGACCATAAATACATTACATAATCAATAAACATAACTAAATGCAGTACCTTCGTAAATGGCCATTTAACCACAGTGTACAAGTATTTACCTGTATTCAGCGCAGTATTAATCAAAGTTGTAACAATACGTAACCTGAAGGGCTTTAATATTATGTAACAATAGAGGTAGGATAAATACCTAGATACCTAATAAAATTTAAGTACCTAACAATACCCAAGCTGAATGGTAAATTTCATATAGTAAAGGTAAGATATATAATTGATTAAAACTGAAATAATAACATCTAATCTGAAGGATAATTTTAAGATAGAAGAACTGCGTTGTTGTGGTGATTTACTCCAACAAGGGGTTGGTAAGGTTTGATATTAAGACAATACAACACACTTATCAAACCTGAGTAGTCCCTAAACTCTTGGAGGAACCTGACGGATGGAACTAATATCTTCCAATGTTTCCGATGGCCTGCGTCTGGATCAAGGCTGCAACAAGAAGCAACTGGCCCTGGGCACTGAAGTTCAGTAATTAGGAATCCCCTAAACTTCCAATGGTCTAGAGAAGGCTGAAGATTGAAGGTACTACTTGAAACACACAGTAAGCTCAACGTTTAACTCTTTACTCAAGTTAAAGACTAAGCGTGACGAACAAAAGGTGACGATTAAAACGTAACGTCTAAGACTGAAGATTAAAGGCCTGAAACAAATGGACGTTATGAGACAGGGCGTGGAGCAATAGAGGTAGGTATGTCCGATATTCGGAATTTAACCGTATAATTAACAGAAAACTATGCTTTTACATAGGAAATAGAGAAACAGAGAAGATTAATAAGAAAAACCACTTACCAAAATTACTTTTGGCCTTTAGGAACAAACAATTGACCACGTTGCTTTTTCGACTCACAAAAAAAATGTGTACCAGTAAGGCGACTGGGTGCTGAAATAACGGATTAGCCACCCTAGATCTATGAGCGAAAACTAGACAACTCAGAAAATCGGCAAAATGTGCCTAAGGAATTTTCCCGAACACTTAATCTTGGAAAATCCTCAACCTGAATGACCTCTGATTGTCCCTGCAAGGTCCTTTAAAAAGTCTCTGTCAAAACTCCAAGGTGGAAGGTACTGGGGATTTTGATGGTAGTTGGGGCATGGTACTTATTCAAATTAAGTTAGTACCGGTCATTGACTCTATTTGGAGCGCTGTCAATCTAGACAATCTACTCCGATCAGACAATCAGCTGTTCTAGTGTAAATATTGTGATTTTGTTTTATTAATAAATTAATTGTCTGTTTATTTTAACCCTACTAACAGAAAATCAATTCCATTAATAAACCTCTAACTTAATAATTCTGGGATAAATGAAAAGTTTGATGAAAAGTTTGGCTACAACTATTGGATAGAAAACAGTGGCTTGAGGAAGGTAAGCTATTCAGAGAGGTGAGTAAGCTTATTTCCTTTTATTTTGGTGTGGGAAAAATCATCCCGTAACAGGGTGGGCATCCACCCCGGCCCAAAACGGCACAACAATACGCAAACCTGAGTATGTAGTTATTTGATGGAGTGGTACTACTAGGAACCTCTTGGGGGACGATTGAGATTCACAGGCCCCAAAAGCTCCACAAGCAATCTATCAGGTCCAGGATCGAGCACCAGCAATTCAGCAATCAGGCGCCTTTGTGCATCTAACGACAGCAACAGCAGAAAGGGATGTAATGTTACCCAATATAAAAGGCCTAAAAGAGGAAGTTCACTACAGAACAAAACACAGAACAGAGAACACAATAGTAAAAACTCAAAAAAATGGTGAATATTTTGCTCTATTCGATCTTATCTCATCTCAAATCAATCTTATTTTCAGAGATCGCCAGAAGCTGTGGATATCTTCATGGAGAATAATTATTGTGACTTATGTGAAATATATATTATAGTTATTTATGTATCAAGGGTACTAAGTAGATGATTATGCCCTGAGGGCGACAGTCTTACAAAGCCGAGGGCCTCTGGCCCGAGGGTTCGTAAGTCGCCCGAGGGTATATATATATATATCTATTAATACCCGTGGTGCATACAAACTTTTATGTCATATCAGTTGGTTGTGAATAATAAATACCTGGGAAAAAAGTGTCACAAATTGTCATCAGTGTGCAAATATTATCATTTTTTGACAAAAATAATATGTTTATAAGCGTAAATTTATATTTTGTTAATAAAGAATAAGTTAATTGAAAACTGTTTTTTGCATCTTTATGCCCGCGCGGCCCATAATGTGTACTTTATGCCCGCACGGGCATAAAGTAATGAATTATGTAGATGATATCTAAGGTATAAAAACACAATAATGTATTGGTATGACATAAAATATTTTATACTATTAGTTCCCTTCATTCCGTGCTAGTAAAAGACCAAAGGCAGCAAAAATATGTCGAACAATCTCCTAACTTGATTGACTTAAATCTAGACACGTAACAAGGTCGATAAAATATGGCGAAAAGTTCGTCGGAAATGATTCCTAAGAGCTGGAGATGGATCATTCCGATACCTACAGGCCTATTAGATAACATACCGGGCGTCCCTTTCATTTAGGACTCAAGGTTGCACACTTCGTGGTCTTCTTTCGACTGTACTAGCTTCCTCATACCTTCGAACAATTCGTATATTAGATAATTTCGGAATTTGTATCAGAGGCGGAGGCGGAATTTCCACGTCCTAGCATTTTTAAGCAAAATAAAATGATATTCGCGTACTTACTTACTTGATTCAAAATAGGAGTCAAATAAACTGACACTTTTTTTTCAAACTCCAATAAAAAGACCACCGTCTTTTTATCCCCATGTTAATGATCCTGATTATCAACAAAATGGCTAAATTTTTTATCTAGCAACGAAAAACAAAATCAAAATAGCACAGTAATATAAAAACTAAAGTGAAAAACAACTAGATACCAAATACGGCTCGTATAAAAGTGAAATTACTTCCTACTAACAATGCATAGAAGTATGCCTGGCAGAATAAAATAGCAATATCTATGTATATGACGGAGAGACCGGTAAAATAAAAAATACATTCTTCGTTTAATATTCCGGACAATATGAGATGCTGTGCGAGGAAAATTCGATTCTTAATTTTCAAACAGAACCCGGTCGGGTCTTTCTTGTATAATACGTGGCGATGGATGGCATGCGACGTTCACTCATGATTTTATTATACCCGCGGTGAGCTAGCGCCAGAGACTCTTTCTCTGCATTCTGACAGGCAAGGTTTTGCCGGAGCTTAAAAAGTTTTTCACGGAAACTGTTGTATGATGTTGGCGCTAGGGTAGTATTTATGTGTCAGTTATAATATTTGACAGTGGAATTTTTGAATTTTGAAGGCAAATCTGAGCGGTATGCAAGAATTTGTTTGTGTATAAATACCTTAGACTATAAATACCTAAAAGACAACATTGTTGAGGTCATTAGCCTGCGTGCAGTGTCTGATTAATTGCTTTTTTTTTTCTTTTTGTTGCCCTGCATCACCATTGCTCCAAGTTATCGACATTTTTTCTCCAATGATTGGAAAAAATTAATACCGCTCTATGTATTATTTCTGTTCTTGTTGGGCATTTTTCCCCATCAATATTATAGAAGGAAGCCATCTGTTGCTGGTTCAAGCAGATTTTTGATACACCCTCCTAGAGCATCTCCGACTATTTCCTGGATCAACTAAAGTTTAAAATCTTGATACAGGTAATTATTGACTATTAAACTCTTGTCTTTATGATATGATATTGATATTTTTCTCTGTTTTATTGCCATTCATTATCCGTTTCTACATTGGCTGTAAACTGAGCATATTGCTACTCTTATCCTTAGTGCCCCAGTGTGATAGTCGTTGCTCAGTGCTTTATAGACAGTCAGCAACCGTGAGATAGGGTACCATTGAGAGGAGTCGGAAAATTTTCATTGATTTCATGTACAAAAAAATATGACCAACGTTTATGCAATAGCTGAAAAGCGGACATGCTGCATTGCCAGACAAGTTTGGCTGTTCCATTATTTATAAATCAAAAGTTTCAAACAAATTATAAAGTTTTCCAAAATTTTTCTTCTGGCATTTCGTATTTTTATTATACATACAGTATCTTACGGTCTATTAGTCTATTAACCAAGTTTTGCTTTCAGAGGCAGAGTTAAAAATGTTATGAGACTTCAAGTTCCACGTCCTCCTTCTCTTCTGTAGTTTGGGAAGATGAGTAGTATATTTTCTTAAGAAGTATTTTTTTCATCAATATTGCAAACTCACACAATATCTTATCGACATTTTTATTTCATTTTATAACAAAACTCATA
Organism: Ceutorhynchus assimilis; assembly: GCA_917834065.1. Lineage (NCBI taxonomy): Eukaryota > Metazoa > Arthropoda > Insecta > Coleoptera > Curculionidae > Ceutorhynchus > Ceutorhynchus assimilis. The sequence continues at coordinate 12,448,177 of OU892286.1, read as the reverse complement.
AGAATCCAAATGACCAAACACTATCCATAAACTCTTGGCGTCCAATCCTAATTCGCCCCGCATATTAACATTGTTTATTCAGTAAGGACAATATGCTACATGCTAAGGCCGTAGTCGTGCATTGACTTCGAACACATATTAACTGTTAAATTTGACATATAATTAATTGTAAAAATTTGTCCCAACTTGAAAATTCTACGCCACCGACTGCGAGAAACCAGACACGTTGTTGTATGCTTGTTCGGATATCCTCAAGCTAGCATAAAACAATAATTATACACGAGCATTTTTCGACCCAATCCAGGAGTGTCGGTATTTTACAGTTTCTATTGTCAGCGGCATCTTAAAGGTAAGGATAAAGTAATATGTGGCTTATTATTGGTAATTAGAGATCGCAGGCCGTGGCCACGCACGATGATGTAGGCGACGTCAAAAATTTAACAAATACCTATTGTTCGTCGATTTTTAACTGACACTTTCCGTATGAGAAGCGAGCGGGTGTTTCATATGGCAAAAACAGGTGTGATGTCAGGTAACTATTGGCGTTGTAATGTAGGGAGCCACCAGCTCACATTCCGTCCGAGTATCAGAATAAAATCGACGGACAATACTGGTACACATTGATTATTTTCACCCTTCAAGAACAAGTGAAAATTTGTTTGGTTGGTAACTGCAGTTTCTACTGGTAGTTTACGAACAACCTCCATTTTTGTTTATTATTTAACTTTGAAGGGGGTTGCGTTTTTTATATAGGTATTTGGAAATTTGCGCCCTTGCGTACATAATAGTTATTTAAGTATAAAGGGCGGTAAGTAGGTATCATTTACCGCCCGAGAGTGTTTGAAGGCGGACGCCACAGCGGAGGTCTTTAATATTCGAGGGTAGTTAAGGACACTTTACGCCCAAAATACTAAATACGTTTTATGCATATCGGACTCTTCCAGTTCAAAAATAAAATAACAATACCTGGCATCCATTTAACATTGTTTTGAAACATAAACAGTCTTCTGTTTTACATAAAGGCGCGTTTTCACTGATAAATTGGCAACATCTGTATTTGCAAATCTTCCAAGAATCAACAACTTTTATATTTTCTATGGTTATCCACAACAATTTTGGTAATAATATAATATTATATTATTAGATACTATGTAGCTATAGTTGTTTAGTGAATATTGTAGTATTTAGATTTTAGCTATAAGGATTTAGGTTTAGGGATAGCAATATAATTTTTCGTTCTTGTTAACTCCTTGTCATAACTCACAGTATAAAATATATTTATTTTTTATCTTCAAGCCGTAAGCAATGCCTTTGTGTAATGCCGACAAAGAGGCGCTAGCAATTTTCTAATACGCAAAAGATAGACTATGTTTTGGTACCCAAAGCTCAAAGTAGGTCACAGAAAAATCGATAAAGGCAGTAAGCTAAGTACCCTGGCAAGGGTGAGACGCTCCGTTGTCGCTTGAAGACGAATATTTAGTTTACATGTTAATCACTGAGATGCCGTGTGAGATTGTTTGAAATAATAAAGGATAACAGCCGTGTTATCAGAAAAAGGGAAACAACAGCCGTGTTGTTCCCAAAGACGGAAGCTGTGACGGCAATGTCAAAGACTAAAATAACAACTAGCCGAAGTTATTTTAGTTGTTTGGTAATTGTTCCAGTATAGTTTGCCTATTTAAGTATTTGAGTATTTCAGTATTTGCTCTTTGTGTCTGTTGTAGAGTACCTACACTGTGCTTTAGTACTGTCGAGTGTCGTTTAGCTGTTGAACAAAGCCAGTGACAATAATTGTTTTTTCCGATACTCTGGTATTTAGAACATTTTTTTATTCTATTCGTATTCGATATTAATCACATTAAATAATTCAAATCCAAGCCTCGAGATTTTATTTATCCCTAGACAAACAGTAAAAACAGCCTACAATATTGTCACGAAGCCTCTCTTGCTCCAATACGTAGGCTACTTAGCCAAGCTTGCAAGATCAACCTAGGCCAATCGCTAGCCTAGATCCACGACATGGGATTTGTTATGAACCAATAAGATAACACAGTGATTATAGGAACATTTAATTATATCTCTAATTTTCTATTATATTTACTATGTATTTTGCAGAGAGGCCTGACCATGCCTTGTCGGCTCAATATGGCTTTACCTTTCGGACCCTTGTTTTATATCCCTCTATTTTCATAAACTGTTAAATTGTCGGAATGATGTCCAATAACTATTTACGTGCCCGAATAGGGTTTAGTTTTTATTATTGTATAAACTTCCCAAAAAAATCCCAAATCATTAAATATTTTAGCACCAATATAAGTAACATCTGTAAAATAGCGTTAAGGTACTTTCAGTGAATAACTAGAGGAACTCCCGCCCTTTCGAAGGAGGTTCCAGGACGTTTCCTTCTTTCAGGAAAGAAGACGAGAAGACATTCAGAATTCCATCTTGACTCTGACAACATCTAAAGTTACCTCATAACTGACAAAGTGTCCTTCCCAAAACTTATAAATTTTCACAAATAAACGAAACCTTTTTTTATTAAATCAAAAGATATAGTTTTAATTCTAGTGTAGGTATATTTGGGATAAAAGTCACAGTTCTTGTGGCTCAACTCCTAACATTGGTGGCAGCGGTGAGATTTCGTGGTGTTGCTCGCAGGAGCGCCTAGTACGCATCAACACCCTTTCCGGAAGAAAAGTCCTGGGGCTATTTGAAGGCGCGCCCAGACGCAGCAAGTTTCCTCGGCAAGCAGAGAGCAACTGTTAACTGGTTTGCAGGAGCGCGAAGACGCAGCGGACTGTAGCAGCAGAAGATCGACAACTAGTTTCCAATCCCAGGAAATGAACAAGTAAGTCCTTTCTTTGTTTTCTGTGTGACGCTATTTTCTTCAAAACTTTTTTGTTAAGTTAGGAATAAGATTTTATTAAACACGTATTATTATACAAACAGAACGTGAATATTATTATCAATAATTATTATATTTTAGATAGGTACTGCAAATAACAATTATTTATCGATTGAACGTAACATAATCAATTTTTTTTTAAATTACATATAAATTTTGAGCAAAAATGGCTGGTAAAGACGCATTTGACGTTTTAAATCAAATTGATCCTTTTGATGGGCAAGGTGATGCTAATTCACTAAATTTTTTTCTAAAAAGCTGTGATGCGATGATGAAAATCGTAAAGGACACAGAAAAGGCTAACTTAGCTGAATTAATTTTCGCAACTAAATTGAAAGGGAAGGCACAAGAGGTAACACAATATAAAGAATTTGAAAACTGGGAGGAAATTAAAGACTTTTTGATAGAAAAATTCACAGATAAGAGACCTCCTTCTTATTTTTTAAATTTATTAACTAATATAAAACAAAATCATAGAGAGAGTATTAAAGAATACGGTGATCGTATCCAAAAAATTTTTAACAAATATAAAGAAACTTGTAACTTGAATTATATTCCAAATGAAGCTAAAGTACTAATAGAAAATTTGCAATTATTACTAGTAACTAATTTTAGGAAAGGTCTTCAGGACGAAAAAACTCAATTACGCATAGTTGCGGAGAATACCACAAATTTAGAAAGAGTTATATCAGTAGCAATAGAGCTTGAGCTTGAGCAATATGATAAAATGAAAAACAATCAAAATTATAGAAATATGAATGTTGTACAAAATCATGGAAATAGAAATTTTAATTTTAATCAAGGTTCAAGTCAAACTTTGTGTATGTTTTGTAATATGAATAATCATTTGACGTCGCAATGTAGACAACTCCGTAATTTTGAACAAAGTCAACCGAGAAACGAACAATTTTCATCTTCTCGACAAAGAAATTTTAATTCAAATCAGAGCAATCACAATTTTTCAAGAAATAATTCCTATTTACCAACGCCAAATAACAATATAGATCGTCCTTTTTCCAGTGGTTATAATAACTACGGTCGTAATTACCAACAAAATCATTCGTACCAAAGATTCCAAAATCAAAACTCTAGACGATTCAATTCCAACAATTACTACAATCAAAGCCAGTTTAATAATCAACGAAATTATCCCATTGAAAATGCACATGACCAAAACTTTCCTAGGCAACAAAGAGATTCGTACGAACGAAATAATGGTTCGTATCTCCCAAATCAGCAAAATCCTCAGGCACGTGATTCATTTACTTCACAAGTGCAAACCATTCAATCGCAAATCTCGACCCAAAACAATTCAGTCAATAATCCCCCCTCATTACCTAGTGCCTCATCCCAAGAAAATTTTTCGGGAAACGAGTGAACAGCCATGACCGCGAACAGCCGACTATGGTGATTAAAAATTACAATAGCTGTTCAAATAATAAATTATCATTTTCTTCTCCAAACACATCAAATAGTAACAATTCAAGCAACAATAAATTAAATTCGTCGCGTAAAACCATTATGATTTCCGAAAATTATAAACAATTAGATGTGATTGAAATATGTTCTTCAAATATAAAAAATTCAGTTGTTCGACTTTTATTGGATACGGGCGCAGACGTGTCCCTCTTAAAAGCAGGTAGAATAGAAGATGACTCTGTAATCAATAAGGAAATAATCGTAGAATTGAAGGGTATTAGTGAGCAACCAATTTACACTTTGGGTACCTGTTTTATTTCAATTAAACTAGAAAATGAAAAAACCTTGAAACACGAATTTCACGTCATTTCTGATAGCACATCAATTAAAAACGACGGTCTTTTAGGACGTGATTTTCTACAAAAGTATAAAGCTAAAATCGATTACGAAAAGGAAAGTGTTAACTTTGAGAACAACCATTTTAAATTGTTACCTTCTGAAACATTCGTAATTATTCCTGCAAGATGCGAAACAATAATTTCCGCTTTGGCGAATATGCCAGATGCCGAAGGGATTGTAAAACCAAAACAAATATCTGACAAGCTATATTTAGGGACTACATTGACCAAAGTTAAAAATTACAAATGTTTTGTCAGTATTTTGAATATTTCAGACGAAGATTTTACAATAACCATGCCTAGAGTTAGTGTGGAGCCTTTCATCCAAAATAATGTGGATATTACAGAAATAAATAGTATGAGCCAACTCGAACGTTTAGAAAAATTAAAAAAATCATTGAATCTTGAAGGACTTAACAATGAAGAAACTAATTCGCTACTAGAAGCCTGCAACCTTTATAATGATATCTTTCATTTAGACGGTGATAAACTTTCTTGTACAAACACGGTCCAACATAATATACCCACAGATCCTTCTAAGGGACCAATTAATACTAAACCCTACAGATTACCATTCAAACATCGTGAAATAATAAAAGAACAAACGGATCAAATGCTGAATGATGGTATAATTTCTCCGTCGTGTAGCCCTTGGAATAGTCCTCTATTAGTGGTACCAAAAAAGAGCGATCCCTCGGGTGAACCAAAGTACCGCGTATGCGTAGATCTCAGAAAAATTAACGATATAACCACAGGAGCTGACGCGTTTCCCCTACCTAATATCACTGATATCCTTGACCAGTTAGGACAAGCCCAATATTTCACCACCCTGGATTTGGCCAATGGGTTTCATCAAGTGAAATTGGATGATAACGATAAATTAAAAACTGCTTTCAGTACTCAGACCGGACACTACGTTTTCAATCGAATGCCATTCGGATTGAAGGGAGCCCCTGCAACCTTTCAACGGTTAATGAATACTGTCCTAAGCGGCCTTAATGGGTTAAAATGTTTTATTTACCTAGATGACATAGTAATTTATGCGAATAATTTGACAGAACATAATCACAGATTAACCGAAGCATTTCAAAGATTTAGGCAGCATAACTTGAAACTTCAACCTTCAAAATGTTCATTTCTACGCAAAGAATGTTTATATCTAGGGCATATCTTCACTGAAAACGGTATTAAACCCGATCCTGCAAAAGTGGACTGCGTATCAAGATTCCCTCAACCTAAAAACGCCAAAGATATAAAGTCATTCCTAGGACTGGTTGGCTATTACAGGAAATTTATTCAGGACTTTGCAAAAATTGCTAAGCCACTTACCAAGCTATTAAAAAAAGATGAAAAGTTTTTATGGAATAATGAATGCGGCATTTCTTTTGAAACTTTGAAAAAAAGCATAATCTCTCCGCCTGTACTCCAGTATCCAGATTTTTCCAAAGAATTCATTATCACCACCGACGCTAGTAATTATGCAATTGGTGCCATTTTGTCTCAGGGCAAGATTAATAGTGATCGACCGATAGCATTCGCCAGCCGAACTTTAAATAAGGCTGAACGAAATTACTCCACCACTGAGAAAGAATTAGCAGCAATAGTGTGGGCAGTAAAGCATTTTCGACCATATGTATTTGGTACAAAGTTTAAAATTGTGACAGATCATAAACCCTTACTTTACGTTTTCAATATAAAAGATCCAGGTTCCCGACTGACACGTTTTAGACTAAAATTGGAAGAGTATAACTTTGAGGTAATTTATAAAGCAGGAAAAAAGAATACAAATGCCGACGCGCTTAGCAGAATAGTTAATACTGTTAATACAATTAATACAAACCTAATAACCGATTACACGGAATTTCAAAGTTATCTCCAAACTCATATAATTTTAAATTCTAAAATAAAAGAAAAAAACACTACGCATTTTCAGACCAATGACACAGATCCATTAATATTGTTCATACCCAAAAACTTTAACAAAGAGAAGTTTAGAGATTTAGAAAATAACAAACAGGCAAATAAATTCATGGAAGGATTTAATAAAGCCACTGAACTAAATGTAATTTCGGTACACCATTACCAGGATCCTGATATGTTTTTACTTGTAGATAATGAAAATACTTTTAGCGACGCTAATTACGAAAATATCTGGTATTGTCTACTTAAATTGAGAAATCTCATACGTAATACTAAAGTTAAATTGTCATTAATTAAATATCACTATAACCCTTTAATAAAATGGGATATCATTTATCCAATGTTGAGATACCTTTTTCAGAACTTAGACATTGAAATAACCATATATAATAATAACTTAATAAGCCCTTCAGAGTCAGATAAAAATACCATATTAGAAGAATTCCATAATTCTCCCATAGCAGGTCATCAAGGAGTATCTCGTACCTATAAAAAACTTGCTAACTTATACAACTGGAGAGGAATGAAAAAAGACTTAAAAAGGTATATAAAAAAATGCGAATTTTGCCAAAAAAATAAACTGTCCCGTAAAACTAAAATGCCAATGGTCATCACAACTACTGCAACCAAACCTTTTGAGAGGTGCTTTCTGGACGTGGTTGGCCCTTTACCTGAAACGGAATCGGGAAATAAATATATCCTCACATTTCAAGATGATTTAACAAAATTTAATCTCAACATTCCTATGAAAGATCAAGAAGCTGCGACTGTGGCAGAACACTTCGTAAAAAATATAATTTGTTATTATGGAATACCGGAAATCCTAGTTACGGATCGTGGAACCAACTTTCTAAGCGAACTTTTCAAAAATACGTGCAAGATGCTAAAAATAAAAAAAATTCAGACGACTAGCTATCACCCAGAATCGAATGGCGCATTAGAAAGGTCTCATAGGAGTCTAGAAGAGTATTTACGACATTTCATATCTGATACGCAGGAAGATTGGGATAACTGGATTCCTTTCGCCACATTTACCTATAATACGTCCACACATACAGCGACACAATTTGCGCCTTTTGAACTTTTATTTGGCTATAGCCCTACCTTACCAACGTCAATTACTCAATCCCCAAAGACTTCTTACACATATGAGGACTTTGTAGCAAAGTTGAAACAAAAAATGCAATATTCTAGACAAATAGCTAGAGAAAATCTATTAGACAGTAAATACAAATCAAAAAACAACTATGACAAAAATAGCTTGTCTAGAGACTTTACAACTGGTGACAAAGTATTGCTTTATGATGAGTCTGTCCGTAGAGGTAGAAGTAAGAAGCTAACCTCATTATGGATAGGGCCATATACTATAGTAGAAAAATTATCTGACGTGAACTATGTCATTCAGAAAGGAAACAAAAAACAGACAGTCCACGCTAATAGATTGAAACATTTTTACGACTAAAAAAAAAAAAAAAATTTATATATAATATGTATATACCTAGTTCCACTTTTTCATTTACATGTATATACCTATATTTAGGAAAGCACAAACCTAAAGTTCGCTAACGATATTCTCCTCTTTTCAGGTTTGCCGTCAGGGTTATGCTACTCGCTAATATTATCAATTTAGCGATGGCCAAATCTGAATATAACGTTACCTACTATGACCACAATCCGGGCATTCATTTCGAAAAATTGGGAGAAATGCGGCTTTACAACAACAAATGGAAAATTATAACTTTTGTAAATATAGATAGTCTAAGCGATAAATTTCTAAGTTTAAATAACTATTATACGATGACCTTAAATTTATGCAGACACGAAAATGCGCAATATCACTATTATATATGTGATTCTTTTGTGAAATTCACTAAATATAATCTCAACAAAATTAATAGAGAATTACAAGTTCTGCACGAATTAGTGGGTCATGATATAGTATCCAGAAATAAGAGAGGTTGGTTTGACATAATAGGAAAAGCAACAAAAGTTTTATTCGGGATCTTAGATAACGACGATGCAAAATATTATGACGCTAAAATTTCGGAATTCTCAAAAGATGAAAACTCAGTAATTAATCTTTTGAAAGAACAAACAAAAATAGTGCAATCCACCTTGATAAACTTTAACAATACAATAGGCACATTGGATTTCAATGAGAACGTCTTGAAAGGCAATATAGAAAAAATCGCGAAGGAATTGGATAAAAACCAAAAAGACGTAAAGTTTCTAAACTTAAAAACAAATTTAGAAGACCATGTTACAATAACGAATATGATTTTAAATCAGTTACAGCTAGAAATCATGTCACTCACCAACGCAATCCTTATTGCTAAAAAGGGAATATTGCATCCGGCTATCATGACGCCTGTCCAATTAACAAAAGAATTAAGACAAGTTTTAGAATCTCTTCCCCATGGGTTGGAATTCCCGATACCTTTAGACACATCCAATGCAAACATTTTGCTAAATATAATTGAGTTACAAGTTTTCTTTGAAAATAAACGTCTTATATATATCATAAACACACCTCTTGTAGAGACGCAATTATTTTATTTATACAAAATATCACCGTTTCCCAAACTAGTAGTATTGAATGAATTCATTTTAATTCAACCTTCCTCAAAATATATTGCAATAGACGAAAGTAAACAACAATTTGTACAATTTTCAGATATGGAATACATATCTTGCATTAAGTTGCTAGGAAATAAAATTATTTGTAAGCAACATAAGCCAGTATCTCTTGCACATCTCGTAGACAATTGCGAGATTAGACTATTGCAAGCTACTTCTGATAAAATTCCCGAAAATTGCGACAAACGCATAGTTACTTCTAAGAGAGGCATTTTTATTCAATTGTCAACCAGTAACACTTGGATATTTGCAGTACCTAATACAGAAACTTTAACCATATCTTGTACCAATAATGATAAGCCAATGGATGTTACTTTAAAAAATTGTGGTAGCGTCACACTTGCAAAACAATGCAAGGCTTATAGTTCTTCAACAATATTAATGCCTCATGACAATATCTATCAATCAGAAGTGTACAGTGAAATTGTTCCGCCATTTGATATTATTGATGAGTGTTGTGAAAAAGTGAAAGAACATCAGATAAATTTTTCGGAAATTGTGTTGAACCAACATTATAAAACGTTGAGTAAACACATACCGGAACTTAACATTGCTAGTCATAAGTTGGACGATATAGAAAAATTAGCAGATGATATTCACAAAAACAAAGCTACATCTCGCTACACATTTTCTGCTTCTATACTGGCGTATATTTTAGCAATCATTGTACTATTTTATTTAGGTTATAAATTCTATAAGAAATGCATTTGTCAAAAAAATAAAAATTCTTGTTGTGGCATTCCCAATTTGTGTATTAGAGTCAATCAAAATGTACAGCCATCCTATCCAAATAATGAATATGCAGCTCGATATATAAACAGAAATAGAGCAGTAAGAAGTACAACTGGTGATGATGATTCGGACGAGGAAAATGTTTCATTAGAATTTCCTCAACGGAAAAGTATTGGCTATGCACCAACAAGACGAGCAGTCAAATAAACTTAGTTTTCATAAACATTTTCTTCCTGATGTCATTTACTGTTTTTAGCATAAATATAGTTATAGGTTATATAGCTATTAGTCCATTTTTTAATTGTATCATATTACTTTAGAAATAACTTACTATAATTATCTACTTAAATTTTATACAAGCTTGATCAGAGATTTTACTTCATTTGATTTTTCATTTAAATTACATAAAATCTCTCATTAAGAGGGGAGGTGTTATGAACCAATAAGATAACACAGTGATTATAGGAACATTTAATTATATCTCTAATTTTCTATTATATTTACTATGTATTTTGCAGAGAGGCCTGACCATGCCTTGTCGGCTCAATATGGCTTTACCTTTCGGACCCTTGTTTTATATCCCTCTATTTTCATAAACTGTTAAATTGTCGGAATGATGTCCAATAACTATTTACGTGCCCGAATAGGGTTTAGTTTTTATTATTGTATAAACTTCCCAAAAAAATCCCAAATCATTAAATATTTTAGCACCAATATAAGTAACATCTGTAAAATAGCGTTAAGGTACTTTCAGTGAATAACTAGAGGAACTCCCGCCCTTTCGAAGGAGGTTCCAGGACGTTTCCTTCTTTCAGGAAAGAAGACGAGAAGACATTCAGAATTCCATCTTGACTCTGACAACATCTAAAGTTACCTCTCATAACTGACAAAGTGTCCTTCCCAAAACTTATAAATTTTCACAAATAAACGAAACCTTTTTTTATTAAATCAAAAGATATAGTTTTAATTTTAGTGTAGGTATATTTGGGATAAAAGTCACAGTTCTTGTGGCTCAACTCCTAACAGATTCATTAAGCCAGATACCACGACATGCGTGAAACGTTGCCAGAACAATTGTTTGGACTAAGACCACGACAGCTACAAGACCAAGCTAGGCCAATCGCTAGCCTAGACCCACAACGTATATCCACTACCTGCAGTCAAAGTCCGAGCCAATAGGCCTAGATAACACAGCAGGAGACGTTGTCGTCAAAATACACAAGGAGACCACTGACATGAAAGGAAAGCATCTACAAGTGATCCAGGCAAACCACTAGCCTTGGAACCACCAAAACCCAAAGAATCGCCAACGCAAGTAGAAGCAAACCTCAGACACTGTTCTAGTGTTTGAAGTCAAGGAAGAATGGACACGCACAAAGAACCAGTCACAAAGAAGAAGACACCCGAAGAAGAAGAATAATGTAGTTTTAATAAAGCAGTCGTGTCTCAGCGCTTTTCTGTATCAGTAGGCATTTAGATACGCCTCAAAGTCGGGCCGAATAGTGATTGCGTATCGTATCTCTGTCCGAACAGATTTCATCTGACGACCCAGACTCTACTCTGCAGTACAGGCTTCCTAGCTACTATTGTATTCGCTGCCCTAGAACATTATAGTTATTTATGTGTCAAGTGAATTATGAGGGTGTTAATACCCCAGGGCAAAGTTTGTGTCCCGAGGGCCTTCGGCCCGAGAGACGCCAATTGCCCGTGGGTATTGACACCTGATAATTCCCGTGGTACATAGATAATTTTATTTCCTACTGAATTTACTGTATTTTGTCCATTTTTATAAAGAAATAAACTATAAACCAAAATTTCTATTTTTTGTCAAAGTTTCACCTATTCAAGGTAAAAGCATGGAAATCCTTAACTCCCTTGGGAGTTATGATATCCTTAACTCCCGCGCGGGAGTTATGAAATCCTTAACTACCTTGGGAGTTAAAACCCTGTTTATGATTATCGTAACCAAGGTATTATATGGTTATAATAGTTCAGTAGGAAATAAAATATATTTTTTGTACGACTTGACTATTTTGATTATTTACCGACAGTGTTTTGACGTCGGTATGTTGTATTTACTGGCTGGCAAGGCTGACAGAACGGTAAGTGAATTACTTACCGTTCTAGAACGGTAAGTAATATTAGTCATGTTCGGAAATTTATCCTAGATCATCCAGAAATAAAAATGAAAAACTATACAAAAAAAAGAATACACAAATATTTTATTTATTAACATTAAAATTAAACGTACAGTTATCACAATTTTTAATAGTAATAGGGAATGTGGCTTTGTCAGGATCGTTCGCATTAACTGAAAATGTTGCACATGATACAGACGTGGAATTTGCTGAAGAAGAATCAGTATTGCCATGTAAAATTTTTCCTGCAAACTCAATTTTGTTTTGCAGTGAGTCCTCAACGTAGCTTTCAGCTACGGCTGAAGATTTCCAGCCACCATGTCTTTTTAATCCTAAAATATCCACCCCTTTATTGGCCAAAAGCGTAGCTGAAGTACGCCTGAATGAATGACCAGTATAATCGGTTGGATTTCCTAATTTTAAATATTTTGCTATTATCATGGGCCATTTACCAATTGTGCCTTTCCCTACCACTTGCTTAGTGCATTTTCCTTTCTGAAAATTTAAAAACATTCGTGCAGATTTTACGTCGCTTGGTCTAAGCCTAATGTATTTTCGAATAATCTCCAAATAATGAATGGTTTCATTTTCCACATTGGTAATTGTAAATGACCGCTGAATGTGTGTTTTGGTGTTGGGAATTTTCACTATAATGAAGGAATCTCGATCCTCGATATCATTTAGAGTTATATTATATAGTTCCTCCCTCCTGCAGGCACCTGACACACCTAATATCATTCCTACCTGAAAATAAAATATGAAATATTAATACATAAAATGGAAATTATTATTGCCAATTTATTTACCTTTTGAATTAAAAAAAATATCATCTGGTGCCTCTAATAAAAATCTGGACATTTCTTCCTTTGTGAAAACGCTAGCCTTTTTTGGTTTGTGTCCAACATTTTTCCTTTTTAAGAATGTAATTAACGTCAAAAACTTAGAAATATCAATGGAATGATGTAGAAAAATTGCGGCTTTCAACATCGAGTATTCAGCCCATAAACTGCCCGGCGCTTTTAGCTGTTGATTTCTTTGTACGAAATAGGCCATCAGGATTTTTTCATCGATATTTTTTCCACTTTTCTCCTCAAAACCACTTCCGGAAAAGTCCATACGTATTTTCATATCGTTCCTTCGATTTTTCTGGTATTATAGCTGAGCATCCTATTCGCCAAGCTTCTTCTAGGTCCGAATTTTCACTCTCGTCACTCATTAGTTGTTGGTTAGTTGATTTTTTTTGCCAAAAATTCACAAATATACGCGAAATACGACGCTTTTGATAACAATGTATCAGTTTGTAAAAAAAATTGGTCAAAAACACTTGAACAAATAAACGCATACATGACAACCATGAACCATGGCAATTTTATAACAAAGCAATCTTGAAAATTTTCACTGATATTTAGGGTATGATCCGAATAAGTATAGATAACCATTATTATAAACGCAGTATACTTTCTCTTCCACAAGTCGTACAAAAAATAGTATAAGCATCACAAACGGTAAAGATTAACTGGTCTCAGACAATATTGGAGACTTCGCTTCGCTCAGTCTCCAAACATTGTCTTTGACCAGTAAATCTTACTTACCGTTCTTGATACTTAATATACTAATATTTATCTAGAGTTATTCTGGTGTTCCCTTTCCCTTCCCGTTCTGATTTTCAGGGTGAATAGTCGAGCTACGTAGCGAAGCAAGAGAGGCTTCGTGACATTATAATAAATAATTCTAGGTGATTTATTTCCAAAAAGACATGGGCGGTAAGATCAACTTACCGCCCGCAAAATACACCTGTCGACATTTTTCATTTATATTGCATATTTTTTGTTGTTGGATAAAACTGTGGTTGTGAGTGAAAAATTCTAATAAAACAAACTATTAACCCTTCTCACTTCGCACATGCACAGTAAATTCCAAAGAAACCCGGAATCACTCGCTCGATCTTGCCACTCCTTTTTCTTTCGCATTTTTCGCGGATATTTACTATCGAAGAACTTCGACAGAAGTTTCGCGTCGTATGTAAGTTTCTATTTTCTTTCCATTCGCGTCCGTGTCCTTGTTTTGCGTGCTTAGATATATGACCCAGAATTTGATTTTATCTTTTTTTTTTTTTAACAATCCTTTATTCAGACAAAATTCAATTTACATTAGAATTCCAAATACTTAATCTAAATTAAGGTAACCCTTAAAACAATGCGAGCAGCATTGGTACCAAAGGTATTATCTATACTAATTAATTGGAGCCTATTAGCAACACTGTTGTTTATAAAATCATAAATATATATATAATTATTTTTTTTTTGTTATTGATAATTTTTTTTGAGTTTTTTTATAAACACATTTAGTCGTTTTTCATTTTTTATCTCAACAGGCAAACTATTGTAAACAACTGATGCCGCACTCAATGGGCTCTGCAGTGCTTTATTTGTTCTTGCACTACCCAAACGAATATTTTCATTGTTTCTTAGATTGTGCTGTGAGTTTGATTAATAATTTGTATCCTACTATTGCACTTAGACTTGTTATTTAAAATTTTAAACATTAGTTTTGCTTGTTCAAGAACCAGTATCAAGTTGACAGGCTGAATTTCAAGCATTTGGTATATGGTTTCAATGTGAGTGAAATAATTCAAATTGAACAAAATTTTCAAAACTTTGTTTTGTAGTATTTTAACTTTATTGAAATTGGTTTGATTGCAGGTCCCCCAGACTGGGATCAAGTATCTTATAATTGATAAGAAGTAGGCATTATATATTTTATATTTGGCATTTAGGGTAAAGAAGTGCCTGCATCTATATAGTGCTCCTATTAAGGGCAGAATTTTTTCTTTCATAAGATCAATGTGTACACCCCAGTTTAGCTGTTCATCAAGCATTACTCCCAGATATTTAATTTTATTGGTTTTTTCAACAATGTTGTTATTTATTTGTATGCAAAAATTGTCAATTATTTTATTTTTTTGCTTGAATATAATATATTTTGTTTTATCTATGTTAATTTTTAGTTTATTTTGTAAAAGCCAGTAGTAATATTGTTTTAAGTCTCCATTAGCTTGATGTTGAAGGGCTGCTGAATTTTCATCTTTATATATAAGAACTGTATCATCAGCAAAAGTATAGTATTCCGCATGCAAGCCTGCCAGGCGCAAACTTAACACAAACAAGGTATACAACAAAGGACCCAACACAGAACCCTGTGGCACTCCACAGTTAGTTGTTACTACTGTACTATTGTAATCACCCAGAGTTATGTATTGGCGACGGTCACTCAATTAAGATTGAATAAGATCATAAGTTACACCTCTAAAACCCATATTTCTAAGCTTACTTAATAACAATGTATGATCTACAACATCAAATGCTTTCCTTAAGTCAACAAAGACTGTCAAAACAATATTACCCTGGTCCAGACTGTTTGATAGTGAGCTAATCAGGTCTGCTGTGGCACCTAAGGTGCTACTGTTACTTGTAAACCCATATTGGTAGGAATCTGGCGTGATATATTTAGTCACAAATGATATAATCCTTTTTTTCAAAACAACTTCAATAATCTTGTCTATAATTATTTTTCGATGTTTTTGATCCAGACTTAAATATTGGACAATTTTTTACAATTTTCAACTCATCGAAAAATTTACCTATACTGAGTGTATTATTTATTAATACTGTTAATATTGTTACTATATTTTCCTTAAGATTAATTATATTATGCACTGTCAACCTGTCCCTACCCGGAGCAGCTCCTCTCTTAAAATTCATTATAATATCACTTATTTCTTATTCATTAGTTGGTTCTAAATATATACTATTATCACAAGCAATCTCGTTCAATATTACCTCGGTACCAACACTATTTTTTTCAACTACGATTTCCTTAACTATTTCCGAGCCTATCTGTGAAAAGTGTGTATTCAAAGTATTCGCAATTACCTGAGCATCTCTGACTATTGTGTTGCCAACCTCTAACTCAAGTACACTCTCTCTATTGGAACTTCTTTTAATAAATGAGTTGATAATATTCCATTGCTTATTTTTATTTTCGCCAGCTTGTTGCCATTTATTCCGAAAAAACATATTTTTTAAAACTTTTATTTTGTTATTTACACTGTTTTTGAGAGATTTGAAATTTGTTTTTAATTGAATGTTGCTAGGATTTTTTTTGTGATTTTTATATGCATTATCCCTATCTTTTATTAATTTAATTAAATCTGGTGTAACCCAGTTATTATTTACATGACATTTAATTACTTTAGTTTGTTCTGATTCCTGTTTAGCTTTGTTGATTATTTCTATCAGTTCATGAAATGTTTTTATTTCTAAATTGTCAACTTTTTGACTAAATTTGTGTTTAAAGCTCTCAGTATTAAGATATTGCTTTTGAATACACATCTTTTGTTTAGAAAATAGTACTTTTTCCTGTACCTTTAACAATATTTTTTTATGATCAGAAAGGAGATTATCCTCAATATTTATCTTACATCTAGACTTCAATGACCCATTATATAAAATATGATCAATTATTGAGCATGAAGACTCAGTTACTCTAGTAGCATCAGAAACCTTTATATTATTTACAATTACATATCTATTTAATGTAACTAGCTCTTTATATTTTTGGTCAACAAGGAACCCTCATTTAATAAATTAATATTTATATCACCCAAAACTATATGATTTGACTTATGTTTATTTAATATCACCTCTAAATCATCTAAAAATATATTACCATTGTGTGATGGTGGCCTATAAATAGCACTGAGTTTTAAATTGCTTTTTCCAAAAGAGATACATACCCAATTGAACGCTTTGCCAGAGTCACTGCATTCAACCTTGCTGTACTTGATTGTATTTTTTATGTAGATTGCAGCTCCTCCACCTCTTGTGTCTATACAGGAATGAACTGCAGAGTATCCTTCAATATTGTAGAATGGTATCTCAGATTCGAATAGCCACGTTTCCACCAGAACCAAGATGTCACTTTTAATAGTGCACTGTATTTCATCTATTTTGTTACGTATACTTTGTATATTTAAATATTCAATGGTAATATATCTATTATCTTCCTCACTCAGTTTTTTAGATCATCACTGCTTCGCACTAGAGTTGTTTTGCTGACATCTGTCTTCCGCAACAGTATTTTGCCATTGGTCACCCATAAGTACTTGAAATTGTTTTCCTTTTTAAATTGCTTAGCCTGTCTAAAAAGCTGAAAGTTTTGTTTTGTTAGATCATGATTGATATAAACTGGTTCCGGGGTACTACCTTGAACAATCATTCTCGCTGTTAAATCCATGTTTTTCTTAGCCATCATCCATTTTTTTTTTTTTTGTCCTCATCCTTTTCAAATACTACCTTTATTGGTGGATTTGCCTTATTAGCTTTTATACCTCCCATTCTGTACGCTGACTGCACTCTGTTATCAACGTTTAGTGCTTTTGCCAATTTCTCCACTATGCCCTGTATATTCTCATTTTCTTTGGCTGGGATACCTTGTATTATTATATTATTGTTTAATGTTATTTGCTCATTATCATTTAATACTTGCTTTATTTCGTGCAGCTCTTTTCTTAGCGCATTATTGATATCTATTTGTTCTTCATACTTTTGGAAGAGCTTGTTATAATTGCTCTCCATCTCTAGAAGCTTTGACATGACATCTCCAATAGTATAATCGTTGTCTTTTTTATTGGTATTTTCGACCTTTTTTTTGCATGGATCACAGTTCCATGGGTCTTTTGATCTTTCCAGCTTCTTGAATGAAGGCCTGCTTATATCCAGACATTCTCTGTGCAACCACTTTTCACACTTCTCGCAACAAAGGGCTTCATCATTGTCTCCTACTATTTTACGGCAAACACCACAATAATCGTTCGCCATTTCGTCCAGGAGAACAATTCGGTGACAGCGTCGAACAGCGAAAAGTTTTAAAGTAAATACGATAGACTTCGAAGAAATGATCGGTGTTGTATTTTTTATTTATTTTTTTCAGATCCGAAAGCGATTCAGTAGGAGAGAAACCGTGATAGGCTTCGTGGGACATTTTATTCGACTGAGGAAATTATTTTATTTTGCTAAGCCTAACTTTGATTTGCCTGTCTACTGATACCACTTGTTTTCAAGATCAGGATCAGTGAAACGCTCACTTGTTGTTTACTTTTATAAAACACGTGACAGGCATCTATAAAAGATATCACGAGACATTTGAAGACATATTATTTGCATGTTGTAGTGTTTTGCCCTTACCAAAGCATAGGATGTTACATGAAATTTATGGGATTTACTTATTATGTTTTACAAGACATTTAATTCAGGTACCCTTTATGAGTCAATTATATTTTTCCCAAATAACGGTATGGCTCGGCATAAAATGAATGTAATTTTATTATATTGTCTGGACATTCTGCTAAAATCCCGAAGATTTGATAAGATAAATACATTATGTTGTACAAAACCTACCGACTAGCCAATTTGAGAACCGGAGATATTGCTTGTATCAAAATAAATATTGTTGGAAAACCCCTCAAATTCCCAAATATCCTTGATGGTCATTCTGTGATGTATATAGGTATTTTTCCGATATTTGGAAGGGAAGCTTTGCTTGTTCAGCTTGCCCTCCTATTCTTCCTCCCTTTGAAATTTTGATTTTCGACCTGAAAGGTTGATCCTGTCCTGGGGGCAGCCATCTTCCTAGTTAAATATCGATTACCGTTGTCGTGGAGAAAAGTACCTTGTCGGCCATCAGGCACTAGTTTAACGAAATAAAATTGCGCAAGGCAATGTTCCGTTAATTACCTAAAAATTCAACAGCGAAAGTCTTGTGATTACCGTTTTATTCAAATTTGAGTTTGGTGAGTTATTTTTAATTTTTCTTTAGTGATGTTTGTTCATAGAATGCCGAATGCCTCTATTACTCAGGGTCTTTCAAGGAGCCCGTTTCTTTCGAGAAGCCCGTTTCCAACGGTCCTCATTTCTAACAATTCTAACGAACCCCATTTTCGTGGAGCATGGGCATAGAGCTTTTGACGGATATTTATTTCCGATTTTCGATTTATCGAATTTATCATTGATTTATCTTTAATTCACTTGTAATACTGCCAAGTTTTAAGAAGGTGTTCAGTCAAGGTTGGAGGATATGTTCTAAATTTAAATTTAGGTAAGTATCTACCTACATCCTCAAAAATTGATCTATTTTTCACCTGGGTTTTATAACTTATATATTTGAGGATTTCTGTTATATTTCCTGTATACCTCCACCATTTAACCTAACCTTTGATTCCATGTTATATTTGATTTTACTGAACTTATTTTTAAAGCAGAAGCTGACCATATTTATCCGTACAAAATTAATGTTTTCAGTTCTTGTTCAAGTTAATGATATGGCCAGCTACTGTTATTAAACTTATATGGCAACTATATTGATGTACTTTCCGCGTGTGGCTTAATTCAGCTAGTGTAGGCACCGTGGTAGAATGGTAGAACAAGCAGTGTTGTTAAATTAAACAGGGTTTGGCATTGGAATTAGCGAATTTTAATCACCGCATCCGTGGGGTTGCACCATTCTGGTGAATTTAGCAACACGCAGATTGTGATATTATATTTTTGGTGAATCTGATTCAGGGTAAACCTATATCTATTGATTTTATTCAAGTGTTTTATCAACAACTGATTTTATCTTTTTAAATTTCACTGCTTGACTTTTAACTTCACTGTGAATCTGTTTCACACTATTTGAATCGTAAAATAACTTGAGTGTTTTACTGGTTTTACCTATGTCAAGATTTGGTTGAGCTCTATGCCTTATTTTTTTTTCAGAATTACCAATAAGCTTTAGCTACTTAATTTTTTTTTATAGTTCCAAAGACGGCTGCAGAAAATATGTTGTCATAAGGTGCATGAGCGAAAAAAATATGAATATAAGTTGAGGCTTTAATCAAGAGAATACGCGAAGGTTGCCCGTGAAAATCCTGCCGAAACAGTGTTTTCCAAATTGGT
Organism: Ceutorhynchus assimilis; assembly: GCA_917834065.1. Lineage (NCBI taxonomy): Eukaryota > Metazoa > Arthropoda > Insecta > Coleoptera > Curculionidae > Ceutorhynchus > Ceutorhynchus assimilis. The sequence goes on along the minus strand of OU892286.1, from coordinate 12,428,034 downwards.
CATTAGATAAATAATTGCAGTAACAATCTCTTAGAGATGGACATGAAGTGTTGTAGAGGAGCGCGAGATGAATTCAACCGTATAAGGTTGCCTGCCCTCGCCTTGCCGCACACCCCGGCAGCCACGGTAAGGGGGTAATTTTGTTATCAATAACTATCGTCATCAGGTGGACGTATAGATTAGATCTCAAATTAAAGGTCTCGATCTCCTCTTTCCATCGAACTAAGGTAAGGTTGCCTGCTCAAAACCTGCCGCAAAGATAAAGTTGCCTCGTTTGAAGTTTCCAAGTACGCGTGGCGCGCGTCAAGGGTATACTCCGAAACGAGTTTTTATTATTGCTCCTTGTCACTTTGCGTTACTTCTATCATTTAAATTATGGATAAAAATTTATAAAACAACATAATACTCTACTAGCGCAGTAATAGTTAGTTACATTACAAGTGCGTTTATGAACATGGTTTCAATAGCGAGTGTGAAAGATTGAAACGGCGAGGTCGTAGACCGAGTCGTTCTAATTACACGATTTTTGTAGTTATGTTTAAACGCACGTGTGATGTACCAGGTTTTATTTACAAAGCGAAAAATAGGAAAATGTTTTTTCAAATATTTTCGTTTATTAGTGGTTGTCTATCTTCATTTCACCTTCACAGGTTTAACTTTTACATATGTCAAATCACCAAAAATAGCCCTGCTGTTATTCTCATCAAATTTTACCGATGTATCTGTCGGGTCAGGGAGTCGTTTTGGATTGACGGGCCCTTGTCCCTGGATGTACTGATTCAAAGACGATTGAGGTTGATAATAATTTATTTATATATTACTATGGATAACATTGCAACGTGCAAAAAGGTAAAAGAAAAAATGAAATAAAAATAAAAAATGAACGTTATGACAACTATTTCCAACGGCAGCCTAACTTTAAAAAATAACTTGCTCCTCTACCTTTTTTTAAGGTTGAAGTGACATTTGGCATTTTGACAAGTACATTGTTGCCGGTTAAGGGGACAATTGACACTACACTGTTGTCAGACACCTACACTTTTGTCAGATTCTCTTCGTAAACTAGACATGCCGCCGCCGTTGAAAGGTTCTACCTTTCAAATCAAGTTTCTATGGGTAGGAGAGAGATTTTTGTCACTGCTCTCCCTTTTCTGTCTTGATAGTCACCACTCTGACTAAACCATCATGACCAGGATGAACTTCTTGAATTCTTCCCATTTTCCACTGCATGGGGGGAATGTTGTCTTATTAGATAAACCTATTGAGGTTTAATAAAACACAGTGAAATGAGTCTAACTATAATGAAAAGATACGTGACAACTCGCGTGTCAATGACAATTACAATGACAATACTAATCATTACAGGTTCTATAGGTAATAACTAGGTGAACACAACTAACTAATTATAGCGGGAGAATAAAACTCAAATACTTATTCTTAACACTCCCACCTATTTGTGTTTTATAATAGTTATTTATGTATCAAGGGAATTATGCAGGTGTTAATACCCCAGGGCAACGTTTGTGTCACCAATTGCCCGTGGGTATTAACTCCTGATAATTCCCGTGGTACATAGATAATTTTATATCCTACTGAATTTACTGTATTCTGTCTATTTTTATAAAGGAATAAGCCATAAATCAAATTTTCTATTTTTTGTCAAAGTGTTACCTATTCAAGGTAAAAGCGGGAGTTATGGAAATCCTTAACTCCCTTGGGAGTTATGATATCCTTAACTCCCTTCCTTAACTCCCTTGGGAGTTATGAAAATCCTTAACTCCCTTGGGAGTTAAGACCCTGTTTATGATTATCGTAACCAAGGTATTATATGGTTTTAATAGTTCAGTAGGATATAAAAGAATTAACATAACATGTTTAATTTTTGAAGGCAATTGTTCAGAACAGTCTTTGTAACTGGCTTTGTGAGAATATCTGCCAATTGTTCGTTAGAATTTACATAATTGACTGAAATGTTACCTTTTTCAATTTCGTCACGCACAAAATGCACTTTAATGTCAATATGTTTTGTTCTGCTATGTTGCTGCTGAGCCTGGGCTAGTTTTATGGCTGATTGGTTATCCACATTAATTTTTACTTGTGGGAAGTTTATACCTAATTCGTTTAGAAAAGACTTCAGCCATAAAGCTTCTTTTACTCCGAGTGATAACGCTAAATATTCGGCCTCAGTGGTAGACTGAGCAACAACGGTTTGTTTCTGACACTTCCAGGTGATCGGTGCATTTGCAAGAACAAAAACGTAACCGCTGGTTGATTTTCGTGTGACTATACAACCTGCATAGTCAGCATCTGTATATCCGAATAGATTTATTTTTGGCGATTTAGAGAAAACGATTTTATAATGAGCAGTGAGCTTTAAATAACGAAATATGCGTTTAACCGCTTGCCAATTTTCATCTTGCCAGTTATTATAAAATCGACTCACTTGATTCACTGCGAAAGAAATGTCTGGTCGACTACACGTTGCTAAAAAACATCAAAGAACCGACAGCTTCGCGATAAGGATGCTTTTTGGCACACACTGTATAGTCCCGATATAGCAGTTTTTGATTTTGACATCAACAGACCGTCGTCGACATAAATAGCCAGATAAATTTCATTCTCAGCAAAGTGACCAAGAAATACACAAGGGTCTGTTTTTAATTGTTTAAAATCGTACTGATTTAAAAATGAAACAAACTTACGGTTCCAACATCGTGCTGATTGCTTTAGTCCGTGAAGGCTTCTGTTTAATTTGCACACTAAACCGGGTTTCTTTTGGTTTTCGAACCCCGATGGCTGTTTCATATACACACACTCCGAGAGATCGCCGTACAAAAAGGCTGTTTGTACGTCGAAATTAGAAATATGCATGTCATGTTCGGTTGCCAATGCAAGCAGAATTCGAATAGAATCGTATCGTACCACCGGCGCGAAAGTCTCTTGATAGTCCACCCCTTTTTCTTGTGTGAATCCCCGCGCGACAAGACGTGCTTTATAGCGCGATGGTTTACCATCAGAAGATATTTTGATACGAAACACCCACTTATTGTCAACGATTTTCGTGTTTTTCGGTAATGTTACTAAGTCCCACGTATTGTTGCACTTTAAGGCGTTTATTTCTTCTTGCATAGCGAGGCGCCATTTATCAGAATCTTCACAGCTGATGGCTTCTTCGTATGTCGTAGGTTCGGAAAGTGAACAATAATTAGCATAGGTAGTATAAAAATTGGGTCTTGACAACTTGCTACTATCTCTTAATTATCTTCTATTCTCATCTTTTAATTCAAAATTTTCTTCACACTGATAATCTTCATCACTCAAATATTCTTCGGCATTTTCTTCTATTTCTGTAATTTCTTCGCTAGGGTTGTTTTCATCTATATTTTCTGGTACTTCGTGTGTCTCATTTTGTGGTTCGTAATTCTCAGATATCTCAAAATAGAGGGTAAATGTTTCCTTTTTGGGTGAAAATATGTCATTTTCGTTGAAATTAACATTACAGCTGATTTCAATTCTACGTTTCTCTGGATCCCAAAGTCTATAATTGGATGAATGACCGTCATAACCTACCAACAATAATTTTCGGGATTTTGGCTCAAACTTTTTCCGAAACTGATCTGGTATTGCCATGTAAGCGATACTTCCAAAAATGCGGACATGTTTTGACGTAGGCTTACGGCCAAACCATTTCTCGTATCCGGTCATATTATCAATTTGAGTGTTTGCCGTCCGGTTCAGAATATATACGGCGCAATTTACCGCTTCGGACCATAATTCTTGACAGACGTTCTTGTTGATAAGCATGGTTCTGGCACATTCTGTAATGGTTCTTATTTCTCTTTCCGATCTGCCGTTTTGTTGAGGTGTATAGGCTGCTGAATATTCGGGTGAAATACCTGCTTTCTGTAAAAAGTCTTTAAATGATTTACTTATGTATTCACCGCCTTGATCGCTTTTGAAAACTTATTTTGTTACCGATTTGATTCTCTACAAGTGTCTTGTATTCTACAAATTTACCTAAGACCTCTGATTTGTGTTTGAGAAAATAAACCATGCGGTAACCGCTACAATCATCCTTGAATAGTACAAAATATTTTGAATCGCTAGGCGAGGGAATATTCATAGGCCCACAGACGTCACTGTGTATCATAAAACCGGGCTTTTCAGCTCTTTTTACAGACAGATTTTTATGAGGTACTTTTGACTGTTTACCAAACTGGCAACTTTCACAGAAAAACGGCTCTTTTTCTGTGATTTTTAAATCGGATACTAGCTCAGAAGTTTTCTTGATGTAATGACAATTAACATGACCGAGACGCTCGTGCCAGAGTTTTAATGAATTGTTAATTGTACTTACGTGACATTCCTGTTGAGGTTTCACTCTAAATTTCATGATCCATAGATTGTTTTTTCTGTATCCAACACAAACCACTTCTTTTTGGCTATCGCGGAACTCGCAATGATTTTTGTACGAATGATACGTAAAATGTTTGTCTGTCATTGCTCCCACCGAAAATAAATTCCTGCTGAGCTCTGGAATATACAAAACATCTGTCATTGTTTTGTTTTGCCACTGGTTGTTTGCGAAGACTTGAATTTCTACAGTGCCTCTTCCAGCAACAGTAATTAATTTATCATTTGCTATTCGGACAAACATTGGTTCATTTACCTCTTGTAAATTGGTAAATAAATTTCTTTCGCTGCTCATATGAACGCTGGCACCTGAGTCACAAATCCATTCAGCTTTTTCGACATCGGAGCTTGCAGTATACAAAGAAGAAATATCACAAATAAATGCGGAGCTTGACGAACTTGAAGGCGAATTTGAGGTTGAAGACCTGTCATTTTTCTTAAGATTTGCCAATCTTTTGCGGCATTCTCTGATCCAATGACCTTTCTTTTTACAATAATTGCAAATCGAGTTTTTCTTCAAATCGTTGATATTTTTTTCTTCTTATTGTTATTGTTATTATTTACAGTAACAGATTCTAATTTGCTTTGTAGAGCTTTGACTTCGAGTGCAAGACGAGACATTTCGGAATCGTCATGAGACATGCGGCTTTCTTCTTTTAATAAACGAGCAGAAAGATTCTCAAACGTTTGCTGGTTACTAGCTACGGAATCCCAAGCAGTTCTGAATGCATTGAATCTAGATGGTAAACTGTTTATAACCTTCGAACAGATAGCGCTGGGGCTTATAGTTTCTTTGACGTCTTTTAGCTGTCGTACTAAAAGTTCAATAGCTGAAATGTGTTCAGCAATATTTCCATTATCTGGCATTCTATATTCATAAAACTTTTGCCATAGTAGCTCTCGGGATATTTCTGTTTTCTGTTCATGAATTGAAATCAGCCTATTCCACATTTTTGTTGCGTCATCGCAGTTAATGAGATGTTGCATTTGTTCCTGGCATATTGTTGATAACAAAATTACCTGCGCCTTGGTGTTTTTTGTGTCCCAAGCTTCCCACTCGGCACTGGTTTTATCATCCGGTTCTTTCGTAGTTCCATCAACAATTTTCATAAGTTTTTCAGCTTTTAATAGAATTGTTATGCCGAACTTCCAAAGCTGAAAGTTTGTACCATCGAATTTCGGAATGCTGCACGTATCATTTTTCACAGAACTTGCCATTTTCACAATCTTTATTTGTTTTACGACTTGAACGTAATTTCTCGGAAATAAAAATCACTCACGACTTGAACGCGATTTAAAATGACGAAAGTTATTGTTTTAGACTCGCACGTGAACTGGGACCGTAACCTATTAGATAAACCTATTGAGGTTTAATAAAACACAGTGAAATGAGTCTAACTATAATGAAAAGATACGTGACAACTCGCGTGACAATGACAATTACAATGACAATACTAATCATTACAGGTTCTATAGGTAATAACTAGGTGAACACAACTAACTAATTATAGCGGGAGAATAAAACTCAAATACTTATTCTTAACAGTCTTCATGTAGTAAGACCAAACGTCCTACATCAATATTAGCTTCGGATTGATGTCTCCATTTCGAACGGGACTGGAGAGAACATAAATATTCTCTAGACCAATGATCCCAGAACTGTTGAAGGATGAACTTCATATGTTTGTAACGCGATACATGAGATATCTTGAAATCCCAGGTAGGAAACTCAGGGAGCGACTTCAATGCACAGCCGATCAAAAAATGACCAGGTGTGAGCACTTGGTAGTCTTCAGGCTCATCCGTAAGGGGATATAAAGGACGGAAATTCAGAATTGACTCCACTTGAACGCACAAAGTATAAAAATCCTCGTAATTAAAAGTTATATTTTTCATTACCCTTTTCAAATGGTATTTTGCAATATGGATCGCAGCCTCCCATAGGCCCCCAAAATGTGGCGAACGTGCAGGTGAAAAATGCCACGTGATTTTATTTTCTAAAAGAGTCTTTAAATTTCTCTTCCTTAGTTTGATTAATGAAACCCGAAATCATTTTCTTAGCAGACACAAAGTTAGCACCGCAATCAGAATATACATGAGCGCAGAGACCACGTCTACTAATAAATCTTTTAAATCCATTCAAAAAACCTTCAGTTGACAAGTCTGACACAACTTCAATGTGCACTGCTTTAGTGCTGAAGCACACAAAAAGGCATAAATAGGCTTTAATGAATTTTATGTCATACCAATACATTAATGTGTTTTTATACCTTAGATACCATATACATAATTCATTTCTTTATGCCCGTGCGGGCATAAAGTACACATTATGGCCCGCGCGGGCATAAAGTTGCAAAAAATTGTTTTAAATTAACTTATTCTTTATTAACAAAATATAAATTTACGCTTATAAACATATTATTTTTGTCAAAAAATGATGATGTTTGCACACTGATGACAATTTGCAAAGTGACACTTTTTTCCCAGGTATTTATTATTCACAACCAACTGGTATGACATAAAAGTTTGTATGCACCACGGGTACTAATAGATATATATACCCTCAGGCGACTTACGAACCCTCGGGCCAGAGGCCCTCGGTTTTCTAAGACTGTCGCCCTCGGGGCATAATCATCTACTTAGTACCCTTGATACATAATAGCTATTTATGTACCAAGGGGATTATGTAGATTATAATGCCCGAAGGCGAAACTAGCCCGAGGGCCTATGGCCCGAGGGATATATTTCGCCTGAAGGGCATTATAATCTTGAAATCCTCGTGGTGCATACAATGCTTTATTTTCTACTCAACACAATGTTTTTTCATCAATTTGTACTTAACAAAATCAGTTAAACTTGTGTGACAGAATATTGTTTTGTATTTTGACATGTACCTGTACCTGTGACCTGTACCTGTACCTGCGACCTGTACATAGAAACGAAATAAATTAATATATCTATAAACATCTCATAAGGCAAGGCAACGGTGATGGTCCTGTGGGTTAACGCGCTGGACTACATGGGAAACATTGATGGTAGACCGGGTTCGAATCCTGGCTAGACCGAAAATTATTTTCGGTCAGACATTTAGTGGCTGCCTAGGGTAAAGTGCAAATTAATAGAACAACAACAACAAAAACACCTTAAGGTATTATAAGCGGGCGTTATAGATCATAACGCCCGCAAAAGCGGGCGTTATGGATCAGGTTGTTATAGGTGTGTTAACGTATTTCGTTTCCTAGGTATTATGGATCTATAATAGTAAAGTAGAAAATAAATAACTATTCTGTTCCTGAATTTGCTGTCCTTTATTTCATACGGTCCAGCAAAATCAACTCCGCATATAACAAATGCTCGAGAACTAGTGGTTACTCTATGTGTAGGCAAATCCGCCATTTTTTGCACTATCTTTGATGGAGAAAATCTAAAACAAGTTACACATTTATTAATTACATTTCGAACTGTTTGTCTACCACGTAAAGGCCAAAAATGTTGTCTGATGTTTGATAAAATTAATTGAGGTCCAGCATGTAGATTTTTTAAATGCTCATATCTAATTAGTAAATAAGTGAAATGATGCTTGGACGGGAGTATTATAGGGTGCTTAGCATAAAATGATAACGCCGAATTAGCCAATCTACCACCAACTAATACAATATTATTTTTATCCAAAATCGGATTAAGTGATAAAAGTGAACTTTTAGATGAAATGAACTTAGAATTTTTAAGGCTATGTATTTTATTCGCAAAACATTCAAGCTATACAAGTTTAACAAGACTAATAAGTGCTTGATCTAATTCTTGGATCGTTAAGTTATTCAAATTTCTGGAATCTTCTGAAGATAGACAATTGTTTTTGAATCGCAAAAGATATGCTGTTACATGGATTAGTGTGCGATAAGATGAGAACTTCAGAATGTATTCGGATGCAAAATTATTTTTCAGATTAGTACATGTCTAATCTTGAGAAGTATTCAAAATTAGCCATAAGAGAAATTTATAGGATTTAGTTAAAAAACCATAAAGTGGAACAGTTTGATTATATTGACCTGCATTGACGCAACCATGTAATACAAACAATAATCCAATATTGTTATTAATTAACTAGCAAGCTTTAAAATACCAACCTAATTGCAGCAATCTGCAAAATCATCATCATTCCAAATTACGTTTATTTTATTAATAATTTTTGTGTATAAATATCGTCAAACATTGGCAGCTTCACTTGAGGCAGCGATATGTTGTTTGACCTTGGTTGTTGGATAATGACAGAGGGCATGGCTTGTGGCAATGCTGGAGTGTTTGGATGATTGGTTGTAGATTCATTCGGCTGTAGCTGTAGGAGTATCTGCTCGGATTGTTTCTCAAGTGCTTTATATGCGATTTTGTAAGGTGTATGGACCGATTGAATTTCGAGTTGTAGGTACAGGTCCGAAATCTGTCTCCATTTCTCGATTATTTTGTATTGGAGCTGCTGACGGCGATTGGTTGGGGTGCGATCATCTATTTCTGCAATAGTGTCGTTGAGGAATTCTTCCATCTGGTTAAGCAGTGCTGTTAGTTTTGATGTCATCTCGTTTTGTTTTGTTCGGGCTTCGGCCTTTTTTATACCGTCTTCTATGTAATCCACTGTGTCAGTGTAGACCTCCTTGAGTTGTTCAATGTAGTTCGTGGTATGGTAATTGTGGGTGGGGCAACTCAATTCGTTGATCTTCTTGTCATTCTCATAGATTGTGGTCCATAATTCCACTGATTTGATTTTTCCTTCGAAGTATTGGATTGTTTTTCGGCTTGTGGCATCTTTTTTCATATTCGTGAGAATACGTTGTAGGTCTCGCCCGTGTTGTTGTTGTTCCAGCGCAAGACGGTCCATCTCTTCGCCTATGGTAGGCATTTTTCTGAATTTGGGTGAAGTTGTGTTTTTTCACTTGTTGTTGGACGGCGGTGACTGATGCACTTGACCGACTGGTTGACTTGATCCACTACTGATGATGATTTGTCTGCTCGATGTGACTTGGAAATGACGTTGGAGTGTAATATTATTGAAGTTCTTTTGAAGTTGAGAAGGGACGGCGGTGGCTGGTGCACGTGATCCGTCGGTGGCGATCGAAGGTTTTCTGTTTTTTTTTTTTTTTTTTTTGAGGTTTGGAAGGACCTTATAGGTATAGGACAGTGGAGGTTTTGAGGTTTGGAAGGACCTTATAGGTATAGGGCAGTGGAGGTTTGGAGGTTTGGATGCTTAGACCGGTATCTAAGCGTTAACCCCGAAGGGCGCGAAAGTGTGTGTAATTGAGTGTAGGAATGAGTGTATAGCCAGACAAAGCACTTGCTATACTAGGGATTGACTGAAAAGAACCACTCCCACCCAAGGGCTTGCTTGGGCACCGCGCAGGCTTGAGAGAATCCTAATCAGTCGGGATGCTGTAGCCAGACAAAGCACTTGCTACAGCAAGGAAGGAAAGGTATTTTTGGATGGTTGTTTAGACCGGTGTCTAAACGTTAACCCCGAAGGGCGCGAGTGTATGGGTAATTTGAGGAGTAGGAATGAGGGGGAAACTGTTGGGAAGGTCTGGTTTTCAACCTTTATCTTCTTCTTCTTCTTTTGCTCGAAGGACCAATGAAAGATTTCCCTTTTGATATGGGAGAACCTTGGTGTCGGTATTTTCACAGTGCCCTGTAGAGGTGACGACTGTGAAGGGTTTTCGTCTTTAGGTAGAGTGCAGCCTCACACTCTGGGTATAGGCTTAGGGTTTTGTGGTAAGTGAGTAATACACCAGTAAAGGTTTGATACTAATTTATTATTTGAAATGAGCCGGATTATATGAAGAATGGGCCACCTTCAGGGACATTTTCACGAAAATTGTTCATGAGAATAATGACCTCACCGACATCGAAAAGATGAAATATCTGAAGACTCACGTACGAGGTGAAGCCAGTAGAGTCATTCAACATCTACAGATAAACAGTGACAACTACAGTACAAGCTGGAACATTCTCGAGAGAAGATACTACAACGAGAGACTAATCATCAACAAGCTGATTGATAAGATATTGGAATCACCATCAATCACTCACGAATCAGCATACAAGCTGAAGCAACTACATGACGCAATGATAGAATGTGTCGAAGCGCTCAACAACATGAAGGTAGACACCAAATCATGGGGACCATTAATCTCAAGACTAATCTGCCGCAAATGGGACTCCGAGACAAATCGATTATTCGAGCAATCGTTGCGAGAGCCAAACAAAATGCATCAGCTAGACGACGTACTCAAATTTCTGCAAACAAGATTTCAATCCCTTGAAGCTTGCGTACAAGGTAAAAAGAAGTCCAGCGAGCAAATCCACAGCACAACTGAAAACTGCGGATACTGCAACGAGTCTAACCACAGCATCTACAACTGTCAGAAGTTCCAAGCACTAACTCCAGCTGCAAGACTTAAAGTCATCAAGGAGAAGAAGATCTGCATAAATTGCCTGAGACACCCAGCGCACATAAGATGTAATGTAATGTAATAAGATGTCACACCTGCAAGAAATTCCACCATACAATGGTACATGTAGACTTTAACGAACAGAGAAACCAAAACGGACCCAGAAGCTTCCAGCAACCAAACAACAGACACGGCCAAACAAATCAACACCACCGCAGAGACACAAGGCAAGTCTCAACCAATCACCTCGGAAGACACAACGAGATGGTCCTATTGGCAACAGCAGTTGTCAAAGCCCAAAATAATCAAGGGATAATTGAGCATTTACGTGTGCTAATAGATCCAGGCTCCCAATCCACGTTCATAACTGAAGAAGCTGCCTCATTACTATCCATACCACGTCAGCGCATAAGAGCCGACGTATCCGGACTTGGAAGCGCAGAACCTCAAGTCGCAAAATGGATGGTGAAAATAAACGTCAAGCCAAGATTGCCAAGCAACTTCTCAATGGAGATTCCTTGTATTGTTCTACCCAAATTAACAAGGACGCTACCAAGTTAAGAAATCACCGTAAACATCGACAAATGGAAAAACGACTTACTTGCTGACCCTTCGTTCCACCGACCAGGGCCAATCGACATCATTTTGGGGGCAAAAGAATATGGAGAGATAATCCAGACGGGCATTCGAAAAACAAAAGATGGATTACTCGGACAGCACACCGAATTTGGGTGGATTCTATCCGGAAACATTCTACGACGTGAGAGAAAAAATATGCAAGTTGTCAGTCTAATAACTTGTATTGACGAAGATCAGCAGTTAGCGAAATTTTGGGAACTAGAAGAAGTAGCCCAAGCAGGCCAACCACGGAAGAAGATGAATTCTGCGAAAAACATTATCAACTCAACACGAGAAGAAACAGCGACGGTACATACACAGTCAAGATTCCATTTAACGATAAACTAGAACAGCTAGGGATCTCAAGATCACGTGCAGCCGCACGACTACTACAGCTAGAGAAGCGATTTTCAAGAGATCCTAAGCTCGAAGAAAAATACGCTCAATTCATGGAAGAATACCTGAAGCTCACTCATATGAGAATATACCCGCAACCAAACAATAGCCCATACTACATTCCTCACCAGCCTGTAATAAAAGACTCCAGCACGACAACAAAACTGAGAGTAGTATTCGATGCCTCTAGCAAAACTTCGAGTGGTATCAGTCTCAATGATGCAATGTACTCAGGCCCGAAACTTCAGCAAGAATTGCCAGACATATTACTTCGTTGGAGGACACATAAAATTGTATTAGCAGCAGATGTCGAGAAAATGTATCGGCAAATTAAAATTCACCCAGATGACCAAAAATACCAAACAATTCTATGGAGATTTGGAACAAATGAAGCCATACAAGAATACACGCTAACGACAGTCACATATGGAACCACCTCAGCTCCATACTTGGCCATTAGAACCTTACAGCAACTGGCAGAAGATGAAAAAGACAATTTCCCACTAGCATCTAAAGTGACCAAACAGGATTTCTACGTCGACGATCTGCTTTCCGGTGCAGATACGCTCGAAGAAGCCATCAATCTTCAGACAGAACTCATAGGCATGTTCAAAGCTGGAGGATTCATCCTGCGTAAATGGTCCAGCAACCATATACAAATCCTCAATTCTCTGAATGAAGAACTGAGAGAACAATCCCTACAAGAAATCACTGAAGACGGCACACGAAAATCCTTGGGAATCCATTGGGCACCATACGATGACACCTTCAGATTCAAAACGCAAGTCAACATGGAACAAAAAATTACCAAACGCATTATTCTCTCCGAAGTTGCGAAGCTGTTCGATCCGTTAGGATGGTTAGCTCCAGTAGTCATTAAGGCTAAGCTCTTAATTCAAGATCTATGGCTACAAAATTTAAAATGGGATGACTCGATTCCGGCTAACATCCAGACAAAATGGAGGTCTTTCCAAGATGAACTTAAAGCGGTGGAAGACATTTTGCTTCCCCGATGGACCAACCAAACGACAAACAGTCAGAAGGAACTACATGGTTTTTGCGACGCCTCTGAAAGAGCGTACGGCGCTGTCATCTATCTCAAAGTTAACAGCAAGAAAGGTCCAGCCAAAATATCACTTCTCACAGCCAAATCGAAAGTTGCTCCCACAAAAACAAGAACTACACTCCCCAGACTAGAACTATGTGCAGCTGTTCTTCTTGCAAAACTCATGAAAAGAACCGTCACTGCATTATCAATGGAGGAAGTTGATAAATATGCATGGACTGATTCAATGATAACATTATCATGGATAAAGGGAGACGTTACAAGATGGAAGACCTTTGTCGCAAACCGAACGGCAGAGATCAACTCCCTACTACCAGACAAAAGTTGTAACCATGTCAGAACTTCGGAAAACCCAGCAGACGCTATTTCAAGAGGCATGGATACAACAAAACTGAAACAGTTCATGATGTGGTGGAATGGTCCAGATTGGCTAGCGTCAAAACCCACTGTGGAAGCACTGTCACAGAAAATAGAAATACCTCCAGTTACAGAAGAAGTGAAACTCTGTCACGCAGCAATTATTACGGAGAATGTACCAACCAGATGGAGATCATCAGCAGATTCTCCTCACTCACCAAGATGATACGAGTTCTAACGTACTGTCGTCGAATGCTCAAAGAAAATTGGCGCAGAAAAGGGCCACTAAAGGTTGACGAACTCAACACTACTCTAGAATTACTAGTCAAACAAGAACAACTTTATCACTTCAGAGGAGAAATAAAGTCGCTTCAAGAAAATAATCCTGTCAACTGCAAAAGCAAAATCATCAACCTCAACCCAGTATTGGACCACAAGGGTATACTGAGAGGTGGCGGACGACTAGAAAAATCACATTTACCATACGAAACCAAGCATCCGAAGATCATACCTTACAAAAGTCATCTCACCAAGCTCATAATTCTCGACGCCCACATTCAAACCTTACATGGAGGAAACCAGCTCACACTGGCATACACAAGAAGACAGTTTTGGATAATAAATGCCAAAAAATCGGTCAAATCAGTTATTGGAAAATGTATTAAATGCATTCGGTTTAAGGCAACCACAGCGAACCAGCTCATGGGAAATCTGCCGACTGCAAGAGTATCACCATCTCATCCTTTCGAGCATGCGGGCGTAGATTATGCCGGGCCACTGCAGATTCGGACAACTAAGGGAAGAGGACACAAGGCATACAAGGGATACATCGCCATCTTTGTATGTTTTTCAACCAAGGCAGTCCATCTAGAAGTCGTAAGCGACATGTCATCCGACACCTTCTTGGCGGCATTCCGACGCTTTATCTCACGAAGAGGACGCTGTGCACATCTCTATAGTGACAACGGCACTAACTTCGTCGGTGCCAGCAGAATCCTTCAAAAGGAGATAGCCACGACCATCCAGAACTCCAATGTTCAAGACGAGTTATCATCAGTTGGAACGCAGTGGCATTTCATACCCCCAGGAGCACCACACTTCGGCGGGCTATGGGAGGCGGCAGTCAAATCTATGAAGTACCACCTGCGAAGAGTTGTTGGAGAGACCCGTTTGACATACGAGGAAATGACAACACTCATGCACCAGATCGAAGGATGTTTGAATTCTCGACCACTGTATGCAATGAAAAATGATCCAAGTGACCTAGATGTGTTAACTCCCGGTCACTTTCTAATTGGGAGATCTATAGTAGACCCTCCGGATCCAGTCTCCACAGCTATCACATCAGGCCTTACCGAAAGATGGAGGTTGGCACAGAAGATTAAAAAAGATTTCTGGAAAAAATGGACATCCGACTACTTAAATCAGCTACAGCAGCGCTACAAATGGCAAAATCAACAAATGAACCCACGAGTAGGAGATCTAATGATTATCAAAGAGCAAGACATCAACCCTAGCAAATGGCCCCTCGGTAGAATAACGGAAATCCACCCATCGCAGGACGATAAAATGGTGCGAGTGGTCACTCTAAAAAAGTCAGAAGGAGGCCCTACAAAACGACCCATACATAAACTAATTCCTATACCCACAGAGAAGGATGACTTGGAAGCAATAAGACTCGAACAAAGCCAACCATCCCACTCAAAAAATCACAGGAAAACTTGGAGAATAATAATTTCGGCACTGATATTTATGTTTGCCTTGAGAAATACTTCAGCCCAAAAATACGAGATACAGTATCCTCCTCCAGGCCTCTATATAGAGCACATTGGACACGCAAAGATAGATAGGGGAACCTTTAGAATGGAACTCCGATTCAACAAGTCTAGATTATGGAATGACACCATCAACATAAATTCATCAATTCGGCAAGTTTCGACTCTTTGTGAGAGAGCCAGAGAATTAGCATCCAACACGGAGTGTTCATCGCTAATTCACCACCTTCAAGAAAAACAGCAACACGTCGATTGGATGAACAGAGGGATGCAGAACGTGATGACCAATCGTAATAAGCGAGGACTTATGGGAAAATTGCTCACATCAGTATTTGGAGTCAACGATGAAGTGTACGCAGACATTGAAGAATTAGACAAAAATCAAAAGGAACTCATCAAGACCTCAAATCATCAAGCGAAGTTTATGCTACATGCTCTGGCTACATTTAATCAGACAGAGGTACGAATCAACAACCATCTAGACAGATTCAGGAAGAAACTCAATGAAGGCCTTGAAGCAATCAATGAAATGCAGAACTGGTACAGACGAATTGACGAAAACAAACTTAATATTCATTTATTGAGTGCGTACCAAATAGTGGCAAATTACATAGATGAAGTCACTGATTACCATCAAAAACTTTTGGACATCCATTATCACCGTGGACATCTATTTGAAGTCATATCTCCAGCTTACGTTGAAGAAACCATAGCGTCAGCCAACAAAAAACTTCCAACGAACATTAAAATAATCTCATACCCAATCCTGCAGACCAAAGTTCAACACAGCAAGGACTTCATTCACATATTTGGCTACTTCATCATTACAGAGAACAACGAATTTGTGCTTATCAAGGCAACACCAATCCCAACCAAAATAACAAAAGAAACTTACTGGATACTCGATGTGCCAAACGAATTCATTGCAGTAGACTACAATGCCCAGTTATACTTCCAGCTCAGTGAAGCAGAACTAAAAAATTGCATCAGCATCAGTCAAGATGCATTCATCTGTGCACCGACTACGACTCGAACCATAGAAGCTACTCCCAACTGCATCATCGATGAAGTCTATCAACGATCGCAAAACACTTCGTGCGCACTACGAAAAAAGATCTTGATATCTAGTATCATATGGAAACGTTTGAATACACCTAATGCTTGGATGTTGATTAGCGCAGACCAAGTCAAAGTAGCAATCATCTGCGATGGCATTCGTGAAGAAGTGACACTCAACAAAACAGGGATTGTGGTCATATCCCAGAACTGCATCATAAAAACCAAGAAAAATATTTTAACTCCAAAAAGAGCTGAATCAGTGACTGTTCTGGCATCCATGACACAACCGATCAACCCAAACACAACAGATGCGTCCGTTTTCCAATTAGGACACGAAATTCTAGAAGAACCAGTTCTAGAAGCCTCAGCATCTTTGGATAGAATTGAAGAGGAAGAATCAGATATTCAACAGCAACTACAAGAAACGCATTGGGCTTCCATACACCACCTAGCAGTATTCGGCACTGTTACATCGAGTACACTTATCACCATCATAATCTTGGCACTCTTGGGTAGGGGTGGGCAAAATAATCGATTAATCGATTAATAATCGATTAATCGATTAATCGATTAGTCGATTATTTTATTTTCAAATAATCGATAATCGATTATTTTCGATTAATCGATTATTTTCGATTAATCGATTATTTTTGATTAATCGATTATTTTCGATAATTCGATTATTCGATTATTTTCGATTAATCGATTATTTTCGATTAATCGATTATTTTCGATTAATCGATTATTTTCGATTAATCGATTATTTTCGATTAATCGATTATTTTCGATTAATCGATTATTTTCGATTAATCGATTATTTTCGATTAATCGATTATTTTCGATTAATCGATTATTTTCGATTAATCGATTATTTTCGATTAATCGATTATTTTCGATTAATCGATTATTTTCGATTAATCGATTATTTTCGATAATCGATTATTTTAGATTATTCGATTATTTTCGATTGATCGATTATTTTCGATTATTCGATTATTTTCGATTAATCGATTATTTTCGATTATTCGGTTATTTTCGATTGATCAATTATTTACGATTAATCTATTATTTTTGAGATAATTTTATGTTTTGTTTTTGTTTGCATATCTAAGGGCCGGTTTATTCACCTTCTGATAAACTGTTAGGTATGCAATTTCGCGGATAATAACGCAATCTGTAATCCCATTGGTCGGCCAGTTATTGGTCGGCCCTTGGTCGACCGAGACAATAATTATAGAAGGGTAAATTGATCTTGCTAATAGTTGTCAACCAGCAAGTCTATCTGAAGATGAATAAACCGGGCCTCAAACTCCAAAGTAACCAGAGAGTTTATTTCAAAACAAGCCGGTTAAGGGCAAGTGAATTACTTTTACTTCATGAAACCCAAGAAAAAAATCTACCGATTATTGTGAAATAAGCGAATAATCAAAAATAATCGAATAATCAAAAATAATCGATAGATCGAAAAAAAAAACGATTTATCAAAAAAAATTATCGATTAATCGAAAATAATCGATTATTTTTGATTAATCGATTATTTTCGATTAATCGATTATTTTCGATTAATCGATTATTTTCGATTAATCGATTATTTTCGATTAATCGATTATTTTCGATTAATCGATTATTTTCGATTAATCGATTATTTCCGATTAATCGATTATTTCCGATTAATCGATTATTTCCGATTAATCGATTATTTTCGATTAATCGATTATTTTCGATTAATCGATTATTTTCGATTAATCGATTAATCGAAAATAATCGATTATTTTTAATAATCGATAATCGATTATTTATTTTGATAATCGCCCAGCCCTACTCTTGGGATATCTCGGGTATCGAAAACATAAGACGAAACCAAGACGTCAAGAAGACCACAATATCAACGGAATACCCTTGGAACCGCTTCGAAGCTACAGCAGGAACCACGAAATTGACACCGATGCCAGCAGCTGACGAAGATTGCGGCGGCCAGAATGTCTAATCTTGAGAAGTATTCAAAATTAGCCATAAGAGAAATTTATAGGATTTAGTTAAAAAACCATAAAGTGGACCAGTTTGATTATATTGACCTGCATTGACGCAACCATGTAATACAAACAATAATCCAATATTGTTATTAATTAACTAGCAAGTTTTAAAATACCAACCTAATTGCAGCAATCTGCAAAATCATCATCATTCCAAATTACGTTTATTTTATTAATAATTTTTGTGTATAAATATCGGCTCATTTCAAATAATAAATTAGTTTCAAACCTTTACTGGTGTATTACTCACTTACCACAAAACCCTAAGCCTATACCCAGAGTGTGAGGCTGCACTCTACCTAAAGACGAAAACCCTTCACAGTCGTCACCTCTACAGGGCACTGTGAAAATACCGACACCAAGGTTCTCCCATATCAAAAGGGAAATCTTTCAGTACAAGACATCACAATATTTTTAACTTCAATCAAATCTGTATTATTTTCAATATTGACTTTGGGCCAACAACTTTTATCAGATGCTAACCAGGATGGCCCATGAAACCAAAACTTATTGCCAATAATATCGACTGGATCAATACCTCGCGAAATCAGATCTGAAGGATTTTCCTTGGTTGGTACATAAGACCATTGCTCAACTCTAGACATTCTCTGGATTTTTGAAATTCTGTTCGACACGAAAGTTTTTAGTGAAGAAGGCTCACGTGCTAACCAAGTTAAGACAATCTGGGAATCAGTCCAATAATATATGTTATTAACTTCCATTTTCAAAGCTAATAAGATTGTGTGACACAGCTGAACAGACAAAACACAGCCACAAAGTTCTAGATGTGGTAACGATAGAGATTTTAAAGGTGCTACACGCGATTTGGCGCAAGCTAGTCGGACAGTAATCTCTCCATTCGGATTTTCTGAACGAAAATAAACAGCAGTTCCATAAGCAGTAACAGAAGCATCAGAAAAACAATGGATTTCAAGTTGCCTTGTTTCAGGACAAATCAAAAGCCTGGGTATTTTTACCTCATTAAGACAAGGCACTTGATTATAAAATCTAAGCCAAACTTCCATAATACTCTCAGGAATAAGACTATCCCAATCAATCTTTTCAAGCCATAATTTTTGAAGAAGTATCTTAGCCGTTATTATAACAGGACCAAGAAGACCTAATATGTCATAAATTTGACTTATAATAGATAAAATTATTCTTTTAGTGAAAAAAGTTGCATGGGGTTTAATGTTAACTGCATATTTAAATTCATCAATTGCAAAATTCCAATAAATACCAAGTGTTTTATTTTGTTCATCTTTTACAAAAAATTGATTATCAATACTGCTGGCTAAATTTCCCAAATATTTCAACACTTGATTGTTATTTGAAGACCATTGCCGTAGATTGAAATGAGCACTAGCCAAAATATCATTCGTATGTTTTATAAGTTTTAAAGCGCTATCGATATTTTCAGCCCCACTCAACCAATCGTCCATATAAAAATCCTCAGAAATAGATTTACATACTTCAGGATATCGATCCATATTGTCCAAAGACAACTGTTTGAGACGACGTGTTGCCAGAAAGCTAGCTGGAGCAGTACCGTATGTGATTGTATTTAATTTGTAATGGTTTAGTTCATTAGATGATTCTGAACGCCATAGAATCCTCTGATAATCACGTTGAGATTCATCGACAAAAATGCAACGATACATCTTACAGATATCAGCGGTAAATGCTATATTATGTTTGCGAAACCGAAACATAACCCAAAACAAAGGTTCTTGAATACAAGGACCAACCTTCAACACATCATTCAAGGATAGGTACGAGTCTGTCTTGGCAGAAGCGTTGAACACGACCCTTAATTTTGTCGTCAAAGAAGACTCCTTTAAAACGCTATGATGAGGCAAATAGAAATGGTTTTTGTCAACAGATTCTGCGGGTATGGCGTCGATAAGTTGTAACACTTTTATTTTACGTAAGAAAAATCAATTACCAAAATGTAACCTTATTTAGATTGCGACCTTAGTTCAACAGAGTTTGTTAAAGTGTCCACGTGCCCGGTTCGTGGATTCGTGCGCCACCAATTTTTGAAACTAAATCGGAAAAGTCCTGCGATGACTGCAGGTTGAACTAAAGTACAAA
Organism: Ceutorhynchus assimilis; assembly: GCA_917834065.1. Classification (NCBI taxonomy): domain Eukaryota; kingdom Metazoa; phylum Arthropoda; class Insecta; order Coleoptera; family Curculionidae; genus Ceutorhynchus; species Ceutorhynchus assimilis. The sequence goes on along the minus strand of OU892286.1, from coordinate 12,407,786 downwards.
CCAAATTATTATGCCTGAAATGTAAGAAAATAATTGGATAAGCAAAAAGACAAAGAAAGCAGGTAATTGGCAATACAACAAAATCAGTATTTATTGAATATTAAGTATTGATTTAGTACAAGTTATGGTGATTAAATAATGATTATGACAAGTATTCAGAGGCTAGTATGACGACTAGCAGGAATAAAGAACCTAAAGGCCTCCTCATAGTCAGATTTAAGAAAACTGTCTGTCGGTATTGATATGTATGAATACCTATGTAAGCAGAGAGCTATACTTAAAACTAAAATAAACAATAAGTGCGAATTAACACACACCCAGCGTCAGTGATCACTCCGCAAATAAATGGGGTCAAATGTTTACTTAAATGTGAGTAACTAAAGTTACCTAAGCCATATACGATATTTTTAAATAATGAATTAAAAAAAATTACACTAAACTACTTAGCTTTATGCCGACAATTAACAATGGGTCTGGGATTTCACACTCGTACCAGATGATCTATCTCATCAATGAAAACTAGTTCGCCGAGTCTTTGCTATTCAGATACAGTGGTGGGTACTGCATACCATCAAAACATCCACTGAGTTGCGTTATCGAAAACGGTAGCATAAAACCGTACCATAAGACCCTAAAGAAAGCACCAATGAGTAAATAAATTACCCTTAAATCCCCATTGAAATTATGCCACTTGGGATATGAAATTGTACGCTTCAATTCCCAAGTTTTAACCCATTTACTAAATATAATGAGTTCAATTCATTAAATAAGTTGCATTGCCAAAAAAAAAATATTAAAATAAAAAAAAACTATAAGTCTACCAATCAATGTGGCATAGAATGGTCCCCCAATAAAACATTAAAATGGAAAATTGCCATTATAATTACCTCGTGGATTTTTGAGGGTCACAGCTCAAAGGTTGAAGGTGAACGGAAGGTCATGGAACTCTAATTTCACCTACGCTGGCTGATCCAATTTGGAAGTTCACAATAACGAGCAACAATAAAATCAAGGCTCTAAGAGTCTAGGCTCAAACAATTCAATCCAAGCGACGTGATGTGATATTCTATTGTGAGAATAGAACTAATTAATTTACAATAAAACAAATTCACAAAATGGTGGACTTACCGACTAGAATAAATAGATAAATCCCTTAGAAAGGTGATTTGGCTGCCAAAAGGTAACAAAAACCAAAACTAGACTGGCAAAACCAAAATTGAAATTATCTGGATGACCGGATCCTAATTAAATAGAGAAAATCACTTAATTTTCTTTATGGTCAACCGGATAAAAAAACTATTCTTCAGGCCAAAGCCAAAGTGTTCTAGTCGCTGGACAAAATAGAAGAGACCGTTGTACGATTTTTTGGAACCTAAACCAGAAATTTCTACGCACTAACTTTTTTTTATGTTACATTTTCTTCTATCGAATTCCACATTCCACACTTTAGGAAGGATTGAAAGATAACGACAAAGATATCGATACTCGTCAGCGAAACCTCCAAAGAGACTCAACAAATGGGACCGAATCAATCCATACTAATCAGGAAAACACTATTCTCATTAAAATCTATAAATAACTTCACTTATTAAAAAATATTGTCCATGCCTTCTCTAACACGACACCAATATCGACATTTATAGAAAAACCCAACCCTACGCGATCAAAACCCAAAGTACCAGCAAATTGATCGATATAGGTACTCGATAACAGGTAAATAAAAGAAATGAAATCCTCCAGTAAGAGAGAGACAGAGAGGGAGTGAAAACTAAAGGAATTAATCCTTCGAAATGAGCTGGCGCGAAAATAAAATTGAATGACAATTAACTGGACATAACCCCTTTTTATTTGAAAATCAAAACAATGTTGGCTATCGACTAATGAAATTGATAATTTATGTATATTCCTTTTAAGGACAACAAGAATAAGATAACCAGGCATTGTTCAATAAATATTCATCTGCAATGGTCAACTAAATCATTAGACAAATGATAAGGAGCAAAATCTTGTCTGGCTGTGCCTGAAATTATCTAAAAAGATGCAGAGTAAGGTAATTAATATCCAATCAATTAAGTCAGCTCTAAAATAATATTTGTGTGTTACCAGTTAAAACGCTGAATTACTCATTTAATGGGAAGAGCAAAATTAAAATGTTACAACTCTCCCCTCTCTTTCACAGGAGAAAATCTTTCTTGAAAGATTCTCGACGATAAGATTGTAAAGTCGACAGAAGGCATGAACAAAAAGATAAAAGCTAATCAATAAAATTAACATTATCAAGGGTAACAAAAAAAACTGAAGGTATAAAAGTTAAAGGCATATATAAACAAGGGTTACGAAAGGATATTTCGGATTGCTATAGTTCCCCGCGACGGAAATGACCGACGAAGACACCAAACAGAAAGATTTCGCAAGATATGAAAGAATAGAAATCATCTGGAACAACTACTTCGAGAGCAAATACCCCTACCGACATTGAACTATGCAGCTGATCCCTACCTTGCTCAAAATCTTGATGGAACAGCGAAATTGTCCAGAGTTGCGTAATCCCAGTAAAGTGTGGGACACCTCGTGCACTGGTTCTATAATGAATTTCCTCGACAGACAAACCCACCGCATGGAACCAAAACAGTCAAAAACAAAGGATTGGGACACAAAGGATCGGTTGGATATAGCACCACCAGGCTGATACAGGGCAAAAGGGAACAGCAAATATAAATATAGGTACATATCCGACCATACACTCTCCAATACGCAATTTAAGTCAGTCAAGGCAAAAAAAAGAAAAATAATATGAAGGTGAGATACAGAGAAATTGAATTCTTCGACCAACAAAACTACGCACAAACACCCAGTCACGAGCAAGCTGAATGTGCCCAGTCAATTGGCTAAAGCACCAATAGATAAAAAAAATTAAAAAAAAAAAAAAAAAAAAAAATTAACCATCAATACCAGTGACTGTGAGATATTGAGGTTATGCAATAGAAGTAAGGTATCGGAAGGATTACCTCACCACAGCACTTAGTGGACTCTTACCACAACCATGTTCTCGGTACAGGATTATTCTACCTAATTGTACCTTGATTGTGAACAGTTATCTTGTTTCGCGCCAAGACAACCGCCCATGATCAAAACAATCGCCCACCCTGCAGGGCGTTAAACAAAAAAAAAAATTACTGAACAAAGATAAAGAAAGATAATATAGCCTTGACATCACGACAACAATTACGGGATTACCGGTTTCAGATTTTCAACGTGCCAAACACCAACACCACGTCCTGAAAAATCCTCTAATTCATAAGTCAAATAACCAGTTTTACGTTTGATCTTAAATGGGCCAAGATATTCTGGGGCCAATTTAGCACTATAATGTTTAGCCGCATCCGATAACGACTTGTTTTTACGCCAAACTTCCTGACCAACTACAAATGAATGGGCTGGTCTTCTCAAATTATAATGACGTTCATTTCTTGTACGAGAAGCCAATATCTTCTTTTCAATCTCAATATAAATTTGGCGAAGCTTCCCAACTTTCTTGTTAACGTAATTCTCAACTGTGACGCCATCCTTGGCCAAGATAGTTTCGTAGTCTTTGCCAAAAAGGTGGTGTTCTTTACCAAAATTTACAAAATAGGGCGTATAACCTGTTGTTTCGTGCTTCGAGGTTCGGATGGCACAAGCTATCGAAGATAAATTCGCATCCCAAGTGCGATGGTCATTCTGATTTATAAAGGTTCTGATCATGGTCTTAACAACGCGATTCACACGTTCTACTGGATCGGCTTTAGGATTATAATGGGCTGTATAGAATATTCTGGTTTGATATTTATTACAAAGGGACTGAAATTCCTTCGACTTCATTGGAGTTCCATTATCACACATAAGATATTGTGGTGTCCCATAGGTCAGAAACAAACCCTCTTCAACTACACGGAAAAATTAGAACAAACTTACTGAAATAGTCAGAAATTACCAAAGCATGAGTGTGACCTCGCGATGATCGTGGCAGCGGCCCAATAAAATCCAAACTCACACACTGAAAAGGTTCCGAAACATCAGGACGAGTACCCATATGACCAGATGGAGGTTTTTGCTCGACCTTGTGCTGGGCACAAACTTGACATGATCGTACATACCGAGCTACATCAGCCTTCATTTTGGGCCAGTAAAACCGTTCATGAACTCTCCAAAAGGTTTTGAAAACTCCAGTATGACCAGAAGTGGGCAAATCATGGCAACGTCGAAGAATTTCGGAACGCCTATCCTTAGGGACAACAATTTTCCAATTTTCCGCCTCACGGGCATTCACGCTTTTGACATATTTATAAAGAATGTTACCCTCCGTCCTCCAAGAAGAATATTTTCTAGGGCTATTTTCTAAGTTGCGAAACATCTGTAAATACCATTTATCCACAGTGTGGGAAAAGGAATCAGAATAATCCACAGAATCAATGACTTCCACTACAGGAACTGAACGTGACAGGAAATCAGGTACGACATGGTCTTTGCCCTTCCGATGAATAAGCTCGAAATCATATGGTTGAAGTCTCAAAGCCCAACGGGCTAAACGTCCTTGAGGATCTTTCAATCGATGCAACCAAAGAAGTGAATGGTGCTCAGTAATGACCTTGAAATGAGAATGTTCAAGGTAATGCCTCAGCTTTTCCACACTCCAAATGACAGCTAAACATTCCTTTTCTGTCACGGTGTACTTTTGTTCTTGTTTGGTCAAAGAACGTGAAAGATAAGAAATCACCTTTTCCCCCTCCTCAAACTGTTGGGTTAAAACTGCTCCGATTCCATAATTGGAAGCGTCAGTTTGCAGAGTGAAAGTTCGATCGAAATCTGGACAAGTCAAGATGGGAGCGGTAACCAAATGCTCCTTAATGAGCCTGAATGAGTTTTCGCAAGCGGAATTCCAAGACCATCGGGCATTTTTTTTCATTAATTGAGTTAAAGGGACCAATATGGAAGCAAAATTTGGAACAAAACGACGATACCAAGAAGCTGTACCGATGAATCTACGAATCTCATTGACATTTTTGGGGGTAGGGATATTTAAAATCGCCTGCACCTTTTCCGGATCTGGCCTCAAGCCATCACGATCCACAACATAACCAAGATATAATAATTGCGACATGCAAAATTTGCACTTGTCCAAAGAAAGAACCAATCCTGCCTCACGCAATCTATCCAACACAACTCCCAGCAAACGAAGATGTTCCTCGAAAGTTTCACTGATAAGAATCACATCATCCAAGTAGACCATCACTTTGGGCTGAAGATCTGCCCCCAAAGCATTATCCACGATACGTTGCCAAGTAGCTGGCGCGTTGGTCAAGCCAAAAGGCATTCGGCAAAATTGGAAAAGTCCCCTCCCAGGTACAGTGAAGGCAGTAAATTCACGAGAATTTTCACTCAGAGGCACTTGCCAAAAGGCAGATTTTATGTCAATGCTACTCACGTAACGAGCATTGCGTAGATTGTCAAGAATGGACGATATATAGGGAATAGGATAACTATCCTTTTTAGTAACTTTATTTAACATTCGAAAGTCCAAACACACTCTATAGGAATTATCCTTCTTGCGAGCCAAGCAAATTGGAGTAGACCAAGGGCTTTTCGACGGTTCAATAACACCCAAACTCAACATTTCATCCAAGGAATCATCAATAATTTTCTGTTTGAAAGGACAAACAGGATAATACCGCTGTTTAATGGGCTTCGTACCGGGTTCCAATTCTATGATATGTTCAGCAGCTTTACAGCAACCTAAACCCGTTCCCATCAGGGATAACTTCTCCCTTACTAACATATTGAGCTGTTTTTCTTGACTATCAGTAAGTGTAGAAGCATCCTGAATACTGGAAATGAAAGGTAACTCATCAGTCTTAGCAAAATGCCAGACATCCTGCCTTAAATCAGGCACAATGCCCATGGCGGTCCAGAAATCTATACCCAAGATCAATTTGTGAGCCAAGTCAGGTAACACTAAAACATTAATAATCTTCGTTTTATGTTTCAAAGTGAACGGAGTTTGAACATAACCCAAACTAGTAGAGGATTGGCCATTTGCCACAGTGCAACAAACTGTTTGTCGTATTAGTTTAAGACCCAAACCCTTTAAAATCTCATAACCCGGTAATCCAACTATCGTGCGAGATGCACCGCTGTCCAATAAACCTAATATGGGGCGCCCAAGAATAGACAACTCTAAAAATGGTCTTTGGTCACCCTGCGCATGAGAAAGTATAAAATCCAGTACAATTTTGTTAGAAGAGGCCAATGAATCTGAACTGGTGGGGGATATCAAATGACCTAACTTCGATTCCCCCGGAATCCGTTTCCCGAAACCGAGCAATTTGGACAATTACGACTTGTCGAGCCAGAATGACCACACCTGTAACAATGTAGCCTTTTGGGTTGTTTACACTCCCTAGTCAGATGTCCAGGCTTTTGACAATTCCAACACAGTGCAGAGGAACGCGAACGATTGGAATTTTCTGCACCGGACCCCTCGTTCAACCTTAATGCGGAAACATCAGGAACCGTATCGGAGGTCTCAACAAAAGCAAAATCCGGCTCAACCAAATTTACTCGTCTACAAGGTGGCGGAACATAATGTTCGGCACGGTACTTCTTAGCCTCTAGTTTCAAACATTCAACCTCCAATTCCTCCAAAGTATTAACAACTGGAAGCTGGGTTGTATAAAAGGGAGCCAGGTTCCTCATAATAATCTCCAACTGAGCCTCCTCAGGAACATTGAGATACCTACGAAACAAAACATTCATGGTGGTCAAGTAATCAACAATACCCTCGGAAGGATCTTGCGTTCTGTCCAGGATCTCCCTGAATAATCTTGCTTTATAATCTGGTGGTTGGAAGTGCAATATTAACAAATCAGACAATTCCTTCCAGTTGGAAAATCTAGAGCGATTTGCTCTGAACCAATTCAAAGCCTTTCCTACAAACAAGTCCCTAGCAGAGTCGAAAAGTTCTTCCTCCGTTGTATGTCTGGCAATTCTCAATTCTTCCACCTCCTCAAGAAAAGAATGGACTGACTTGACCTTCAAGTCACCACTAAATTTAAGATTCCACTTCTGAATAGGTTGTGACTTCGGTACCACATTGGAAGTTTGATTCAAAATACTGACTGGAGTTGCCTTAACCGGTGTTGAAGAGGAAGTGTGGCCAACATTTGCACCTTCGGCCAACAAAGCACTAACATTAGGATCAGTAACAGAAACGATCTCAAGACGATCCAACAAACCCAAAATTTCAGCAAGAAAAGAACCTCTCTGCTGCAGTTGTTGCTCCGACAAATCCTTTAGGGGAATACGATCAGTCCTATTGAGGAGATGTACTAATCTACTTTGATTACGCTCGAACTTGGCAACTGCATTTTCTGGAGCCATAGACTTAATTGCAGTAGAAATATCCTGGAGAGTTGCAGAAATATAAGCAAACTCCTGATCCACATCGCAAGTATAAACAGACACAGTCAATGGCTTTCCCCCCTTTTCAAGTTTCAATAGTGGACGCAAAGCACTACGCAGCTGTTCAACAGTTCTAGAATCATCAACGGTAACCCCGCGCGTAAACAGTTCGTCGGCAAGCATTTCCTTCTTAAGGTAATTGATTTGCATTTTATAATCCATGATCAAGATGACAGAAGTAAAACAGTATTAAAAAAAAATCAGGGTAAATTGTAGGTATAAAATAAACACACAAAAGATGACGGTCAGATATTATCACCCACTTACCAACATTAATTGTACTCTTCCAAAGAATTTGATCAATCAATCAAAAAAAAAAAAATAAAAATACAAAAAAATATGTATATATATGTACCTATACTTGACACGCAAGGAACCGCAGCAAAAAAAAATTGTATCACGAAGTATTCAATTGCAATAATAATAATTTAAAAAAATACCTTAATAAATGTAATTAATTAATAATTAATGAACCCCAAAATTGAATTTTATTGAAATGGTGAACGGTGTGATGCAACAACTTACGCTATACCAAGGCGTTAGGCGAATACCAATTTTAATTGACGGTTACAAAATTAATACCAATTATCAAATTTCAATCAGACAGTTCTCTCTTTTCAAAAAAAAAAAAAATCCACAAAAAAACAAAGTTTGGTACCAACTGTACCATACTTTAACTGAGCTTTGACTAAATAAAGAAACCCCTATTTAGTGGAGTAAAAACAAGGGAAAAAGTAGCTTCCTTCTCGATTTTTTTTTTTTGGAGGTCTAACCACATGAAACCTATACAGGATGATCGGTTATGCTCTTGTGCATCTAAAATGGCTAATTACGACTTTTTTCGCGGGGGCAGAAAATTTTTATCTCAAAAAATGTAACAAATATGTCAAAATGTTATTTTCGTGTTTTTTTAAACCCACCACGCGATAACTCCGGAACTAATAAACCTATCAACATAATTTTTTTTTTAATCGTTAGAGGACATATGAGCGGTGATAACTGTGCTAGTTTAAATCCCATAGTGACTCAATTTTTTTTTTGGAAACTGGATTGAACTTCAAATCGTACTTTATATGCAGCATGTTTTTCAGTAAGCGAGAAACTTTTTTATTTGAACGAATTTTGCCATAGTATCTGCGTATGATATGACGAAAAAGTATCAAAAAAGTTTTTAAAAAAAAATTCAACCATCTGGAAAAAATAGTTTTCTAGTTATCCTTGATTAAAGTTATGAATATCCAGAGCGCGCGATGTAACTGCTTGTCGGCGACGCCGACGACACGGGCGGACGTAGGGATTTTACTGAGGATTTGAAAGTTGGTGCTCGAAAGGTTCCAAAATTTAAAGAATTTATTAAACCTTCTTCAAATAAAACGGCTTTAGTATATTATTCAACCAACTATTTCTTGGAAAAGGGGCCTTCTATACTTACTAATGAGAAAAAAATAATAATAGCAGGATTCAAGAATGCCGAAAGGTGCTTTTTGCTGACCAAAAACGGTAAACCACAAAATTTAAAAAATTTAATAGCAACCAAGAAGCTGATACGAGGATAATTCTTCACTTATTAAATGATCTTCCGACTTGCAATTCCATTCTAGTAAAATATATTATGCTTATATCTCTGTAATTTGCTGTAATCGTAATCACTTGTCCTTTTAATTTTCAATTTTTTTTTATATATTTTTATATTTTTGTTGTTCTCAGGGCCAGTCCAATAGCTATTTTATGCCGAGGCAAAGTTCAATTCTGGCGCCCCCCTTCTCAAATTGTATTGTCAAAAAATAAATATTCACTTATTACATGAGGTCTGTTCGCACAGAAATCATTAACCAGTCGTGTGTTTTTGATTGGTGCAAATCTCCAGAAGCCAGTTTTCTGATAGTTTACGACCAATGAAATTCGCTCTGATAGGTATTAGGTATGTGATGTCTGTGTGAATAGATCTATACTGTAGATAGATAAATATGTATTTTTCAAATTAACTAAAGACAAAAAATAATTTCTCAAAAACGAACCCGTCTGGCTTCACGTGTTCGTTAATAGGTTTGTTCTCACAGAAATGACAAACCAATCAGAGGGAATTTCATTCGTTGAAAAGTCATAAAACTGATTGTTGACGATTTGCACCAATCAAATACGCTCTCACTGGTTTGTGATTTATGTGAGAACAGACCAATAATCTACACCATCGAACATATTATAACCATCGAGTGTGTTCAATGATCGAAGGTTATAACATTTTTAATTCTTAAGAGCGAAAGTCCGTTCAATCTGTTTTGAGACAAGATGATCGAAAGTGCCTTGATGAGCAGTGACAACACGTAAATTAACTATTACCGCACAATATTGTTTGGTCTTTTATCATCTCCCTATCATCCTTGTGGCATAATAGTTACAAGTGCGTTTATGAATATGACTACAATAACGAGTGTGAAAGATTAGAACGACGAGGTCGTAGACCGAGTCGTTCTAATCACACGAGTTTTGTTGTTTGTACAACTGGGCCTTAGTCGTTGTCTACCTTCATTTTACCTTTACAAGTTTAACTTTGACATTTGTCAAATCACCAAAAATAGTTGCGTTATGAATTCATAACCTAGTAAGCTAGTAAATAACACCACTTTGTGTCATGAATTCATAACCTAGTCCATAACACCACTGTTCTGTTATGAGTTTCATGACAACTCAAATACCAGAAAAATGGTTATGTAAAAACGTCATAACCACGCTTGTAGATAAAATATTTAGTTTAAATTGTCCATTCGAAATAAATTTGTTTACAATTTGGCGCCCCTAATCGTGGCGCCCTAGGCGGTTGCCTCGGTTGCCTGTGCCTAAATCCGGCCCTGGTTGTTCTACTGTCTTTCAACAATTTTATCAATGTATTGTGATTTTCTTATGTGCAATCGAATGTTCCATCCTGAAAATCTCGCACTATTTTTTATAATTCTGGCCACATAATTTTTTAAGTACAAGTCTTTGGTACCATGTATGTAAACTTCATTTTTTTGTTAGCCCTTCTTTGATGTTCCTAATATATATTTTAGCCCTGATGAAGTCCTAAACTTTTGGGCGAAACGTTGGAAAAGACTTAACAGGCCTTTTATTTTTTGTCCTAACCGACGAATCACCCCTTTTCATTGGATACCGATAGGACACGAACTACTCTTAATAATAATAAGTAAAAAATTATTAGTTGTTCATTGTCTTACTACTCTTACTGGTTGCGATACAACACTATCTATATTTATGTAACAAGCTGTTTTTTGCATTAAATGTGGAGATGCTTTTTTTGAATTGAATAAAGCTTCCTTTTTGTATTGATTATTGAAATAATATGATTGATTTCAATTAATGAGGTTCTTGTTATTTAAGTCTAAGTCAATATTAAATGGCGTGGAAATGTGGCGAACCCATCGCTCACGATTCCAAAGTTCTTCGGCAATCGGCAAGTTGTGACGGGATCAGGCTAGTGTAGTCTGGAAGCACTTAGTGTCCTTAGTGACAAAGCAGCACGGAGGCGGCGGATAGCATGATCGCCGTTCAGTTCAAGGATTGGCTGTAGAATAACTCCTAATTGAGCAACGCTATTCAGGATCCGCACTGTTTTCACCCTGATAGGAAGAGGCTATAAAAGGTGCCCTAAATATAACCAGTTAACTACTGCCCGACTGGATAACCGCGTCCAGAGGGTGCACCCCATGCGGTCCAAACAAAACAAAGCAAAATCAATCAGTCTTCTGTCTTCACTTTCTAAAATTCTTGAGAAAATAATTCAGGAAAAGCTCAAATCCTTACATTATCTTGATAGCATTCTACGTGATGAACAATTTGGTTTTCGTTCATATCACTCTACTGAGATTCAGCTTGCCAGGTTGGTTAAAGAAGCGATTCGCGCCTTGCAGCGCCGCTCCCAAACGGGTGTTGTGCTGCTGGATGTCCAGAAAGCCTTTGATCGTATCTGGCATGCTGGTCTTAGTCAAGCTCCATGACAAATATTTTCTGCCATTATCTCTTGTCAAAATTCTCATTAATTTCCTCAAAGCCAGACGTTTCCATGTCAAACTCAACAAAAATACCTTCTCAAATGTCAGACCTATAGAAGCAGGAGTTCCTCAAGGTTCTGTCCTGGCTCCACTGCTCTATAATATTTACACGGCTGACATTCCCAATAATCCTCATACTAAAATGTCCATCTACGCAGATGACACTTGTATTTACACTTCACACAAATACTCACATCACATACATAGACGACCAATGACCTATTAGGCAATCTACTGACCTGTCAAAATTGAGATTCAATATGGAAGTTCGGGTCAAGCATTGGGTCAAGCACTGTGTTGTTTATTCTATATGCCATTGATTCTGTCACATTCTGGACGAACGTCAAGATATGATTTATCGGATTTTGTGTTTTTTTGTGTGTTTAGGTATTGTGTTAATTAAAATGCCAGCGATTTGCATTGTAATTGGGTGTGGAAGTTGAGGTAACAGGGCTAATGTGAAATTTTATTCAGTTCCTGCTATTTTAAATCATCAGCTTTTGATCTACAAAAATGAATTATCAAAACAAGGCAGGGCTTCATGGATTGCTGCAATTAAAAGAAAGGGTCTAACAGAGGCTCAATTTTCCCCTAATAATACCTTAAGATATTCACTCTCCATCTCAGAATTTATTATTAAATTAAAAAAATACGTAGAAACATTATAAACACTATAAAATTGACTTTGTAAACAAGGGCCAGAACACTAAAAAATACGTAGACATACTAAAAACTATAAAATTCACTATGAAAACAACAATATGACCAAAACCAATGGAAAATACGTAGAAATACATAAAACTCACTTCGAAAGCAACAAGGGCCACAACACAAATGCTCTCCTTATAAACGTCACCGGCTTGTCACCGCAATATTTGACCCGAACGGCCATTATAAAATCACGTGATTGAGATTGCCTAATTAACACAGATAGACAGAACATCCCATTGATAAAATAGCTTTGTTTTGGTTGACTACATGTTTATGGACCAGGGGGGGTGAGCAGTGAAAGCGGCTAGGAGTAGGGATTCAAATGATTCCGCTAACTGCGCCCCCATTTTACTATCGCATACTTGGCAACTCTGAAAATGAAACCAGAATTAGTGCTACAAAAGTGTATCTTTATCCTTATATTTTACATAATTTTAGAAAAAGATGCGGAAAAACTCACTGCGCACTGATTAACAAATGGAAATTGTCATAAAATACCTGCTCGTCGCATTTTGACATGGCAGTTGAATAGAAGCCGCTGATTGGTGGAAAGGTGGAATTCGAGGCGGGATTTATTTTTTTGCAGCGTTGCTAATTTTCATTGAAAAATATTCGCTTTCCGCGTGTTAGAGAAAGATACAAAATAACACAAGGATTAATAAGTAGTGGGGAGAGATGCGGTTCCTGGCATGTAGTCAACCGATATTATTGTTTATTGTTCTGTCTATCTGTGTTAATAGGTCATTGTAGACGACTACAAGCAAAATCAAAATATCTGTATCCACAGATTTTACTAGAATGGAATGCAAGTCGGAAGATCATGAAGAATTATCCTCGTATAAGCTTCTTCTTAGTTGCCATTTAATTTTTTAAATTTTGTTACTTAATGCCGTTTTATTTGAAGAAGATTTGATAAATTCTTTAAATTTTGGAACCTTTCGAGCACCAACTTTCAAATCCGCAGTAAAATCTCTACGTCCGCCCGTGTCGTCGGCGTCGCCGACAAGCAGGTACATCGCGCGCTCTGGATATTCATAACTTTAATCAAGGATAAATAGAAAACTATTTGTTCCAGATGGTTGAATTTTTTTTCAATAACTTTTTTGATATTTTGTCGTCATATCATACGCAGATACTATGGCAAAATTCGTTCAAATAAAAAAGTTTCTCGCTTACCGAAAAACATGCTGCAATTAAAGTACGATTTGGAGTTCAAACCAGTTTCCAAAAAAAAATTGAGTCACTATGGGATTTAAACTAGCACAGTTATCAACGCTCATATGTCCACTACCGATTAAAAAAAAAATTATGGTGATAGGTTTATTAGTTCCGGAGTTATCGCGTGGTGGGTTTGAAAAAACACGAAAATAACATTTTGACATATTTGTCACATTTTTTGAGATAAAAAATGTCTGCCCCCGCGAAAAAAGTCGTAATTAGCCATTATAGATGCACAAGAGCATAACCAATCAGCCTGTATAGGTTTCATGTGGTTAGACCTTCAAAAAAAATTTTGAAACATTTTTATATCGTTTTTACTCCACTAATTTCTTTTTTTTAAAGAACACGTTGGGCGCCAGTTGTAACACTTTTATTTTACGTAAGAAAAATCAATTACCAAAATGTAACCTTATTTGGATTGCGACCTTAGTTCAACAGAGTTTGTTAAAGTGTCCACGTGCCCGGTTCGTGGATTCGTGCGCCACCAATTTTTGAAACTAAATCGGAAAAGTCCTGCGATGACTGCAGGTTGAAATAAAGTACAAACCAAATTATTATGCCTGAAATGTAAGAAAATAATTGGATAAGCAAAAAGACAAAGAAAGCAGGTAATTGGCAATACAACAAAATCAGTATTTATTGAATATTAAGTATTGATTTAGTACAAGTTATGGTGATTAAATAATGATTATGACAAGTATTCAGAGGCTAGTATGACGACTAGCAGGAATAAAGAACCTAAAGGCTTCCTCATAGTCAGATTTAAGAAAACTGTCTGTCGGTATTGATATGTATGAATACCTATGTAAGCAGAGAGCTATACTTAAAACTAAAATAACCAATAAGTGCGAATTAACACACACCCAGCGTCAGTGATCACTCCGCAAATAAATGGGGTCAAATGTTTACTTAAATGTGAGTAACTAAAGTTACCTAAGCCATATACGATATTTTTAAATAATGAATTAAAAAAAATTACACTAAACTACTTAGCTTTATGCCGACAATTAACAATGGGTCTGGGATTTCACACTCGTACCAGATGATCTATTTCATCAATGAAAACTAGTTCGCCGAGTCTTTGCTATTCAGATACAGTGGTGGGTACTGCATACCATCAAAACATCCACTGAGTTGCGTTATCGAAAACGGTAGCATAAAACCGTACCATAAGACCCTAAAGAAAGCACCAATGAGTAAATAAATTACCCTTAAATCCCCATTGAAATTATGCCACTTGGGATATGAAATTGTACGCTTCAATTCCCAAGTTTTAACCCATTTACTAAATATAATGAGTTCAATTCATTAAATAAGTTGCATTGCCAAAAAAAAAATATTAAAATAAAAAAAAACTATAAGTCTACCAATCAATGTGGCATAGAATGGTCCCCCAATAAAACATTAAAATGGAAAATTGCCATTATAATTACCTCGTGGATTTTTGAGGGTCACAGCTCAAAGGTTGAAGGTGAACGGAAGGTCATGGAACTCTAATTTCACCTACGCTGGCTGATCCAATTTGGAAGTTCACAATAACGAGCAACAATAAAATCAAGGCTCTAAGAGTCTAGGCTCAAACAATTCAATCCAAGCGACGTGATGTGATATTCTATTGTGAGAATAGAACTAATTAATTTACAATAAAACAATTTCACAAAATGGTGGACTTACCGACTAGAAGAAATAGATAAATCCCTTAGAAAGGTGATTTGGCTGCCAAAAGGTAACAAAAACCAAAACTAGACTGGCAAAACCAAAATTGAAATTATCTGGATGACCGGATCCTAATTAAATAGAGAAAATCACTTAATTTTCTTTATGGTCAACCGGATAAAAAAACTATTCTTCAGGCCAAAGCCAAAGTGTTCTAGTCGCTGGACGAAATAGAAGAGACCGTTGTACGATTTTTTGGAACCTAAACCAGAAATTTCTACGCACTAACTTTTTTTTATGTTACATTTTCTTCTATCGAATTCCACATTCCACACTTTAGGAAGGATTGAAAGATAACGACAAAGATATCGATACTCGTCAGCGAAACCTCCAAAGAGACTCAACAAATGGGACCGAATCAATCCACACTAATCAGGAAAACACTATTCTCATTAAAATCTATAAATAACTTCACTTATTAAATAATATTGTCCATGCCTTCTCTAACACGACACCAATTATATCGACTTTATAGAAAAACCCAACCCTACGCGATCAAAACCCAAAGTACCAGCAAATTGATCGATATAGGTACTCGATAACAGGTAAATAAAAGAAATGAAATCCTCCAGTAAGAGAGAGACAGAGAGGGAGTGAAAACTAAAGGAATTAATCCTTCGAAATGAGCTGGCGCGAAAATAAAATTGAATGACAATTAACTGGACATAACCCCTTTTTATTTGAAAATCAAAACAATGTTGGCTATCGACTAATGAAATTGATAATTTATGTATATTCCTTTTAAGGACAACAAGAATAAGATAACCAGGCATTGTTCAATAAATATTCATCTGCAATGGTCAACTAAATCATTAGACAAATGATAAGGAGCAAAATCTTGTCTGGCTGTGCCTGAAATTATCTAAAAAGATGCAGAGTAAGGTAATTAATATCCAATCAATTAAGTCAGCTCTAAAATAATATTTGTGTGTTACCAGTTAAAACGCTGAATTACTCATTTAATGGGAAGAGCAAAATTAAAATGTTACAAAGTGACATATGCCCTAGATCGCTATATTCTTGCATGAAAGCCGAATATAACTGTTTCACGTCTGGGTTTTTCATGAATTTATTTTCCAAAGTTTGGAATCTAGATGAAGCTATACTCAAAGAATTACCCAGTTGGGACACATTATCTTTGAAGGGCAATTGTACTTTGAAATGTCCATCTTGAGTTCTTTGAAAAGTTTTTGCAAACAACTGTTCGCACTCAAGTTCTTCCTGCGTATAGATGCATTCCTTTTCAGAACAGTCTTCTATGTGCCAGAATGCTTCTAGTTGATTTGCTAAAATGCTGGTTTCCGATGACTGAGAAAAATTACAAACAAAATTTTCTGGAATAAAATCAGGACAGAAGTTCCCACCGAAAACAAAACCCAATTTTGTTGATTGCAATATAGGCTTATTGGGTTCCAGATTAATTTGAGTAGGTAACAGTAAATTATAAAAAATAGACCCACCAAATAAAATGTCGATTTCGGCAGAATAATTGAAATGAGGATCAGCTAAGGTTATGTCATTTGGAATATTTAAATTATCAACTTCGAAACTATTTTGTGGCAAATTGTCAGTTATTCGATCTATAATTAAAAATTTTAAATTAAATGCATTATTATTTAATTTGGAATGCAGTTTAGTTTCAATAGATTTCTTGATATGCGAAGTTACATTATTTATCCCAATTATTGGAGTATTCACTTTAATATAAGGTAATTTCAATTTTTTAAACAATTGAGTTGACATGAAATTTGTTTGAGAAGCACTATCAAGAAGTGCTCTGCACAAAACAGGCTTATTTTCACGATCCATTATAAAAACTTCAGCAGTAGATAATAAAGTTAAAGTTAAACTATTATATTTACTGTTAAAACAATCAACAGGTATTTCCGTCTCTGGATTTATATACTGACAACATGCCAAATTTGAAGATTGGGTTTGTGAACAATGAGCTAGGTCATTTGAATTAGAGCTTCCAACTGAATTTTCAGCCTTTTTATTATTGTTATTAGATATTAGGAGGTGCAATAAAGTATGGTGTTTTTTATTGCACTTGTTACAAGTTTTAGTAATTGAACAAGATCGATTGTTATGGCATCGGCGGAGACAGTTTGTACATAAATTCAACTCTCTGGCCTTCTCCAATCTTAAGGAAGAACTCAATTTTAGAAATTCATGACAGTATGTAATGCCATGCTCATTATTCTTACACAAAACACAATAAAATTTTTGAGTTACAAGATTAAGTGATTTATTCGACTTTTTATTGATTTATAAAATTATTATCCAAATTTTTACTGTCGATTGATTCCAACAACAAACATCTGTCAGTTAAAAACTGAATAAAAATATCAATTTCTGGTGAAACAATATCCTTTGTTTTAATTTCCTATTCTCGCTTGGTGGATATGTCCATTTTTGATATCAGCAAATAAATAAGCATGGAATTACATGCATTTATGGGTTCCCCCAAGTTGAGTAGACACCTGTAATGCTTTTGAAAAGTATCTAAGAAGTTGCGCAAAGCTAAATGACTCGGTAAGAGATTAGAGTTGCTATGGATAAGAGAAGAAAATGTGTCAAAGAAATGTGACCATATTTCATATGACCCATCAAAAAATGGTAACGAAATAGGTGGTAATTTTATACTAACCTGCGAAGACAAGGATGAATTTGTAACAGTTTGAGAACTAGATTGTGCTTGTGCATTTGAAGCCGCTTTATCAGCATCCTTAAGAATTTGCTTTGTTATTGCAATAATTGAAAAATATTTGTTCTCAAATTCGTCTCTTTCGCCACTTTGGATATCTGAGTTATCAATTAATTCAATTTCAGACTGGATCTCATTAAAATCGTCAAACACCTTTTCAACTTTTGAAGCACGCTCAGAGAGCTCAATAATTTTGTCTCTGTTCCGAACATCATTCACAAAATTAGAAAAACGAGTTAAATTGCCTTTTAACAAACCGCGTTTGGATATCAAAATCTTTTTGTTCGCTTCCATATCAGCTATTTCTTGTGCACTTGGCATAGTGGCTAAAATATACAAAATATTTTATAAGTACACTTTCAATAATTAATTGATTCTTTTGCCTTACTGGACAAAAATAAATGACAAGACAAATTATTTGAAATTATCAATCAAAACAATTCAATGTCAATGAGGTTGTGCTAACTCTCAATGCCAGTCAAATTTGAAAACATTGAGCTGCTGTTGCTAAATATGCAACCAAAAAGTAGTCATTGACGCAAAAACCATCAAGACATTCAGATCGCGGAACCAACAGTGTTGCGAACTTCGATCTCTTAAGAGTAGGAAGATAAATTTAACTTTGCCGCCAAAAGTGCGAGCTTAAATGACCAATCAAATATTTATTACAATTTATATCGCCACAGTCTTGCAGCCAATGAGTTAGAGCGATTATATTTTAATATTAGGAGAATGAAAAATATAACTTTTAATGCAAATTAATTTGCTAATGACGAATTTAAAAAATAGAACAATAATTCTGTGATCGTTCTCAAAGAGTCAATTCCGATAATAATAAGAAATGAATTGAATGAATATGTGAAAGGGAAATAATATGGAATAGACTTAAGAATGAGCCTTTCTGACGAATGTGCCAAAACGTGCCACTAATCTGTGGTGCCACTTTCCCTTGTATTCAGCTATTTCGCTGATGAGGCCTGGATGAAGTCGAATCTGCGACTTGCTATTTTCCAATCCCAGGACGAAGTCGAAACTGCGACTTTCCAATTTCCAATCCAATGATTGATTTTTGATTCTACCTCAATCGTGGTTCAAAGTGAATAACAGCTATCCGGCTCGAAGGACCAAATATGTCGGGTCAGGGAGTCGTTTTGGATTGACAGGCCCTTGTCCCTGGATGTACTGATTTAAAGACGATTGAGGTTGAAAATAATTTATTTATATATTACTATGGATAACATTGCAAGGCGCAAAAAGGTAAAAGAAAAAATGAAATAAAAATAAAAAATGAACGTTATGACAACTAAACTAAGCAGCAGATGAAGTGGGACACCCGAAAAATTGCCCAATTTTGACTTGCTATACCTTCGACATTTCTTTGCCGATCTTGGATTATCAGGCAGGGTTACAAAGCGCCATCTTTGGTCTATGCATCAGTGTCATCGTACATTTTTTTTAAATATTCCTTCTCGTTATACAGGGTGTGAATGTAACGCGGCGAAAACTTTCCATTTTTTGGCGAAGAATATGGGAAAGATGGAGGGTCCAATAAAGTTCTTGCTAATGGTGACTCGATCACTAGGTCAACACCTCTAGACGTCTTTGCCATTTTTTCGATACATCTTGTTGCTATGGAAATATGGCCATTTTATGGTATTTCGTTTTTCTCTTGAAATTAGCGATTCTTTAATTGAACAATAACAGATTCCGTTTAAATTGCATCATGAAATGACTTGTATAGAAAATAGTCAACACCAGTGGCGTGCAAAAGGGGGTTTATGAAATTAAAATAAAAAAAATCGATTTTATCTGAAATTTTTAAGTTTTGTTAAGCTTTAAAATTTAACGCCCAAATGCACCATAAGGATAAGGGACTCAATTCAGATTAGTTGCTAAAACCAGGTTAGGACTTCTCTTTTATATGCAAATTTTCGAACTAAGCGAGAATAAACTCCCAAGTCCATACGGTGCATATGGGTGTAAAAGGAGTTATAAATAACTCTGATATGATGTCATTTTGTTTCTCCTCTAACCTGAATAACTGCGTGACACCGCTTTGGCACGCTCGAAATTATTTGGTTAATTAGCTCCATAGTAACTGACTCTCAGAGCTCCAGAATCAACTCCTCGAGATCGTCTAGATCTTCTGGCTGACGTTCTCCCCGGGAAAGCTCTAACTTCATTCAGCTCCAGACGTACTCAATTGGATTCATGTCTGAGGATCTAGGAGGCAATTCGGTACGATTGAACTTTTGCCCTTGCAGATACCGGTTCACTCATAATGCTCGATGAGGCTGAGCATTATCGTCTACAAGAACAAAATCCCCGCCATAATTTCGAGCATGCCGGAGAACTTGCGAAATCTGACATTTATCCAGAGACACTTGGCCGTTAACATTGCCCCGAAATACCACGATACGACGAGTTCTGTTCTTCCGATGTGTTAAATACCGACCCAAACTGTCAATCCTCCACCGCCAAATGCAACTTGGGGACGCATGTTTTCTTCTAAAAAACGTTCTTCCCATCTCTGCCAGGTTAGCAATCGACCCTCAGAATTGTAGAAATTAAAACGGCATACTTCAACGAAAAGACAGTCTCTCCACCTAAAATATTCAGGTATTCCTGGGCCTGTTTTTTTCCCCCGGTAGGTAAATGTTCGTAAAAAGTGAGCACTTTGCCTGACGGGAGAATTTAATCCCTGGTCATGTAGGCGTCTTCTAATGGTGTCTGCTGAAACATTCAACTGCAGATGCGTTAGTCCAAACTCTATTTCCAACTGCAGTACGTACTACTAGTCGATCCGATTTGTTCTTTTTTGAGATCCTCCACCGTGTCGGTGAGCAGCAGTACCGTTGACAGGTCTGTTCACACGTTAACATTAAATAACATGAAAAATACTGTTTTTTTTTTTTACTAAACGCTTCTGAATATCAAAAACTCATCACAGTTATTTATAACACCTTTTTAACTGTAACGCTCAACAAAACCGTTAAAATTTTCAAATAAATAGATTTTTTTATTTTAATTTCATAAATTCCCTTTTGCACGCCACTGGTGTTGACCATTTTCTATACAAGTCATTCCATGATGCAATTTAAACGAAATCTGTTATTGTTTAATTAAAGAATCGCTAATTTCAAGAGTAAAACGAAATACCATAAAATGGCCATATTTCCATAGCAACGCAATGTATCGAAAAAATGGCAAAGACATCTCGAGGTGTTGACCTAGTGATCGAGTCACCACTAGAAAGAACTTTATTGGACCCTCCATCTTTCCCATATTCTTGCCAAAAAATGGAAATTTTACGCCGCCATACATTTACACCCTGTATAACGAAAAGGAATTTTAAAAAAAATGTACGACGACACTGACGCATAGACCAAAGATGGTGCTTTGTAACCCTGCCCGACAATGCAAGATCGGCAAAGAAATGGCGAAGTTATAGCAAGTCAAAATTAGGCAATTTTTCGGGTGTCCCACTTCATCTGCCGCTAAGTTTATTTCCAACGGCAGCCTAACTTTAAAAAATAACTTGCTCCTCTACCTTTTTTTAAGGTTAAAGTGACATTTGACATTTTGACAAGTACATTGTTGCCGGTTAAGGGGACAATTGACACTACACTGTTGTCAGACACCTACACTTTTGTCAGATTCTCTTCGTAAACTAGACAGTATCCACCATTCTGTGTCGGTCATTGTCATTTTGCATTCACTAAACAAAGATAGCTAACTCATCAATGAAGTCACCGATTAGAATAAAAACGTGGGGATAGTTGTATTATAGATTCATAACTTGGCCATAACACCACTACTTGTGTTATGAGTCTCATGAGATACCTACCTCAAATACTATAAAAATAGTTAAGTAAAAACGTCATAATTAAACGCTTGTAGATAAACACTATCTTGAAACTTTTCTTACATAAACTTGTAGAAAGTTTTTTGTCAAAACATAAAAGTAGAATTTTCTTAAAAGATTTTGGCAGTTGTGAAAATTATGACCATCTATAGATGTACTTAGGTGAATTTAGGTGGTGATTGTTGGAAATATTTTCAAAAATTGGGTTTAACTACCATTTTCAAACTTTAAAATGTAGGAATATAGTTATGCAACTTGAGTTCTGCATTTCGTTTAATTTATCAGGATATATCAAGAATCTACTCATACCTACTGTATAAACACCAACTGAACGCACTTTAATAATAAACTTTTCTTATCAAAAAAGTTAATGGTGATTTTAGGAAGGTCGTCACCCAGGAGCAAGTGCAAGACATCTTAAGGGTATTGAATGCGCTGTTTAAAATATATTGTAATGCACGTCGAACGATACAACAACCCAATAAGTTAATACTAATAAAGACGCGAGGTTCATCGCGATCATTGCATTGGGCTACTGTTGAGCTGGTCGGCACTGGATCCTTCATCACGGCGATTTAAAATGTATAGAAAAACAGGCGGAGGAAAGAGCCATGGGGTTTGCTGCAGGCATAACAGAGATAGACAAAATGACATACTATATTATAAATCGAATGCAAAAAAGAAAGTTGATATAACTTCAATTGTTAAAAAATTAGGTTGAAATTAAGAATGCAATCCATTCCTTGTTTCATTCATCTCATTCCCACTAAGGAGTATTAATCGGAGCGGAAGAATTCAATGATAGACTGCGTTAGGTGCTTCGCGCAGGAAAAAATATTTTGGCATTGAGGCGCATCCAATACCCTTAATGGATTTAAAAAATCATTGTACTCCAGGTGCTGATATTATTTCAAAAAAAGATATACTTTTACTATGGGGCTCCCTGGGACCAAGCATTGTCCAAATTACAAATAATATTTTGGACACAGGCATATATCGTGAAGAGCTTAAGGTGGCTAAGTTCGTGCCAATATACAAAAAAGGATCTCATGAAGACCTGAATAATTATCGGCCTATATCCTTGCTCAGCACATTTTCTAAGATCACTGAGAAGCTAATTAAATCACGGATGATTCGTTTTATGAACTCTGCATTTGGATTTGATAGTAACCAATACGGTTTTCAAGCAAAAAGTAACACACTGGGAACAACAGCAGATCTTCTAGACTACATAGCAAGTGAAATCGACTAAAACAAATATGTTATTGCTATATTCATTGATCTTCAAAAGGAATTCGATAAAGTCAATATCGAACTGATGTTAGAAAAGCTAAATAAGCTAGGTTTCCGAGGCAAGTGTAATGAGCTACTAAAGTCATACTCATCTGGAAGGAAACAACAGTTCACAGTTTTTAATGATACTGTTAGTGACTTAGAGGAAATATCTGTGGGGGTTGCTCAAGGATCGGTTCTCGGACCACTACAATACTTGTTATATGTACACAGTTTAAAGTTACCCGACCTAAAATGCAGATACTTTATGTTTGCAGATGATACTGTTTTGGTCTTCTCTGCTGCGAATGAAAAAGACCTGGAAGAAACAATGAAACTGGACTTATCCTTCTATCATAAATGGCTGTGCTCAAATAAATTAACAATTAGCATAAATAAGTACATGATGATAAAGCGAACAGGAAAAAAAAAGTGCAATACCAGTTATAAAGTTGAATAGTCAAATATTAGAACAAGTAACTAATTATAAATACTTGGGACTCACTATTTCAAACAATTTAAGATGGACTTCGCACATAGAAAATATAATTAACAAAATTGCACCTTTCATTTGAATTTTAAGAAGATGCGCACACCAACTCAACAATGACTTAAAATATTTGATTTATAACAGTTTCATTGAACCCCACCTGAGATACCTCATCCCTTGCTGGGGCAATGCTAGTGAACTCATAACCAAACTGCAGAGACTACAAAATAAGACCATCAAAGTTTTGTGTTCACTGGACTATTCAACATCTAGTAAGGAATTATACAAAATTTATCCGTTTCTTCTAATTAAACAGCTTAAGTTGTTTGAACAAATTAAATTAGTTTACTGTGTCCAAAATAAATTAATTAAAGTAAACCACATTTTTTTAAAAAAATAAAGACATGCGGACAACTATAACATAAGATCAAAAAACGCAATAAGAATCCTTCAATAGCCTACCAAAAGAAATGGTTATGACTGGTAAGCAAGATAAAGTATACAAGGAGCTAAAGGAATATATTAAAACAAAAACTGACTAATGGAATTGTACATATTTAAATTTGAATAGGTGAATATACATATACAGTGTCCCCCATAATGTTCGCTACGCATGGGGAAATTTTTAGTTTGTAGTATATGGAATTTTTTCTTATGTGCGATCGATCCTGCATGTCCGATAACCTGAAAGTACATTTTGACATGGGTCACGTGATCACTGTTGTTGCTGCAAATTCGAAAAATTTAGATTTGGAAACGCGAAGAGAGGATTCGGAAAAAGTCATTTAAAAAAAATTATTAGAACGATGTTTTAGGGCTGTCTGCGAAATTTGGAGGAAAAGCAAATAAAAAAAAAACACGAAATTACTAGTTTTTCGTCATGGATCTCTTATCAAATAATGTTATGCAGTTTTTATTATTGAAACAATGCCTCAACATTTAATGTGTATTGGTAAAACAAACTTAAATTCTTCATTGGAATCATTCCTAGAGATTTAAATAAAAATATTCGATTAGCAGATGAAACTTTTCATTAGCAATACCCAGTATCTTGACAGTTAAGTGACGTGTTTCAGAACTGTATTGAAATATTTAATAAAAAAATCTCAATGTCGTTTCTTTTCAATTGTTTTATCGATATCAAGTTATTGGAAATCTCAGAAACTGTCAAGATACAGCTATGCATTCCAATGAAAAATTTAAGTTTGTTTTACGAATACACATTTAATATTAGGGTACCCACTTTAAGCAAGTGGGCTTTTCTTTACAGCTAATCCAGCGACCTCATCTAAAATGTATCAAATGATGATATTTTAAGAGCACTTATTTTTGAGCATGCTTGCCCCTGATGATGGAACTTTCTAGTTCCGAAACATGTAGGGCTCTATAAAATAATTAAAGTTTATTTGTGGAGGAAGACTGGGTGTATTTCTTTGAAAATTAAAAAGATAAAAGGTCAGTCATGAGACAGCTTGGGTCATAGACACTAGACGCACAATTTTGTAAGACTCTCTCCCCTCAAATTTTTGAGTCAATAATGTCAAGCAGATTACAATGAGGAAGTTCCATAAAATTTCATGTTGATGAAAAATGTATTTGAAGTGCAGCAAAATAAAGCAAAATAATCGAAAAGTATATTTTTATTTTTAAATCTTTTTCATACTGAGCTACAGCCCCCAATAAACAATCAAATTATTCAAATTTTGAATATAACGCAATTAAGTTTCAAATAAGAAACTTTACTTTTTTAAAAACTTTATTTTAATTAAAAGTAAAAGTAAAGTAACATATGAAGACTGGTGGAACTAGTTGCTGCTGCAAAGCATGAAAGCAAAAGAACAATTGTGCCGGCGGGCGTAATTTCGACCGGTAATCCCCTCGCCTACCTGCCCAAAGCAAGAGGCCCATTTATTGACATAAGTAATTTCGACCGAGGGTTCTTTGCAGAGAAAAATTGTTACAGCTTCATGCAAGAGAAAAGCCCAGGAAGACATATCGAAAAAACCTTCGAAGATTATAAAAAGCGTCCTTTCAACAAATTTATCGGAGGAATTGATGGCCATGGATATAAATCTTATAAGAAGAAATGTCTATAACAGTCGTCGTAAGATCTTGCCAGCCCTGCCTAAAGATATTCATGAAGTACATACTGTAGTTGACATGTATTCTCTAAAAACGACAACGGGTGAAATTTTTTTTGTTTATCAATAGTTCAGCAGAAAATATCATTGTATCGGGTCTTCAAAAAAAATACCAATCGAAGATTGCTTTGATTACGAAAACGTACGTCGCATTACTGTTTATTTATTGGACAGTATTATTGACAAATCATTTTGACATTAAAGTTCATTGAGAAAATTAAATAAAAATATTGCTAAGACATACGTTTAAAAAACCATAGCAATCTTGGATTGGTTTTTTTTTTTGAAGACCCGATATTTTCTTGCCATACAAATATCACTTTGTGTGAAATGGATGTTATATACATGGATAGCACATTTTCTTTCTGTACGAAGTACTTTTATCAATTATTTACCATTCATAGACTGGAAAATGGGCACTATATTCCCCTTATTTGAGTTGTACACGTTCTCCTTTTTCTCGACAGCAATTTTGTCTTTGATTTTAGTTTAATAAAGAAGCTTTTATACATCATTATCATTATATTTTATTATACCTACCTGCTCCTTTGGGTCGAAAATACTCATAACATAAGATCGAACCCTTAAACCTCTGGTCGAATTTACATGTCCCCTTTAAGTACCTGTACATATTCCGGTCGAAATTACATCCGCCCAATTGTGCATGGCTGCACCGCTTTTTATAAACAATAAATGCAAGTTAGCAATATTCACTAAAAACGTCAACAATTATTGTGATGTCATCGTAGGCGAGCAATTGGTATGCTTCTTAAAACAATAGATTGATTGACTAATTTAACATTAGTCGATATGGGAATCGTTCAATATAACTCCTCCCACCTTAAGATGTTGCAAATTCGGGTTGTTTTGATTGATGACCCAAATCTGACAATTCGATTTGCACATTTGTTGAAGTTTTCTTCTTTTTACAAAAATAGTATGCTGAAACTAAAAATATGATTACAATGCTTAAACCTATGATTATATAAGTATTAGTATAATTGTAAGAATAGTTAAGTTCTTTCAAAGGTTGAACTTCTAACTTCTTTGCTTCTTCCAGGGCTTCTTGAAGTGTCTCGTGGTTTAATTCTTTGATCTTGAGCATAGTAATATTTTCTGCTAGATCTGCTATGTCCATTTTTGGTATTTTCAATTCAAAGTTGAAATTTTCATTTATCCTTTTGAATGTCTGATTGTTTATTGTTATCCGACAAGTATCGAGAGTGATTAGAGTCGGTTTCATCAATATGTCCATGTGACTAATTTTATCACATTTGGTAACAATGGTTTGACTCTTTTTGGGTATGATCAATAGTTGACCATTCGGGAGTTGTTTAGTTGTTGGTTCTTCGTAATGTATTTTTGCGAATGAGCACTTCTGTTGTCCGTCAGTAATTAGACTGTAGACGCATGGTTCTTCTTGTTTAAGCATTTCTTGGTTACACAAGTATATGTTTTCGACTCTTGGGCATTCCCATTGGATATTATAATATGAGTCCGTAGTAAGTATCAAGTATGGGAACTTAATTCTAACCGTGAGGTTTTGGATTGGGATAGGATATAATTTATACAAAAGAAAAGGTCTTGGGTCAATAATAGGTGTATAAATTACAAATATTATAAGTTCGTTTTGGATTTTAACTTGTGTTTTCATAGTTTCAAAATATTTGATTACGTTGTCAAATGGAATCTGCTGTTGTTTAGGTATATTATGCAGTATTTGATTCAGTTCATTATGTTGAAGGATCGTATAATGCATAACTCCTAGCTGTGCGAAATTAATAGCAAGTTGAATATGATCTATTAAATTTTGTATCTTATTACTTTGCATGTTTATGTTGTTCAATATCAAATTGAAGTTTAACATGGTGTGAAAATTATGATTTTCATTAGTAATATTATCAATTTTCTCTGCTAAGAGCTTTTGATTAGCTTCAACATTTAAGAATTGGTCATGGAATGTTTTTGTGACTTTCCTTAGTACTTGTGCTTGTTTTTCTAGATTTTTATTGATAGTACCTTGATTTTCATTTAAGATTTGAATATATGAATCGTAACTAGCACCATCTTCTGAATCTAAAGTACCATAGAGCCATTTCTGAGCTGTTCCCATAAAATTGAGAAGTCCTCTTTTGCTTCTTTTATTACCAATAGTCTTAACCGTTTGTTTCATTAAGTCTACTTGTAATTGACTTGTTTCAATGTTTGTTTGGAACAGAGTGGACCATGTTGTTTTATTCAACATCTGTGTTAATTGATATAATGAACTCAATGTTGTTTCTAATTTGTGTATTCCTTGTAATATGATAGTTGTATTGATATGATAAAACGCAGTATTGTGTTGTATGGTCATATAAGTATTTCCTAAGGAAATTGGTAAAATTGGATTTTCCAACGAGGTCATCGTATAGGCGTGGGCAATTCCTATTACCATAAGGGACGTTAGGACGTTCATTGTCTTTCACCTGAAATAGGATATTGTCTCTTTACATTTTGTTTACTAAAATGTCTTTGTGTTTGTTTATCGTATCGTGGACTTATTTTGTTTCTATTGAATTGCTTTACATAGATTGGGTTTTGCAATTCGGGTTCAATTTCTCGATTCTCATTACGTTTTTCGAGTACTTTAGTTTGTTTTGATGTTAATTTATTCTGAATTTCTCTATTAAGAGTAGCTAATGAGTCCGCTAGATTATTAATATAATCAGTAGTTATTTTATTTTCTGTTTGTTTAATTGGAATTGCATAATTTAAATCACCCTTAATTATTTGAAAAGGAGTAAACTCAGTTGTACTGTGCGTACTATTGTTGTAATTTAAAATTGCAATTACCATTAAATCGATAACATTTTTTGTTGGATTTTGAAGTTTAAGAGTTGTTAAATTTTCGCGTAAAGTTGAATGAAATCTCTCGATTTGGCTATTAGAGTTGGGATTTCTAGGTGTTATGTAATGAAATTCAATATTGTGTAGTGTACAAAGGTGAGTTATAATAGTGTTTTTGAACTCAGTACCATTATCTGAAGTTATTTTCTGGGGGATTCCGTGGTCACTAAAATATTTTAGGAGTTGTGATGTTATTTCAACAGCTGTTTTAGTATTAACGGGAAGGGCTTGGCCAAATTTTGAAAAACTGTCTATAATCGTTAAAAATTTTTGATTATTACTTATGTACGTGTCAACATACAAATGTTCAAATGGTTTTGAACCAATTGGTGTAGGTTTGAACATTATTTTGTACGGGTGTCGTTCATATTTGGTCTTATTGCATATCTCACATGCTTTAACGTATGTTTGTACATCTTTCTCGATGTTCGGCCAATAAAATCTTTTCTTTAGTGCCGCTACGTTTTCAGTTATTCCTCTATGGGATGTCTTTGTTTCATGATACAATTTTAGTTTCTCTTGTTGTTCATCAATTTCGGCTACGTCTTCGACTAGCGAGTTAGATATATACAATTTAAATGAATTTGCATTAAATGCTGACTGCAAGGCTCGTAATATTATAGGTTCTAGTGTCTTATTTAGAAAATGAAGACAGTATGTGTCAGGGGCCATATATTCTTTAACTAAACTGACTATTTGGTCATTTGATGGATTATTTGGTAGAAAGAATATGATTCTCTTTTTATTAGGAAAAGGCTTAATAATTTCTTTCCTAATTGTATTATTATTTGAGTAGCGAAATATCACTTGAATAGGGAAGAGATTCACATGTTTCTTCGTATATGGAGCACCTATAATTGGATTTTCCAAGGATGTATGTATAGTTTGTTCTTCCGAAGGTGTCGATATTTTTTCTTCATCTTCTGAGTTTGTCGAGTTTGTCCTTTGTTTAGGTTTTATTGTAAGGGTTTTTTCTTCTTTATTATATATTTTTGAACATTCTCCCTGTTCTATTGGAATTTCTTTCTTCTTCTTTGGAGGGATAATTACTTGTGAAATTATTTTAATCTTTGGTGCATTTTCTTTTTCAGATGCAGTTTTTGTTGATTCAGTGTGGTCTGATGTTGGTTTGCGCAGATATGGTTTTGATTCCGTGAAATATTTTCTAATTATTTCATCATTACATAAAGGTGTGTCTCTTAACATATCTCCTAATTTATTGTGAAATTCTTCATCAGTTTGTGCTGTTACTTTCGCATCAGGATCTGATGATTATGAGGTTTGAAGTGTATTTATTTGTAAAGGTAGTCTTGATAAAGCATCCGCGTTCATGTTAAGGGTTCCTTTTTTATATTTAATTTCATAGTCAAATTCGGATAACTTAAGTCGCCATCTTACTAATTTAGAAGTTGGTTCCTTTACGTTGAATAACCACTGTAGAGGTTTGTGGTCCGATAAAATAGTAAATTTTCTTCCGAAAAGATACGGTCGGAAGTATTTGGTTGCCCAAACAATTGCTAAAAGTTCTTTCTCTATGGTTGAGTAATTGCATTCTGCAGGGTTCAACGTACGACTTGCATATGCGATAGGAAGGTCAGAGCCGACAGGGCCTTGAGATAACACTGCTCCTATGGCATAATTTGATGCGTCAGTTGTTAAAAGAAAAGGTCGATTAAAATCGGGGTGTTGTAATACGGGATCATTTACCAGGATATTCTTGCATGTTTCAAAACTTTTTATAAATTCCACATCATGAATTATCTTCTTGTCCTTTTTCAAGCATACCGTCATTGGTTTCGTTAATTTAGCTCTTAATGAATTTTCGGTAGTAACCTACTAATCCTAAGAAAGATTTTATCTCTTTGACAGTTCTTGGAATTGAAAATTCCTTTATTGCCTTTATTTTGTTCGGATTAGGTTTTATACCGTTTGGCGTTATCACATGTCCTAGAAATTCTACTGTTCTTTGTAAAAATTCAGACTCATCGAGTTGAATTTTTAAATTATATTGTTGTAGTCTTTCAAATACTTGTTTGAGGTTTTTCACATGTTCTTGAAGTGAAGTCGAAAATATGATGATGTCATCCATATATACAAGACATATTTTGTTTTGCAATCCAGATAACACATTATCCATCGCTCGTTGAAAGGTTGCTGGTGCATTTTTAAGTCCGAATGGCATTCGAGTAAACTCATAGTGTCCATATTCAACATTAAATGCCGTCTTAGGTATAGAGTTGGGGTGCATCTCTACCTGATGGAATCCAGATGCGAGATCCAATGTTGTGAAATAATTGCTTCGTCCTAATTTATCCAGTAAATCTGAAATGTTCGGTATTGGGTACCTATCGTCAATAGTTTTCTCGTTGACTTTGCGATAATCCACTACCATTCTCCATTTCTGTATGCCAGAAGCATCTTTGTTTTTTGGCACTATCCATACTGGTGAGGACCATGGGATGCACGAGGGTTGAATTATATGTTCATCCAACATTTTTTTTATTTGTTGGTTAATCTCGTTTTTATGTATATGAGGATACCTATAAGTTTTTGTATGGACGGGTATTTCATCTGACGTTCTGATTTCATGTTTAACCTGATTCGTGAAGGTTAACTTATCATCGGGTTTATGAAAAATCTCCGGAAACGCCCGTACTACATTCTGTAATGCATTTAATTCCTCTTTATTTAAATGCTGAGTACGTAAAAATTCTATTGGATTATTATCATATTGTTCTATATTAAATGTCTCAAAAGCTTCTTCATTATAAATAAAGCTTGCTTCTGCTAGGTCATCTATATGCGTAGTAAGAACAAAAGGTTTATCTGTTAGATTATGCACTTCTAACAAAGCTGTTCCATTTATAACCTTAGCTATTGTTTCTGGTATCATGTATTTATCCGTTTTCACTTGAGGTATCAAAATCTCAGTATTTTCAAGGTTGTCTGTATTAAAATGACAAAGTTGAATAGTTTTTGCTGAAATTTCTAAATTTTGGGTATCAAAGTCTGTTCTAAATTGAAATGGAATTGTTATTTCTTCATTACTAAGGCACATATTTGTAAAGTCAATATTTAAATTATTTTCTTGTAAAGCTTTAATTCCTATAATACCGTCAAAATAATCATGAAAATTATACATTATCATGTCAATATCCTGATCAATATTAAATTCATGTAAAATTGGAATTCTCACTTTACCATGGGCTTTTCTTGTTCCCATACATGTAGTAAGTTTATTTAAAGAGTTCACTATTAAATCTGGGAAGTATTCTTCCGCTATTGAAGGTCTTATTAATGGAGCATAACTACCCGTGTCTATTAAAAGCTTACAAGGTGGATCGAAAGTTTCAATAAAAGGTAGTTGATTGACTTGGTATGCATTTAAAGTCAATGCTGATTGTTGGATTCCAAGGCTAGTGTCTGAAAATTTTCATCAGGGCTTTCTTGGTAATCTTGACTTATTTGATCGTCATTTATTTCTGAGTTTTCGGGTATTTCTCCGAATTCTGAACTTTCATAGTTCTCAGAAGTTTCGTCTGGTTCTTGTAATTGAATTCCATATATATTATTTATTTCCTCAATGGTGTATTTTGAAGGACCTGCATTGGGATCTGGTCGAAAATAATTTGATTGTTGGGGTTGAAAACCTCTTGAAAAATTTCGTCTATCAATTTGGGAATCTTGTCTTCTTGGTTGAATAGATACACCAGACATAGGTGTCGGTTTTGTTAAGGGAAGGTTATTGTTTGGTTTAAAAACATTTGTTTTGTTGTAATTTTTACCAAACGTACCCGAACTAGTAGGGAATTTATGGGTTATTGCTTTTGTCTGTAAGTTTATTGGTTGTGAAGGAAATTGTGGCTTCACATGGAAATACGGGTTTTGTTGTCTTTGTTGTTGTTGTGTATTGTTTTGTTGGTGTTGAAATGTTTGGTTATTTTTTGTCTTAAAATTCGAAAAGGAATTATTTTGATTTTTGTTAAATTTCATATGATTCTCAGCCATCTGATAGTTTAGTACAAAAGATGTTGCTGCGTCTAATGTTATAGGATTCTGAACCATTAAGATTGTTCTAAGCTCAACTGGTGAATTTGTTATCAAATTCTGTACTGCTGTAACTTCATTCATAAATTGATTCCTTTTGGTTTCTTGATGCATACATTAATTCTTGAATCAAATTTTGACGAGAATAAGGATCTCCATATTTAATTCTTAGAGCTCCTTTAATATCTAACCATGATTTTAAATCTGGACGTGTCATCAAAAAATTTCCAGCATCATTGATAAGCTTTGATTTTATCGCAGTTATTACATATTCTTTTTGGGCAGGATCCCCTACATAATAAGTGTGATAAAATTCATCAATATTACTAATGAAATACTCCAGATATTGAGTTTCGCCACCAAAAGGCTTCAAAAGTTGAACTATGGATTTCAAATTTTCACCCATGTTTCTGTTTTGTCTTGTTGATTGAATATTAGGTCTTAATTGATATAATTGACTTAGATATTCTTCAGTATCTGATTCAGATTCAGACATAAAAGAAAACTTTAATTAAACAAGTTTTATTTTAGAATTAAAAATTAAAAATTAAAATAATAGGAATAGAGAATGTTTTATCCAAAAATAAAAAGTAGATTTTCTTGAAAAAAAAAATAGGTTAAAACCTTTGCAAAAGAATTCAAGAAAAATCCAAAAATAACTCTTAAATATGAAACACCAATAACAAAATATTAGGGAAAGGTTTACTTACTAGGCTCGATGCTAATAACAGTAACACTCTCACTATTTATACGTTGGTTCTCAATGTCTCTTATGTCCAGTTAACACCAAGTGAAGTGGACATGAATTTCCTCAAATTTCACTCCAATGATCACTGTAAAGTCCGTATTACATCTGTGTATTTTTCCGTGTATTTCTTCATGTAGTTCAAGGTGCCAATTTTTTTTTGTTTTTCTAATGCTGATTTATGTTGCGTTTGAAGTTTTTCGGTTGTCACCGTGAACTACATGAATAAATACACGGTAAAATACACAGATGTAATACGGACTTAATCCAGGTTTCACTGCAATCCAATTTTCACTGTAATCCAAGTTATCACTTATAGATTCAGTTCGATTGTCTTTAGTAATTCGCGGGTCACGATCTCGAAATTCGGAAAAACTTGTGCACTCTGAACATCCGGTTTTTTACGAAAAAAAACTGTAAAAATTATCCGCACGACTGCGCCAATTAAGTTTCAAATAAGAAACTTTACTTTTTTAAAAACTTTATTTTAATTAAAAGTAAAAGTAAAGTAACATATGAAGACTGGTGGAACTAGTTGCTGCTGCAAAGCATGAAAGCAAAAGAACAATTGTGCATGGCTGCACCGCTTTTTATAAACAATAAATGCAAGTTAGCAATATTCACTAAAAACGTCAACAATTGTGATGTCATCGTAGGCGAGCAATTGTTATGCTTCTTAAAACAATAGATTGATTGACTAATTTAACATTAGTCGATATGGGAATCGTTCAATATAACTACGCTTTCAAATTAGTTATGACGTCATGGAACGATAAACAAACAAAGTGTGATTATGTTAACGTGAGACCTGAGCTGTCAGACGCTTGTGTTTACATCGAATTCTGTGTAGTTTTAAGTAGTTTTTGATCATACAAGTTTTGTTTAATTTTAATATAAACTACTGGACAATTGCTTTCGAGCATAGGAAAATTTCTTCCCACTTTTAAGCTCGATATTTTTGGAACCAAAATATCGACCTCTGATTTCTATGTAGCAATTTTTTTCACAAAATGTCAATCTGTCAGCCCGTGGAAACCGAAGGGCGATATTGGTCTGGTTCCAAAAATATTGAGCTTTAAAGTTAGGCAACAAATTTGCTTGCTCGCAAGCAATTATTGTCCAGCAGTTTAGTTTGGTGTGTGATGGCTTCAGGTTCAGCAGAATCAAAAAACTATAACATAGATAACATACAAGACATAGCTGTGCTTGCCAACAAAATAATCCACCTGTCACATGTAAATCGCATAAAACCAATGACATGAAACACATTGGGTAAGACAGGGAGTACAGAGAATCGTTTTGTAAGGTATCGTCTTGTGACGTCATTCATTCACGACTGCGTTTTGGCGCGAAGAAATTTATTTTGAATTTTTATATTTTTTTACAAAAAAAACTATTAGTTTAAAATTTCAAATTAATGCGGCAAATTACTTTAACAATGTGAAGAATTTATTAAGAGAATAAAAAAAAAGGTGAAACTTCCTTATTATATGGTAGCAAATAAAATGATAAATTGGTCAATTTTGTGAAATGTAATCTTCCAAAACTTTAAAATATCCAAATGATGAATTTGGTTAAAATTCATTTCGCTCGAGAGTTCATGAGGCATCAAAATTTCATCTTTTCCACCCGGAAAAAGGGTTGAAAAATACACTCTCGGTGCTGAAACCTGGTTACATACAAATCGTCCCCGGAGTGATTTTATACGGAATTAAGCTTGGGATTCGTGACGTGAATATATACTTTCTTTGGGGGACTAAAATTTTCAAACGTTTTCAGTTCAATACCCAAACAAAAAGTGAGTTTCTCATTTCCAGCGCAATCATATTCTAATATTGAGAAATCCCGCACTGTATCGTATCGAAAGACTGATTAAATATGCGATAAAAATTTCAATGGATTCTCGTTTAATCACTCAAATTGGCAGTTTTTAGCCCGCTTATTCAGGCCGGCATCGAACTGACAACAGTTTGAGAGTGTGGCATTTTTAGGATTGATTTATTCCCATGAAGAATTCCCAATTAATTGATCGAATATCGTTAAACTACCACTGGGCGACTAGGAGCAAAAAACATACCGGAGGTGTGCTTTACTAATCGAGCAAATATTTTACGTTATTATGGGGCCGCGTAACTGACTAGAGTCGGTGAGTAATAACTGTTGACAAGGTTGACGTATAACCCCGTATAACCGTATAACCAATGGATTCTATAATATAGGTGTTAAGAATAAATAATTTTTCAAAAAATATATTTCTAGAAATAAAATCCAAATATAAATGATTCATGATATAAATAAAGCTTCTAAGGATCATTCTAGTGTTGAACCAGGAAATTTGCAAAGTTAGAAATCATGTTCTGAAATTGTTAAACTCTCTAAACGATCTCTAAAATAATAGAAAACGCGGCAAAGAAGGAATCGAGATCTAAATAACGTACTGACAAGCTTACCGATCCTAACTTCTTTCTTTTCACAAGAGAACCAGATAATTTGAAAATCGATATCCTAGGTCTTGGAATTGACAAATCTAATGGATCCTTTCATAGAACAGGCAAATCGAAAAATAACAACTCTGGATTTAGAGATATCGAGTAGAATTTATGATCACGAAGAAACATTTCCAATTTGTATTTCGCTCGTGGTATTTCGCTTGTTGGGTCTCTCATCTCTCGAATCTCTCGGCTGCTAAAGTTCTTTCTTCAAAATGTCAGTTCTCCATTTTCTATCTTCTCCTACTCGTTATACCTTGACGATATGCGAAATAATAAAACGAAATGGATGAAGAATAACGACCTTACGATTATAATAAATTAGGTTAGAAATTTCTAGTCTGAAGAGAGCATTTCTCTGGAATAAAAAAGTACGAGAAACTCCAAAACTACGCGGTAAGATGTTCCTGAAAAGCCCCTTTCCATAGTATGATGATCGAAGCAACTGATAATAATTCAGTATCGGGTTATACAACACAGTATAAACAGACCGGACTCCTCTATGTCCCTCGGAATACAAATTATATTTGGTTACATAGCCTGGAAGATCTAATAAGGCGATCCACAAACTTAAAAAATCAATATAATTCAGGATATTTTCAACGATTATAATTAGAAAAAAAAAAGTCATAATGAGCCGCTCACCGTTATTCCGCTTTGGCTGGAGTAAAATTTAATTCAAACGCAAACTACTTTCGAAAACTATGCAAAATTTCAGCAGCATAAGCCGACATTCATACAGATTAGGTAATATTCGCGAAACCCTTCTCCCGGTTCGTGGAAAACTTTTGGCCTCAAAATAATAAAGGCTGCGTAGATTATAATGCAAAGTAAAACTGAGAAAATTCGATGCAAAAAAAAATCAGATCATTTAAATTTTCCGGCATCGGTCTAAGACAATTTCAAGGTTTATGCAAAATTAATACGAAATATCTGCCAACTCAATTTGAATAAGAACCGACCCTAGAAATCCCTTGGCATCACCAAAAAAAAAAACTACCGAGAAAATAAAACAACGAAAACGTTTCCGAGGTGTCAGGTTTAATATCTGGCATAATATTCGCCCAAACACACCCAAGATTGCGAAAATCCGGAATAAATTTATCTGGGACCGAGTCGATTCTTGGATAACGCAGACTTGTTGGCAAGTTTAAGGGGGTGAGATTGTCATATTATTACCAGTTTGTTTCATTTCAGAAATTTGTTTATTGATTTTTGTTAAAGTTAGAAATTTTAGGCAATTTTCTAAATGTCATCATGTTTGCAAGAGTGCGATGCAATCATATTCTCTCAAACTTTTATGCCACCTAAGTGACCTTATCCAAAAAGTGCGGTTACAGTTCCGCCTTCTGCCCTGATTAACCCTAATTTCTTCTGTGTTCTAAGTGTTCTCAACTCAACTCAACTCAAAACTCTTTATTTATATAATTATATACCTTATAACTTCAGGTAGGGGGGTTAGGCCCCCCTCAAACTAAAACTTTTCAAAGTCAGCTGTGCATGGATGGGTTATTTTATTTTTATTTGGGTGTGTGGCTAGCAGGTTTTGGGATGAGAAAGGTTTTCATGGGGATTCAAAATAGATGGGTAAATTTTTGTGAGGCGGTCCGTGAACTATGGGGTTATCTGGCTCATATCTTATTGCAGTTGGGCTGCGTGTTAGAGGGGATCCGTGAATCTGATGTCGCTAAAATTTGTCGCTGACTTGGTCCAGATTGTCAGAGATATACGGAATGTATGCTTGCGCATGCATGTCCCTTATTCTGGCGTACCTGGAAGCCGACAGGACTCCCCTCAGGATGCGGTTTCGGATCCGTTGAAGATGATTCCTTTGCTTTGTTGAGATTATGTTCCAGACAGGGGCCCCATATTATGTTAGCATGGGTCTTAGGACCTGATCATAAATCAACATATTACCTGGTGAAAGGGGGGAGTTGGGGCCGATGAGGGGGAAAAGTTCTGAAGGTGCGAGCTGGAGCATGGGATATGTGGTGGTGAAATGTCATACTCTGATGGAAGATGGTTCCAAGGTATTTGACTTTCAGGGATAGAGTTACTAGGATGTTGTTTACAATAAGTGGGGTGAGCATGGTGCTATGTGTATGCTTCGTGTTCCTGCCAGTTCCGTCTTCTGTCCATTGACACTAAGCTTCCACTTATCGTAATAGGCGTGGAAAGGTGATAGGCAAGTTGAAATTTTGTTGCTTGTGTGTATAAAGATTGTGCGTAAACAGCGGTGTCATCTGCGTACAGTGCCAGTTTTGTATTCTGGAATTTTGGAATGTCTGCAGTGTGAAGAAAGTACAGCAACGGACTGAGTGCCGACCCCTGCGTCACTTCGGTCTGAATTAGTTTGGAGTGAGAGGGCGTCGTCTTGTTTGATGCAGAAAGTGCGGCTCCTGATGAATGACTGTATCAGGGAGATTATATGCAGTGGGAAATCTAATTGTGCGAGTAATTTGTAGATAAGGCCTGAATGCCAGACCCTATCGAAGGCGCGTTTGGGAGAATTGCGAAGTTTTCGACGATCCTGTTGACCCTGGACAGGATTAACTTCTCCATCAGCTTGGCAAAGGAGTTATCAGAGGATGGGAGTGTAAGGTTTTTCCAGGTTTGGTGACCAACACCACTACAGCTATTTTCCATTAAAAGGGAAAGGGAAAATGCTGTAGTTTGAGGATGGCGTTTGATATTTGTACCAGTTGGACAATAACTTTACGCGGAAGGATTTTGAGGGCTCGATATGGGATGCCATCTGGTCCGGGGGCCTTTTCGCTTGGGAGCCGGCGGATAATTTGAGTCATCTCGCCGAGCGTGACAAGAAGTTCAGCGAGCAAGTGCCGGGGAATGGGGTATTTCCTAATAGCAAAGGTTGGCGCTGTACGCTCGATTTTATCCTGTTCAGGGAAGTTGGGTGGGAGTCCGGAATAAACACTCTCCATGAATGAAGCCAGAGCTTCCGCGTTGTCTGGGGCAGTGATGCAATCCCTGCCATTACAAGTAATAGCAGAGGTGCGTACAGGCTGCCGCCTCATTTAGGACTGAAGACGCCACAGAGTTATCTTGAGGACGAAATTTTGGGAGGTTTGTGTTCATCTATAGTGCCGGAGCTCATTGATGGCATTTTAAATGGCACTCTCGAGTTCCCGAACCTGTTGGCGATCCTCGTCCCTTCGGATGTGTTGCTTCCTCCTCCAGGTACGATTCTTCCGTGAAATGAACTCAATGAGCTCTCGGGAGAGCTCGTCACGGCGTTGATGGCCAATAAGCTGGTTAGCAAGGAAAGTTTGGGTCTGCTAGACATTCCTGGTCAAGATTTGAACTTCTTGCTCAAGAGCGTCTATGGTGTCAATTTGACCAGGAATTTGCTTTATGGTGTTGAGAGTCTGCCGAAACAGGGGCCAATTGAAGTTTTTGTGACTCAGGCGAACTTGTGGGCGGGGAGGATTAAGTTCGCCCCAGGTGGAGAAGATGGGTAAATGATCCGAACTCAGGGGGTTGACGGTGACGAGATCTGAAAGTTCCCTGAGTCCTTTGCTGATGGCAAGGTCGCTGTATGTCGGTGTCATGTTATTGCTGGGGTAATGAGAGGGCGATTCAGTAGTGAGGAGTATGAGCTCCGTTCGGTCGTTGACAAAATCATTTAGGATCATACGGTTGGTATTTCCTTTATGATTTTGTCAAAGTCTGTGTCTGGCGTTCAGGTCTCCAAGGAACGAGTGTTCTGTGGAAAAAAGATGGTTAGATTTGCTACTGACAGACGGGTCTGCGGGGCGTTGTAGCATTCATTGATCGGGACGCCATTCGTAAGCTGTATGCTCACGTGCTCAATAGTACTTTGCCACTGTGGCATATGCTTCTATGCGATTGAGTTCCTGATCAATATCGCCACACCACCGGCGCGGCGGCCGGCTCTATCAGAGCGTTGACAGGAGTAATTCTTCAACACGAGTCGATTTCCGTCGCCTGACTATGTGTCTACGACAACGACGATATCGATCCTCTCATGGTGAAGGAAATGGATGAGCTCACCTAGTATTCCATTAGCGTTCCAATGGATTAGTCTGAACGCGATCGAAAACAAATTTCTTGATATCAACGACAAAGAACTAGCGGCTGGCGTTTAGCAACTTCGCTTCGTCGTTGCACCTCTCTAGCATACCTATATAATGGTCCAATGCTCACATCATACCATCCATATTTATCAGCGAATCCAGGCGGGCAAACTTGGCCTGGAATGCTGTGAAAGTTTCGCCTAGATTGACAGGTGTTTGCTGGTCTGACCGTGCTGGCGGTTGAATACTTTCCCGCATATTTCCAACTGTGTTAGTGTTCTTATCAATTCCGTTTATTTTGTTTCAAAAATCCACAAGTATGACAGAAATAAAGAAAAATTGGAACCCTTTACCCACATAATGATAATACTAACGATAGTTCGACAATTGTAACATTATTGTCCCCAGAAAAAAAAATCCCACTATTATCCCAAACGTATGTAGGTACCCTCTTTTATAGTTCTATTTGTGTTTCGGTCGAAATAAAACACAGAAATCTCCCAATACGTGCTCGGAGCAAGAACGCGGGTTTAATTTAAAGGTTACTTTTATTGTTTGCTCCGATCAAACAGTTTTGTATGTATCGTGTTTACTCGAATCGCTTTCTTTTTGTGAGGAAAATACCTTATCGCTTGTGTAAATATTGCAGGGCATTTTTCGATTATTGTTTTGTATTCCACAAAAACTTATAATATCGCTAATCTGATTCGTCGTTTGGCAAACACTGGCAATAGTTAACGTTATATAAACACTTACCAGCTCTCTATCGTCAAAATGCACGCGATATTTATTTTCTAATGGAGTTTTTTATCGATAATTCTATTGACATTTACTATGTATTCTTTGGCGACAATTATTTTTTTATTCATTAATAGTTCTCATTTAAAATGTGACAAAACCGGAAAATGAATTTCAAGTAGAACTACGAAGTGGGGTTTTTAGACCGAGATCTAAATAACCAGCCAAATCTCTTATTGGTTATCATGTCTTAATATGCAGACATTTCCATCAAAAGCCCAGGGTATTGATTCAAGTTTATTCGGTCATACAGGGTGTCACACGACGAACTATCGCTGTTGATAACGCCAATCGGGAAAATTTTAAGATTCCAGCACTTGAGGATGCACCGAAAGTTGATGTCAACTTGCCTACTTTAAATAAGAGACCTAAAGTATTATTTTATGTTTAGATTCAACGTAGAATTCTAGAAATTATTTATAAATAATGTCCTATACCTCAGCCTAACCGTGCATTACATGTTATTTTTTTATTTTCAAACGTCATATAACAGTAATTTTTGTGATCATTTTGACAAGGTATAAGTGTCACTTCAATGACTTTCAGCTTGAGCGGCATATAAGTGTTATAGTCCGCCGGAGTATAACACTTATACGCCGTTACCACAGCCTCCTATAGTTAACAAGCCATGAAATTGGAAATGACGGCAACGTCGCGTATGGTGCTATTTTGTTATTGGGTTATGTGTTTCTGTGTATTGCTTTCATTGTGTATTGTTGCAATTTAGTATTTTTATGGGCATTATTGACGAAAAAGTGGATAGAAACACACCAATATATTGCCCATATTTAGTTGATACCTGTTCCTTTGTGCTTTGATTGCAAATTTTTAGCAAATGGGTACAGGAGCAAAAATGAAGGTAAGGTAAGGTAAAACAATAAAAACAATATTAATATTTGTCTGCAAGAGCATAGGTCTCGATATATTACCTAAGATATTTAAACTTGTTCCAGATGCCTTGAAACTACTGTGTTCCTGGGAGCAAATCGAACTATTAGGAGTTCCTTAAAAACTGAAGAAATGCAAACATTTTTATTTCCAAAAAAATTCTGAAGTGCAAAAAATGTGGATGAAAGCAATACACCAAGATAATTATACCCGAGATTATACAATAACGAAAAATTCTGTGGTGTGTTGTAAACATTTTGAAGAAACCGAAATAATTAGATTTGAAACAAACAAGGATAAAGGCGTAGTTCGAGAGTTCAAACTAAAACGTCCAACTCTTAAAAGTAGGTACCTCTTATTTTCGAAAATCAGCTCAAGTATTTGAATGGACTTGCCTTCCGAAAAAATCCCGAAGAAAGAAAAAGTTAGATTTTCAAAAGACATACTGAAACATAGGCCTATAACACTTTAGACTCTAGAAATATATTCATTTAAATCAATTATTTACTGTTCTTATTTACACAAATAGTTAAATTATTCATTGAATTACTGTTTTTGGCCCTTTAGTACAATAAATTATGTATTTTTTGTGATTCATATTAATAAAATAAGAAATATATATTTATACAAACAAACACCACCAGCACCACTTGGCGGTAAGATTGCGGTGTTGCCTTTTTAACTTCATGGCTTGTTAAATGTAGGGGGCTGTGCCGTTAAAGTCCATTCCAAAATAATTCGTTGACTCTTCAAGTATCAATAAAATGTTGATGATACCCTCAACCACAAACTTCGACTACCTGTGAGCAGGTCCGGGTTGATTTTATTTATTAT
Organism: Ceutorhynchus assimilis; assembly: GCA_917834065.1. Taxonomy (NCBI): domain Eukaryota; kingdom Metazoa; phylum Arthropoda; class Insecta; order Coleoptera; family Curculionidae; genus Ceutorhynchus; species Ceutorhynchus assimilis. The sequence continues at coordinate 12,365,375 of OU892286.1, read as the reverse complement.
ACCTGCCTAGGTGAGATGTACATGTAAATGTGGGTGAATGTTTTAGTTAAATTATTTAGTCTTTGTGCAGAAATAGAGCTGTTATATTGACAAAAAAAATGTGGCGTCCATGGGCAAATGATGGTAGTATTGCAACCGGAAGTGGTATTTCAAAAAAAAAAACATTTATCGCTAGATGCCAAGGAAATTGTGAGGAACGTTTATTTAACCCTTCTGCGGAGAGGCTATAATCATAATCAAAGTGTGAGTGAATCATCCGTTTTAACCAAAACTCCATTATCTACGGTTAAAGATATCGTAGCCAAACGCATCCAGCCAAGGAAGCAACGGTGTGACAGCGGCAAGTCAAGAAAGGTTGAAGAAGCGGATAAAGAGTTGATTCGTAGGAAAATTTATGATTTGTACAGTAAACAAATAATACCTACAATAGATTCTCTAAAAAAGGTACTTATAGAAGACGAAACTGATATATTATGTAGCAGAACAAGCCTTTGGAGAATTGTGAAAGCAATGGGTTTCAAATATCAAACCATTAATAAGAGGCAAGTGCTAATGGAATCCCAGCGATTACAAGCATGGCGTCGAGAATATTTAAGTTCCATAAAACAATATAGGGCAGAAAATCGTCCGATAATATATCTTGACGAAACATGGTTTGATACCCATGACCCTCCCAAAAGAGGATGGAGCGACTCAACCTCCAAATGTCAAACCAAAGCACCCTCAAATAAAGGCCAGAGGATTACAATTTCGCATGCCGGATCAGAAAATGGTTTTGTTCCAAACTCTTTGCTGCTATCCGCAAAAAAAATAGCCAATTCATCATTAGATTATCATCAAGATACCGATGCAAAATTATTTGAAGAATGGTTTCAGAATCGCCTTCTTCCGAACATACCAGAAAACAGTATAATTGTGATGGACAACGCTAGTTACCACAGCCGTCAAAAAAATAAAGTGCCCAATGCAAGTAATACAAAAGTAGAACTTCAAAAATATATGATGGAAAATGATATGTATTTCGAAGAAAATTATACAAAGAAAGATCTTTTAAACGTTTTGAAATCATATAATGTTAAAAAAGAATATATTTGTGACGATCTTGCTAGCGCTTGTGGTCATACAGTTTTGCGTCTTCCTCCATATTATTGTATTTTCAATCCAATAGAACATATCTGGCATGAATTGAAGGCAATGGTTAGGAGAGGAAACACCTCTCCTACACTTAGTACTGCTGTAATAGATTTAATTAGAAAATGTGTAGATAATATTCCAGTTCAAAGCTGGAAAAATTCTGTCAATCACGTTATAAAAGTTGAAGAAACCTATAATTCAATAGGTATTAATGTTAAGCCATTAATAATTAGCTTAGGCATAGATGAAGATGACAGTGACAGTGAAACGGAACTAAATATAGATTAGGTTTGGTTGAATTGTATATTTCGTTTTCATTATAATGGGCACAAAATCCGTACCTGTAAACCTTTGAGTGGGTATTAAGGAACCCGGTACCTACTTAAAAGAACCTGGTACCTACACAATAGAGGCTAATAGCTATCTAATTTATGGTAGGGTTTTATAGCCGTGAAGTCAACGAAATATTTTGGAATGGACTTTACACATGTTTTTCCATAGCGATTAAAGGCAGTTTACCTGTACATACAGGTATAGGTGCTTATAAAGGTGATCCTCCTAAATATGGATGACATAATTTAAATTAAAAATTGTGCACTATTCAGAATAAAGATTGTTTCAAAAGAAAATATTGTATTTTGATTGAATCGGCTTTTACTTGGTGGAAATCCATTATCTAATAAAAGATTTTTTAAGTAAATTTTAATACTTATATATTTCCACAATTTTTTTTTTTTTTTTTGTTAAACTTTCAACATGTTTCGCTAAACTTTAGCTTCATCAGAAAGATTTTAGAAAAATAAAATGTAGACATAAAAGTGAAATTGACAAATATAAAAAAGGTAAAAGCTGGTCTAATTTTATGTTAATTTAAATAGGTATTACACAGTAAATAAATTTAAAAGTGGTGAATTGTTTAAATCTAATTGGTCGTTCAATAAACAGTCTAAAGTTTTAAGTTTGTTTATTTCTAAAGATTCTAGAAGATTTAATTTTATCCCTTTGTTTTCATTATGTAGTATTTGAAATTCATTATTAAAATTATGATTTGATTCTATCAGGTGATTAGCATAATTTGAATCTGTTTTCTTTTTATTGAAACTATTGTAATGTTCTTTAATTCTAGTACCAAAATTTCTACCTGTTTGTCCTATATATACTTTTGGACAATCCTTACAAGATAATTTATAAACGCCAGATTTATCACAAATTTTAGTTTTAGATTTATTATTTTTCAAGTGAAAGCCTATTGTATTCTTAGTTTTGAAAGCAACATTTATATCGTTTTTGTTAAGAAATTTGCTAATTTTCTTACTAGCTTGTCCTTGGAAAGTAATACTTTTGAAATTATTATTATTTTGTAATTTCTTAGGGTATACTAAATTAATGGCATTTTTGTATAGTTTTTTGTTTAAAATATCATCTATTAATTTAGAAGAATAGCCATTATTGATAGCAATTTGTTTAATTAGGTTTAATTCTCAATTCTTCTCAGTATGAGTAGGTTTATGAAATATGGAAAATTCATGTTTTTCATTTATGTTTTTGATTGTTAGATCTAGGAAATTTATTGAATTATTTAGTTCTTTTTCTATGGTAAATTTTACGTTAGGGTGGATTTTATTAATAAAGTCTATAAAAATATCTAATTGTCTGTCTGTTCCAGTAAAACAAGTTAGAATATCGTCAACATATCTATGCCAGTAGAGGAATTTTTTAAAAATTGGATGTTTGTTAATTTTTGATTCAATAAAATCCATGAATATTTCAGATAAAATAGGACTTAGTGGATTTCCATTATAAGTCCAATTTTGCTAGTATATATTTTATTATCAAATTCAAAATAATTTTGTCTGAGGCATTCTTTCAAAACGATAATAATTTCTTCTTTTTTAACAATGTTTATATTATTTTTAATCAAGAGTTTTTCAACAAGAATAATAACGTCTTCAATAGGTATACTTGGAAAAAGATTGGTAACATCAAATGAAATAAATTTAGAGTTTTTTGGTAATTAGTCCAAGCAATAAAGGAAGTTTACCTCAACATAATTAGAAGTTAACATTTTTTGGGGGGGATCGGTTCATTTTCATGTGCTTAATAACATATTAAGTTTGCGACCTTGTACTTCCATAGGGTTTTCAGTTAGGGGTGGTTTTTAGGGTTAATTTGCAGTTTATGGAGAACGCTGCTCAAAAGGATGGTCCAATAGCAAAAAGTTTCAAATTAATATTGTAGCTGAAGCTTTTTGCTATAAAAAACTCAGCGACAGCACCTCTCTATCTTCTATAGTTTTTTTTCTGCAGCGTCTTGAATAGTAGCATGTTTTTGTTCAAGGTCACTGAATCAACGTTTTGCCATTTTGCGCGCATTTGTTGCAGCAGCGGCCGAATGCATAATCCGATTTCATTTTTTCAAACACCACATTATTTCTAATGAAATGAACTCTCCAATGCTTTTTTGTTCGAATTTTTTGCTTGAAAATTAAGCGAGCACGGACTTGTCTAATGTGCGAGGAAGTTGTAAATTGCATCGAAAACTGCCCCTTTCTTGCATTCACTCTAATTTCTAAACGGGGCCAAATATTTGGTGACAGTTTTCGACAATCGGCAGCCAATTTATTCCTCTCATAATGTCCCAGCGGATTTTTTTTTCGTTAATCCCTTAATGACTTATTGGCCTGAAAACGTCGCGCGCGATTTTTCAAAAAGTAAAAAAAAATTAAAATTGTCGCATAGCGCTGAAATTTGGTACGATGGCTTTATTTATTGTTGTCATGATTATACTGCAATTTTATATCATGTGAAGCAATTAAAATTGCAGTATATTCGTAAGAACAATAAATAAGGCCATCGTACCAAATTTCTGCGCTATGCGACAATTTTAATTATTTTTTACTTTTTGAAAAATCCCGCGCGACGTTTTCAGGCCAATAAGTCATCAAGTGATTAACGAAAAAAAAAATCCGCTGGGGCATTATGAGAGGAATAAATGGGCTGCCGATTGTCGAAAACTGTCACCAAATATTTGGCCCCGTTTAGAAATTAGAGTTAATGCAAGAAAGGGGTAGTTTTCGATGCAATTTACAACTTCCTCGCACATTAGACAAGTCCGTGCTCGCCTAATTTTCAAGCAAAAAATTCGAACAAAAAAGCATTGGAGAGTGCATTTCATTAGAAATAATGTGGTGTTTGAAAAATTGAAATCGGATTATGCATTCGGCCGCTGCTGCAACAAATGCGCGTAAAATGGCAAAACGTTGATTCAGTGACCTTGAACAAAAACATGCTACTATTCAAGAAGCTGCAGAAAAAAAACTATAGAAGATAGAGGGGTGCTGTCGCTGAGTTTTTTATAGCAAAAAACTTCAGCTACAACATTCATTTGAAACTTTTCACTATTGAACCATCCCTTTGAGCAGCGTTCTCCATAAACCGCAAATTACCCCTAAAAACCACCCCTAACTGAAAACCCTATGGAAGTACAAGGTCGCAAACTTAATATGTTGTTTAGCATATTAAAATGAACCGATCCCCCCAAAAAAATTTCAACTTCTAATTATGTTGAGGTAACCCCTCTTTTCAGATCTCCGTTTCTTGGACTAAATGTAATATGTTTAATTTTGTCTACTAATTCATAAGTGTTTTTTATAGAGTATTTAGCAGAAAATAGAGTATGATTCAAAATAATATTAATTAAGGTTTTAGAAATTTTATAAGAAGGGGCTGAAAAGAAAGAAACAACAGGTCTGATAGGGTTACCTATTTTATGAAGTTTTATTAATGAATAAAGTTTTGGAGCTTGAGGGTTCATAAGTAATAATCTCCATTTGTCTTTATCTATAAACAAACTTTTACAATTTTGTATTATTGATTTTATTGAATTTTGAAAACTATTAGTAGGATCTGTATTTGATAAAGTATAATTTACAGGTTTTAAAAAGTCTATAGTTTTTTGTATATAATCAGTTTTACTTATAGCTATAACAGTATTTCCTTTATCTGCTTTTGTAAAAGTAATGTCTTTCGATTTTGATTTAATGTGTTGTATTACAGAAAATTCTAGTTTTTGTTTATTATCATTTAAAGATTCATTTTTTATGAGATTCGAAGCAAGGTGTTTTAGGTTTAAATTATTTGAGTTATCTTTAAGTGCTATTTCAGTTTCAACTCCTAAAATCTCCAAAGACGTTTTTATGTTATTATTGTTTAAATTATATTTGAAACCTTTTTCTAACAAGTTAGTTTCTTCAAAAAAAGTTTAACAAAAAAAAAAAAATTGTGGAAATATATAAGTATTAAAATTTACTTAAAAAATCTTTTATTAGATAATGGATTTCCACCAAGTAAAAGCCGATTCAATCAAAATGTTAAAAGAAGCTTCAATAAGCTTCCTGGCTACTTGGTACTTCAAGTTCCTCCTGAAAATTATGATCTGTTCACAAAACTTATGGTTTTTTGATCAATGTTCTAAGAATAATATTTTCCCGAAGTACATGAAACTTAAAACAAGAAATAAAAGTGAAGCAGCAGTTCAAGCAGTAAATACAGGTTTAAAAAAATGGCTAGCAGTAGAGAAGAAAATCCAGTTCCGCAAGCGAGGAGTTTATAATGTTTATCTCAAAGTAACCCATACAGAACTTTTATATAGACTTCATTATACAGAGTTCTTAGTTTTGGATAGAGACACAAGAGAAAAAGTAAGTGACATAATACATAAAAAATATTTAACTCAAAAAAATAAATTGAACAACTTACTTCTAAATAATAAAAAATCAAAAACAAAATCGACAAAAAATAACTTTTCAGAACACAAATTTTATAACAAATTTATAAATTTGACTAATGTTAATTTCTCTCGTGAAGAAACTAACTTGTTAGAAAAAGGTTTCAAATATAATTTAAACAATAATAACATAAAAACGTCTTTGGAGATTTTAGGAGTTGAAACTGAAATAGCACTTAAAGATAACTCAAATAATTTAAACCTAAAACACCTTGCTTCGAATCTCATAAAAAATGAATCTTTAAATGATAATAAACAAAAACTAGAATTTTCTGTAATACAACACATTAAATCAAAATCGAAAGACATTACTTTTACAAAAGCAGATAAAGGAAATACTGTTATAGCTATAAGTAAAACTGATTATATACAAAAAACTATAGACTTTTTAAAACCTGTAAATTATACTTTATCAAATACAGATCCTACTAATAGTTTTCAAAATTCAATAAAATCAATAATACAAAATTGTAAAAGTTTGTGTATAGATAAAGACAAATGGAGATTATTACTTATGAACCCTCAAGCTCCAAAACTTTATTCATTAATAAAACTTCATAAAATAGGTAACCCTATCAGACCTGTTGTTTCTTTCTTTTCAGCCCCTTCTTATAAAATTTCTAAAATCTTAATTAATATTATTTTGAATCATACTCTATTTTCTGCTAAATACTCTATAAAAAACACTTATGAATTAGTAGACAAAATTAAACATATTACATTACCAAAAAACTCTAAATTTATTTCATTTGATGTTACCAATCTTTTTCCAAGTATACCTATTGAAGAAGTTATTATTCTTGTTGAAAAACTCTTGATTAAAAATAATATAAACATTGTTAAAAAAGAAGAAATTATTATCGTTTTGAAAGAATGCCTCAGACAAAATTATTTTGAATTTGATAATAAAATATATACTAGCAAAATTGGACTTATAATGGGAAATCCACTAAGTCCTATTCTATCTGAAATATTCATGGATTTTATTGAATCAAAAATTAACAAACATCCAATTTTTAAAAAATTCCTCTACTGGCATAGATATGTTGATGATATTCTAACTTGTTTTACTGGAACAGACAGACAATTAGATATTTTTATAGACTTTATTAATAAAATCCACCCTAACATAAAATTTACCATAGAAAAAGAACTAAATAATTCAATAAATTTCCTAGATCTAACAATCAAAAACATAAATGAAAAACATGAATTTTCCATATTTCATAAACCTACTCATACTGATACAGTTATACACAATACATCTTGTCATCCTATCCAACACAAATTAGCTGCTTTTAACAGTATGATACACCGATTAATAACACTTCCTACAAATAGTATTGATTTCCAAAAAGAATTAAACCTAATTAAACAAATTGCTATCAATAATGGCTATTCTTCTAAATTAATAGATGATATTTTAAACAAAAAACTATACAAAAATGCCATTAATTTAGTATACCCTAAAAAATTACAAAATAATAATAATTTCAAAAGTATTACTTTCCAAGGACAAGCTAGTAAGAAAATTAGCAAATTTCTTAACAAAAACGATATAAATGTTGCTTTCAAAACTAACAATACAATAGGCTTTCACTTGAAAAATAATAAATCTAAAACTAAAATTTGTGATAAATCTGGCGTTTATAAATTATCTTGTAAAGATTGTCCAAAAGTATATATAGGACAAACAGGTAGAAATTTTGGTACTAGAAATAAAGAACATTACAATAGTTTCAATAAAAAGAAAACAGATTCAAATTATGCTAATCACCTGATAGAATCAAATCATAATTTTAATAATGAATTTCAAATACTACATAATGAAAACAAAGGGATAAAATTAAATCTTCTAGAATCTTTAGAAATAAACAAACTTAAAACTTTAGACTGTTTATTGAACGACCAATTAGATTTAAACAATTCACCACTTTTAAATTTATTTACTGTGTAATACCTATTTAAATTAACATAAAATTAGACCAGCTTTTACCTTTTTTATATTTGTCAATTTCACTTTTATGTCTACATTTTATTTTTCTAAAATCTTTCTGATGAAGCTAAAGTTTAGCGAAACATGTTAAAAGTTTAACAAAAAAAAAAATTGTGGAAATATATAAGTATTAAAATTTACTTAAAAAATCTTTTATAAAATATTGTATTTCATTCGGAGTATAAATATTTTTCATGTGACTTGAATGGATTTGATTCGCCTCGCTGCGCTCGGCGTTCAAACTTCCATGCGCGTCACATAAGTATTACTTATACTCCTAATAAAATAAATATTTTCAAATGTTATGTAAGAGTAATTTTTGTGATCATTTTGACAAGGTATAAGAGTCACTTCAATTACCTTCAGCTTGAGCGGCGTATAAGTGTTATACTCCGCTGGAGTATGACATTTATATGCCGTTACACATGTTTTTCCATAACGATTTAAGCTAGTTTACCTGTACATACAGGTATAGGTGCTTATAAAGGTGATCCTTTTTAATATGAATGTCATCATAGTCCAAGAGACAGCGTCGAAAACATGCAAGAGTTTTCGGAAGGCTGATATTTTCCAAATAGTTTGTACTTTAGTGGTAGAAAGCCTGTGCACAGTCAAAATTCATAGATAACGAGCAAATATAATATAAAACAGGAATATAATAGTCAGACAGCGAAATATGGAGACACCTAGCGTCAGCGCTACTTTATACTTGTCAAAAAAATTTCCTGACCCAAACAGTTTTCTGAAGGCTGAAACTTTTCAAAATAATAGCTACAATTAGAAAGTTGATAAAAAAGACAGCCAGACTCCTCTGTGATAGAACCACTTCAGTCAGCAGTCTATAGAAATGGGAATTGTATCTGCACGCATCAGTGATTCAGTGATGTCTAGCCAGTGGTTTTGAAGGTACGAAAGGAATTCGGACTTAAATTTGTTTCAATAACAAAATATCGATAATAAGACGCTAAATATTTTAACGTGGTTGTTAAATTTCTTCTTTTTCATTCACTGATTTTATTCAATTTTGTCTACCTAAAGTACCTAAACATTTTTTAAGATACCATCAGCTTTTGTCGATTTGGCAAACATCCAGCCTGGATGAACCTGATTGGTGGAGTTTTTGGCACGATCGCCGTTGCCATGGGGCACCATGCGGTTGCCATGGGACTTACATCTCGCTATTGACCAGGGTCATTGGTCATTGTCGATTTTATGACGCTAACTTTTCACAACAAAACATCATAATTTTTTTAATCAATAATTTCAAGCGAAAAATGATAAAATAAAACTATATAATATGTATAGGTATATAATTTTTTTTTCAAATCGAAGAATGCGATCCTACTAGTCCCTAGTCTTGACATTGTAGTCAGGGCCGGCTCCAGACATTTCGGCGCCCCGTGCAAAAGTATTTTTGCCGCCCCTCTTAGGTACCGATTACTTTCCTACTTTCTAGTTCCAGTACTACCCTCGGTACTACCTATTTGCTGAACTTACTTTTGATTTTAATTTTGTTCAGTGTCCCTATATGATATCACAGCTGTTTCGAGTACAGGCGAAATGTACTCGGGTACCGGGTACAAGTACTTTGATCAAAATGTACTCGAGTACTCGAGTACAGAGTACAATTACAAATATTCAATACCGAAATACTCAAAGTACCGAGTACATTTATGAATACATTCCACACAATGCCACCTGCATATCAATGATGTCTTAAGCGGCGTTTCCACATGCATAGTTTATTGGCGCCAGTCGACTGGCATAACTTTTGTGGCGCGTGGAAACTCGGAAAATTAGCTGGCGCCAGTTAACTTGCGCCACTTATTCATGCGCCAGTAAAGTAGAATGGAGGTCTACTTTTTGGCGCCAGTTTGCCATGCGTGACAGTTTGTCAAAAAAAAAATACAAAAGTTTTCACTATTCGTTTCCAGAAAAGTAATGAGAACATCAGGTAAATCTAAAAAAATTTAACCTATAAAGTTTATGGAAGAGCAACCCTGTTTGTGGAATCACAAACTTTTGTGTTACAAAGCTAGGAATAAACGGGATGATGCTATAAGGATAAGTGTTGACGTATTGTGCGAGTTCTCGTGTTCTTAAGTGGTTTTGGTATCACTGCTGCCGAAAGTAAAATTAGAAGCTTTGGAAATGCCTCATGGTCTCCATCCGTTAACTCAGACAGTAAATTATTTGATGTTTCTAAAGCTTTTCTGCGTGAAATCCATTTTTGTACCCAGATCTTGTGTTTATGTTTCTTTTTCTTGTTTTTTCGGGTCTTCTGCAATAATTCTAGAAACAAAATATTTACAGAAACATTAAAGTTGACGCCATTTTTCATTTTTCTACTGCGCCAGTTAAAAATTTTTTGATATCAAGTGGAAACAGATACTGGCGCCACTGTTATTACGCCAGCAAACTGGGACGTGCACTGGCACCAATAAACTATGCTTGTGGAAACGCCGCTTTATAGTTATTTACTGACACACTCGTATGATTAGAACGACTTGGTCTAAGACCTCGTCATTCTAATCTTTCACACTCGCTATTGTTATCATGTTCATAAACGCACGTGTGATGTACAACTTTTTATCTACAAAGCGAAAAATAAGATTTTTTTTTCAATCATTTTCGTTTATTAGTCGTTGTATACCTTCATTTTACCTTTACAGGTTTACCTTTGACATTCGTCAAATCACCAAAAATAGTTGTGTTATGAATTCATAACCTTGTCCATAACACCACTAGTTGTGTTATGAATTCATAACCTTGTCCATAACACCACTAATTGTGTTATGAATTCATAACCTTTTCCATAACACCACTAGTTGTGTTATGAATTCATAACCTAGTTCATAACACAACTAGTTGTGCCTCATGACATAACTCAAATACTGGAAAAATAGTTATGTAAAAGCGTCATAACCAAACGCTTGTAGATAAAAGTTGTTACGCACCTCCTGTTTTGAACCACCCTTGATCATTGACATAAAAGTCTAATGCCACCCCAGGCCGCAAACGCTGATGTAGCTGCGCACTTATCACTGCGCATGGGTTATTACATCACATACCCTTTCACACTTCCGTCCCATTTCCCAGAATTTACTCTCAAACCGCCTATAGATGTTCACACATCAAAAATTGAGAAACGCAATATGGTTTACTATAAATCAGTTTAGCAATTTTACGGTTTGGTTGGGTTAGCCAGAGTCTAGAGTTTATAAGAGCTCAGAGTTTTCAAATCTAAGTTCTCCAACACATCGTCACAGTGCACAGAAAAGTTCAAGATTTTGCGAACAGCGGAACGAATGCTACGCATCTGGAGTGCGATTTTCGAAACCATTCGAATACATTTCGTACAAGGATGATACACACTACTACTACAGGATGGCCTATCCTCATAAGGCCTGTGTGTAACAAATCCCCCCCTACAGCATGGCGTTTCTCGCCTTTGACGTAGGCTGTTTAAGCAGCTGATGACTCAGTTATGACGTCGGTAGTGGTTGAAAACAATTGAAAACCAATATGGCGGCGATTATTGAAAATGAGTTCGATAAGCACTCCTTAAAGTGTGTATTCTCCTTGCATTTCGTATACGAAATTTGACTGACAGCAATGAATTTTTTTAAAGTTAAATGAGGAGCATTCGAAATTGTATTAAATTTCGTATGCAAAAATATTCGAAAATCGAACCCCTGTACGCTACACAAGAAATGCCAGAAAATTGAAGTCACAGTTTTTACAGAAATCACGAAACAAGTCAGAGCGTTTTTTGATTGGTGTAAATCACCAACAACCAGTTTTCTTGACTGGTTAATGATTTCTGTACAAACAGTTCTCATCTTGTCTAGAAATGTACGTGTGACGAAATAAATATGTACTTAAAGTCAAATAATTTCACTCGGTAACTCCAAATATATTCGAAAACAATGAAAATACCTGGGTATATTGTATTCTAGTATAAAAGGATGTACTCGGGTATTTTGAAATTTACTCAGTACAATAAAATGTACTGGGTATTTTTTATATTTTTCAAGAGTTCGAGTACAAGAAGGTACAATTACATGATTCACAAAGTATCGTGGCCTGGATACCAAGTAACTCAAAATGTACTTTGAGTAAAAGTGAAGAGTACTACTACCTGAGTACCGCACAATGCAGCCTACAATTGGTGGCAACTCTTAAATAACAAAAACACTAAAATATTACCTGCAAATCGCTTGCGGACGCGTGAAACTCGGCTGGCGATAGATGTTTTCGGGTTCTCGTTTTTCGAACTGTTCGCGAACCATCATGGAACTGCGCAGAATCAGTCCTTAGATCTGTGCTAGATCGTTTGGAATTAATCAGAGTTTAAAAAACCCGAACATGTTTTATTTTATTTTTTTACAGAGCAGGCAACAAATTCTCTCCGAGATTTTTGCCGCCTTCGATTTTGCCGCCCCGTGCAGGGGCACAGGCTGCACAGGTCCTGGAGCCGGCCATGATTGTAGTCTTGACAGTAGTTGCGAATAGTGTGTATTCAGTGACGCATTGAGAAAATATTATGGAAAAATCGTGTGAGATTTGTGTATTTTGCATAAAAAAAGGAGGCAGCATTATTTCCTTTGTGGAAAATACTCTCTCAAAATGCCAAGCCATATCAAATATTCGTCAAATGAACAATTTAGCATTCAATAACGTAGCGATACCATCAGTTTGTGATGAAATTCAAGGCAACCACGTGGCGTGCTATAGAAAATTTACTGCGTTGGGAAAGAAATTTTGAGAAATCATACGAAATGAAACGATTTCTGAAACAAGGTAAGTTGATATCAGTTCATAAATAACATTGAAATACCATCGAATATTTGAATATAATTGAAATGAGAACCTCACTACAATGCGAATATTTGATGTTCGACATACTGTTATATTATTTTATTAATGTGCGGAATTTAACTACTGGGACACCACTAGCATCGAGCGAGCCATCATGTTCTGGATTAAGGTATAAATAAAAATTAATAGGTGCTATTTTATTATAGACTTATTTTAAACAGTTCTTCACTGTATAAAATGAAAATTATTAACTAATAACTGATCATTTTCTCAGTACTCAAGATAATCCAGTGGATCGAGAGCAGATAATTTTGGAGAGAGAGAATAATGAGTTACAGTCTGATGAGGAAACGGGTATAAAATCGGGTGATATACCTGGGGTAAGATGGGGGCAGCATCATAATATGCATTATCTGTGACAAAGCTCGAAAGAAACATGAGGCCCGTTGGCAATCACCGCATACGTCAATAAATAATAGTATCGCTGAAAAAATAACAAAATGTGCAAGCGAAGTCATCGACACGGTGCTGGTAAAATTTATGATTTTTTAGGTTCGAATCGTATCATTACGTATCATAATAATGCATGAAAGATTATGAGTACCAGTGTGAACGCACGAACGCACACAATACCATAATTCGCGAGATTGCCATAAATTAGCTTATGAGGAGGTGTGCACGTACGTAAGAGTCAACATTATTGGCATGGAAAAATATGTTACGCTCTCATTATTGCGAACTATGTATAATAATCGCCTCACTGATAAATACGAAAAAGTCTTGTATGATAAGCTAAATCAATTTCATTCCAACAATCTGAAATTGCTATTTACAGGGTGAGTCACCATATTTTGACACCCATCTGCACCCGTAATTATAGGTGATAGGTAAAAGGTGTAAATACAAAAGTTGTAGCATTTCATCTGAACCGCCAGAATTTTCAATTAGATTGAACAAATGAGCAATGCAAAGTAAAAAAATATGTCGATGTTTATCTTTTTCAAATGGAATACCCTTTATTCTCTTCTAAATTCTTAAAGTTCTCGTTTTTCTGATTCAGATTATATGATGTGTAAATGTTTCTTTCTATAGTTTTGGAAATATCTGGAGTTCAGTTATTTGAAGACAGTAGTTTGTTGAATATATTTTACCTTGATTTACCTGTCACCTGTTCACAAAACATTCTGATACGTGAATAGGTATTTGAATAACTAAACTCCAGATATTTTCAAAACTATTGAAAGAAACATTAATATATTATATAATCTGAATCAGAAAAATGAGAACTTTAAGAATTTGAAAGAAAATAAAGTGCATTCCATTTGAAAAAAGTGAACATTGACATATTTTCTCATTTTGTGTTGCTCATTTTCTCAATCTAATTGAAAATTCTGTTGGTTCAGATAAAAGGCTATAACTTTTGTATTTACACCTTTCACCTATCACCTGTAATTACGGCTGCAGGTGGGTGTCAAAATATAATGACTCACCCTGTACCTAACAAGTGCGAAAAATGAATATTTTCCGCAAGTGTTAGGTACAATATTTTTCCTACAGCCGTGTAGAAAAATCGATTTTCCGCACTGATATGCGTGCGGAAAATGAGTTTTCCAGCACGGTGCGGTAAAACTTTTACCGCACGCATATCAGTGCGGAAAAAGTTTTTCCGCACGGCTCTCAGTGCGGAAAAAATTTTTTCCTACGAGCGTGCGCAAAGTAGTACTTTTCCGCACGCATTTCGGTTCTCAAAGTTGCACTTTTCCGCACTCAGTGCGGATACAGGCCTTATCCGCACTGAGTGCCGAAAAGTAAAAATAATTGTCAAGCAACAATAAGTACACCTGTCGACTTTGACACATGATGACAAATTTTTCCTCTGTTCCTGTTCCAGCTAACATCTATACCTATAAACACCAAATTTAATTAACTTCAACGCATTGTCAGATTTGTTTTCTATATATATGCATCTACAAACTATCTCATCAAATTTATAGCATTTTCCATTTGTCGAAACAGGGCAAAAAAATGTATCCTTATCCTTACATGTTACATGCTTTTAGAAAAAGATGCGGATGCACTCAGTGCGGCACTGATGACAAATGGAAATCGCCATTAAACGCTTTAAGATGAAGAGCTCTGACGATGATTTTCTGTTATATTTTTTTTTTGTTATGTAATTTTTTGATAAATGCATAGGTTCCCTTCAAGTTAATTAAAAATAATTAAACAAATTATCGTTTTTTTTTAAAATTTTTGTTGTTACCTACCTGATATGAAGCTCGTAGGAAAAATTTTGTTCCTAACACGTGCGCAAAGTGTCTTTTCCGCACGCAAACACGTATCCGAACTCCGCTTCGCGTCGTTCGTATAACTGTGTTTGCGTGCGGAAAAGTAACACTTTGCGCACTTGTTAGGAAAATAACTATTTCCTACGAGCGTGCGCAAAGAAGTACTTTTCCGCACGCATTCCAGGGCTCAAAGTTACACTTTTCCGCACTCAGTGCGGATACAGGCCTTATCCGCACTGAGTGCCGAAAAGTAAAAATACTTGTCAAGCAACAATAAGTGCACCTGTCGACTTTGACACATGATGACAAATTTTTTCTCGGTTTCTATATCAGCCAACATCAATACAAACACCAAATATAAATTAACCTTGACACATTGTCAGATTTGTTCTCTATTTATATGCAAGAATCTACAAACTTTATCATCAAATTTAAATGCTTTAAGATGAACAGCTCTGACGAGGATTTTCTGTTATTTTTTTTATTAGGTAATTTTTTGATAAATGTATAGGTTCGCTTCAAGTTAATTAAAAATAATTGAACAAATTATGGGTTTAAAAAAAAAAAAAAAACTTGTTACCTACCTGATATGAAGCTCGTAGGAAAAATGTTGTTCCTAACACGTGCGCAAAGTGTCTTTTCCGCACGCAAACACGTATCCGAACTCCGCTTCGCGTCGTTCGTATAACTGTGTTTGCGTGCGGAAAAGTGACACTTTGCGCACTTGTTAGGAAAATAACTATACCGCACTGATCTGTCAAAAAAAAAGAAAAATTTTACATTTTTACGTCTGTAGGAAAAATATTGTACCTAACAAGTGCGGAAAATGAATTTTTCCGCACGCGGCTGCCGTTCACCGAACGACGCGTAGCTATTTCCTACAGCCGTGCAGAAAAATCGATTTTCCGCACTGATATGCGTGCGGAAAATGTGTTTTCCCGCACGGTGCGGTGAAACTTTTACCGCACGCATATCAGTGCGGAAAAAGTTTTTCCGCACGGCTGTCAGTGCGGAATAGTTATTTTCCTAACAAGTGCGGAAAGTATCATTTTTCCGCACGCGATTGTCGTTAGCCGAACGACGCGAAGCGGAGTTCGGATAACAGTCGAGTGCGGAAAAATTACTTTCCGCAAGTGTTAGGAACTATATTTTTTCTACGAGCCTGCTAAAGCGGATATTACGAAGAGTTTAATTTAAATAAAATGCGATTATGCAGAAGGTAGAATTAAAAATGTATTAAAAGGTATTTATAAAAAGGTAAAGGTACAGGTATAGGTGTATCAACAATACAAACAATTCCATGTCACAATGATTATTGCAAACTCTTCCCGCACTGAGTGCGGGAAGAAATCTCTTCCCGCACCGATGCGGGGAGAAAGTCTCTCCGCACAGCAAATCGTGCGGGAAGAACCATTTCCCGCACGCTCGTAGAAAATAGCTATTTTCCTAACGAGTGCGGGAAATTTCTTCCCGCAAGAGTTAGGAACTATATTTTTTCTACGAGCATACTAAAGCTGATGATAAGTTTAATTTAAATAAAATGCGATTGTGCAGAAGGTAGAATTAAAAATGTATTGAAAGGTATTTATAAAAAAAAAGGTAAAGGTATTAAAGGTAAAGGTATAGGTGTATCAACAATACAAACAATTCCATGTCACAATGATTATTTCATTATTAAATCTCTTCCCGCACTGGTGCGGGAAAAAAGTCTTCCCACACAGCAAATCGTGCGGGAAGAGCCATTTCCCGTACGCTCGTAGAAAAACAATTTTTCCTACGAGCAGACAATTAAAACACAAAAAAAGAACAAATATGAATCTAAACTGCTGGACAATTGCTTTCGAACAAGGTAAATATCGCCTAACTTTCAAACTCGATATTTTTGGAACCAGACTAGATATCGACCTGCGGTTTTCACGGGCTGACAGATTGACGTTTTGTGAAAAAAATTGCTATTTTGAAATTGTTTTAAATGTCTACTTTTTTTTTATACAGGGTGTTAAAAGAGTCCATGATTTTCATCCCAATTTTGAATGTGTGTAACTTTCTCAGATAATTTTTTAAATTTTATTTCTATGCGGCGTTTTAATCAATGATCTTCTGCAAAAAAAGTAATTTCTCAAATTTTTTATACCTGCCTTAGTTTTAAAAATATCGATTTTTTTTCATAACCTCCACTTTTTTCAACTTTTAAGCACCTGAACCACAATAAATCTTGCATCTTATGCTGCTGTTTGATATACCCCACGATATCCTGGTTTATTTTCAATGAAAAAAAAATACTAAAATAATGTGGTGTCCAGTAGCGTACTAATAATCGCCCATTTTCGGATTTATTTATTATTGGCTCACCGAATTTTACATTCAAAGGTGCATAATTTTAAAAATAATCATTTGAAGTTTCATTTGTTGAGTTCACTTCAATCATTGACATAATAATATTATTAAGAAAACAATTTCTCAAAATTTTGATATTTGCCTTTGTTTTTAAAATATCGTTTATTTAACATAACCATATTAATTTTTTCAACTTTTCCGTTCTAAACCATCCCGAATCGTTCTTACCGGTGAATTTTTTTAGCAATTGTCATATCTTCCAGCCAGCGTATTTACTGTGATTAAAAATATCGAATACCTCAATGATATGCTGTACAGTGGCGTGCAATGAGAAATTATTATTTTTCAAAAAATCAATTTTATTAGCAATTGTTATATCTTTCGATTAGCTTATTTTTATGATTAAAAATTTCGAATACCTCAATGATATGCTGTACAGTGGCGTGCTAATAATTATTTATACCACTGATAAAATTTAAATATTCGCAACCGACTTCTTGTGGTGAGAGGAAACGAACTTTTATTACCTGCTAATTTTCTTTGTAGCTTCATGTTTAAAGGTATTTCAATTAAAAATTCTTCCACTAATCGTAGCAGTATCAAAAAATAAAGTTAAGGATGGCAAATTACATTATCTGCCAAACAAAAAATTATATGAACAACGTTAATGCTTCTTTAAGTTGATTGAAAACAAAACACAAAAAGTGTTTCTATAGGTTTTTTACGTTATGTTTAGGATGACATCGTAGAACAAGGACTCACAATGTTGTCAATGCCTATTTTTTTCCTTATATTTACCAGAATCTAATAAAAAATTATCAAGACAACTGACAGCTAGAAATAACAAAATGAATGTATACGTGTTATTTATTTGAAGATGTTTATTCAAATCATACAACGTCGCGCGCCGTTGTCAACCGGTAACATCCGAAATTCCCCTACTTTAAATGCGTTAAGAAGTACTTTCAGTTTAGTTAGGTAGATACCTAGGTAAAAGGAATCAAAATAAGTGAACTAAAAAATTAATCAAAGTAAGATTCAATAACAACAACAAAGTGACCTAAAAGTTAAGTAATAAACAACGTAAACTAAAAAAATTAATAAAGAACGGCCGATAATCAAAGTTATTTAATTAATAGCTAGTAAGCCCTCCCCTCACAATCACAACCTCTTGGCATCGCCGTGGCATGTTGTCAACCAAGAGATTAATGAATGCCTGAGGTATATTTTGCCACTCTTCTTCTATGGCAAGTGCGAACTTATCCAGCGTTTGGGAGTATTTTCGCGAGATCATACCAGTAACTTAAGCTGAGACCACACAAGATCAGGAGATTTTGGAGGCAGGTGTAACTGTTGCATGTTATGCTCCCCCAAAAGCTCCTAAACAATTATTGCTTTATGTGGTCTCGCATTATCGTCAACCCCAATATTTTCTGCATATGGAATAACAATGTCATTGATTATGTGATTCCGATAAATTACGGCGTTAACAGTACCCCGTGAAATGTATAAGTCGGATCTATCGTTGTACCGTGCATTCAATTTATCTTGATAACATTTTAATTCGCTGTAACTTTTTTGTTTTTGAAGGTATCAAGGTAAACAAAAAAACAAAATGTAGGGTTGGTAGCCAAGTTTTTTTTCAAAGTACCTATAAAACAAAACACTATCAATTTTATGACATATGAGCCTACATTATATTTTTTCAAATGGAACACCCTGTATATTATATATGCGTTTGATAGAATATCTTATTTCGATTACAATGATATAACACACTTTATATTTTAGTCCACTCGTTTTTGACAAATCGGCAAAACTATGAAATTTTTATATGCACTATCAATGATTCTCTCCCCAAATATCAGATCGCCGCCTAATAAGTTTCACTTCAAAAGTTTCATATATTTTTGCCGATTTGTCAAAAACGAGTGGACTAAAATATGGAGTGTAT
This sequence comes from Ceutorhynchus assimilis, assembly GCA_917834065.1. Lineage (NCBI taxonomy): Eukaryota > Metazoa > Arthropoda > Insecta > Coleoptera > Curculionidae > Ceutorhynchus > Ceutorhynchus assimilis. The sequence goes on along the minus strand of OU892286.1, from coordinate 12,346,060 downwards.
TATATCATCGTAATCGGAATAAAATATTCTATCAAACATATATATAATATACAGGGTGTTCCATTTAAAAAAATATAATGTTGGCTCATATGTCAAAAAATTGATAGTGTTTTGTTTTATAGGTAACTTGAAAAAAAACTTGGCTACTAACCCTACATTTTGTTTTTTTGTTTACCTTGATACTTTCAAAAACAAAAAAGTTACAGCGAATTAAAATGTTATCAAGATAAATTGAACGCACGGTACATCACTCCGGCCCAAACATAAAACCCTCTTCCTCCAAAGGTTTCCTTAGAAGCCATGTTGTCTTCTTCAAATCGCTCCCCAGGTTGCCTCCATACTAACACCCTACCATCGGAGTGTATCAGGTTGAACCGCGATTCGTCGCAAAAGAAACACTTTCGCCACTCATGTAAAGTCCATTCCAAAATATTTCGTTGACTTCACGGCTATAAAACCCTACCATAAATTAGATAGCTATTAGCCTCTATTGTGTAGGTACCAGGTTCTTTTATGTAGGTACCGGGTTCCTTAATACCCACTCAAAGGTTTACAGGTACGGATTTTGTGCCCATTATAATGAAAACGAAAAAGGCGTTTCATAATATTATTTATTTATGTTATAATCTTATACTATCTTAATAATTACCAAAACTTAATATCTAATACAATATAATACAATACACAATTCAACCAAACCTAATCTATATTTAGTTCCGTTTCACTGTCACTGTCATCTTCATCTATGCCTAAGCTAATTATTAATGGCTTAACATTAATACCTATTGAATTATAGGTTTCTTCAACTTTTATAACGTGATTGACAGAATTTTTCCAGCTTTGAACTGGAATATTATCTACACATTTTCTAATTAAATCTATTACAGCAGTACTAAGTGTAGGAGAGGTGTTTCCTCTCCTAACCATTGCCTTCAATTCATGCCAGATATGTTCTATTGGATTGAAAATACAATAATATGGAGGAAGACGCAAAACTGTATGACCACAAGCGCTAGCAAGATCGTCACAAATATATTCTTTTTTAACATTATATGATTTCAAAACGTTTAAAAGATCTTTCTTTGTATAATTTTCTTCGAAATACATATCATTTTCCATCATATATTTTTGAAGTTCTACTTTTGTATTACTTGCATTGGGCACTTTATTTTTTTGACGGCTGTGGTAACTAGCGTTGTCCATCACAATTATACTGTTTTCTGGTATGTTCGGAAGAAGGCGATTCTGAAACCATTCTTCAAATAATTTTGCATCGGTATCTTGATGATAATCTAATGATGAATTGGCTATTTTTTTTGCGGATAGCAGCAAAGAGTTTGGAACAAAACCATTTTCTGATCCGGCATGCAAAATTGTAATCCTCTGGCCTTTATTTGAGGGTGCTTTGGTTTGACATTTGGAGGTTGAGTCGCTCCATCCTCTTTTGGGAGTGTCATGGGTATCAAACCATGTTTCGTCAAGATATATTATCGGACGATTTTCTGCCCTATATTGTTTTATGGAACTTAAATATTCTCGACGCCATGCTTGTAATCGCTGGGATTCCATTAGCACTTGCCTCTTATTAATGGTTTGATATTTGAAACCCATTGCTTTCACAATTCTCCAAAGGCTTGTTCTGCTACATAATATATCAGTTTCGTCTTCTATAAGTACCTTTTTTAGAGAATCTATTGTAGGTATTATTTGTTTACTGTACAAATCATAAATTTTCCTACGAATCAACTCTTTATCCGCTTCTTCAACCTTTCTTGACTTGCCGCTGTCACACCGTTGCTTCCTTGGCTGGATGCGTTTGGCTACGATATCTTTAACCGTAGATAATGGAGTTTTGGTTAAAACGGATGATTCACTCACACTTTGATTATGATTATAGCCTCTCTGCAGAAGGGTTAAATAAACGTTCCTCACAATTTCCTTGGCATCTAGCGATAAATGTTTTTTTTTTGAAATACCACTTCCGGTTGCAATACTACCATCATTTGCCCATGGACGCCACATTTTTTTTGTCAATATAACAGCTCTATTTCTGCACAAAGACTAAATAATTTAACTAAAACATTCACCCACATTTACATGTACATCTCACCTAGGCAGGTATAATAAATAATTGTATTGTTTAGGAGCTTTTGGGGGAGCATAACATGCAACAGTTACACCTGCCTCCAAAATTTCCTGATCTTGGGTGGTATCAGCTTAATATACTGGTACGATCGCGCAAAAATGCTCCCAAACGCTGGATGAGTTCGCACTTGCCATAGAACAAGAGTGGCAAAATATCCCTCAGGCATTCATTAATCTCTTGGTTGACAACATGCCACGGCCGGCGATGCCAAGAGGTTCTGAATGTGAGGACAAGGCTTACTAACTATAACTTTGATTATCTGCCGTTCTGTCCGTTCTTTATTAATTTTTTTAGTTTACGTTGTTTATTACTCAACTTTTAGGTCACTTTGTTGTTGTTATATTGAATCTTAGTTTGATTAGTTTTTTAGTTCACTTATTTTGATACGTTTTACCTAGGTATCTACCTAACTAAACTGAAAGTACTCCTTAACGCATTTAATGTAGGGGAATTTCAGATGTTACCGGTTGACAACGGCGCGCGACGTTGTATGATTTGAATAAACATTTTCAAATAAATAACACGTGTCGATTCATTTTGTTATTTTTAGCTGTCAGTGGTCTTGATAATTTATTATCACATTTTGGTAAATTATAAGGAAAAAAAAAGGCATTGACAACATTGTCAGTCCTTGTTCTACGACGTTATCCTAAATATAACGTAAAAAACCTATAGGAACACTTTTTGTGTTTTGTTTTAAATCAACTTAAAGAAGCATTAACGTTATTCATATAATTTTTTGTTTGGCAGATAATGTAATTTGCCATCCTTAACTTTATTTTTTGATACTGCTACGATTAGAGGAAGAATTTTTAATTGAAATACCTTTAAACATGAAGCTACAAAGAAAATTAGCAGGTAATAAAAGTTCGGGTTTCCTCTCACCACAACGAAATCGGTTCAGCATATTTAAATTTTATCAGTGGTTTAAATAATTATTAGCACGCCACTGTACAGTATATCATTGAGGTATTCGAAGTTTTTAATCATAAAAATAAGCTAATCGAAAGATATAACAATTGTTAATAAAATTGATTTAATGAAAAATAATAATTTATGTTCGCACGTCACTGTACAGCATATCATTGAGGTATTCGATATTTTTAATCACAGTGAATACGCTGGCTGAAAGGTATGACAATTGCTAAAAAAATTCACCGGTAAGAACGATTCGGGATGGTTTAGAACGAAAAAGTTGAGAAAATGAATATGGTTATGTTAAATAAACGATATTTTAAAAACAAAGGCAAATATCAAAATTTTGAGAAAGTGGTTTCTTAATAATATGTAAATGATTAAAGTGAACTAAACAAATGAAACTTCAAATGATTATTTTTAAAATTATGCACCTTTGAATGTAAAATTCGGTGAGCCAATAATAAATAATTCCGAAAATGGGCGATTATTAGTACGCTACTGGACACCACATTATTTTAGTATTTTTTTTTCAAAAAAAAAAAATTTCTAAATAGCAGTTTTTTTCACAAAAAGTCAATCTGTCAGCCCGTGAAAACCGCAGGTCGATATCTATTCTGGTTCCAAAAATATCGAGTTTGAAAGTTAGGCGATATTTACCTTGTTCGAAAGCAATTGTCTAGCAGTTTATATTGAGAAATTAACAATTTTTTTTTATTTATTATTAACAATATTAATAGTGAAGGTGCAATTATCTGCAGATTGTAAATTTATTGCTGATGCGATTTGACGTTTGAATACATGATGATGGTGTTGACCATCAGAATCAGAGTCCTCTCCAAAGTTTCTACTCTCAGTGGTTTTTTCTACGATAGAATCTGCAACTTCATCAGCTCCATCAGAGCTCAAGAAAGAAGCAGAGTTTGTGGTGGAATGTGAATTGGATGAAGAAGCAGCACAAGCTTGACTTGTAGAAGTGTGAGGCAGAATTTTTTTGGAAATTGCCTTTTTGTTTTCCAGTGAGTCTTCCAAGTATCCCTCGGCAACTGCCGTTGACTTCCAGCCACCATGTCGCTTTATATTCATTATACCTTCTCCTGAATCCGCTAGGATAGTTGCTGAGGTGCGATGGAAGCTATGCCCAGTATAAAGCTCGGGATTTGGTTAGCCTAGATAAGCTGCAATTTCCGAAGGCATCTTTCCAAATGTGTTTATTCCTACACATTGCGTAGTACACTTTCTGGATTTATAATAAACAAAAATACGTCTGAAAGGAGTAGTGGGTTTACGTAAATTTGCATAATTTCGGTACAACGACAAATACGCATCATTATTGTCTTCACTGGATACCACGAATTTTCTGCTGGAATGGTTCTTAGAGTCGGGTATTTTTACAATAAGTAGATTTTCTTTGTCTTCTCTATCATCAAGGGTGAGTTTGGTCAGTTCTTCACGTCGACAAACACCGGCTATTCCAAAAATAGTTGCGACTTTTATCATTAAATAAATGTGATTAGGTGCATTAGTGAGAAATTTTGAAATGTCTTCTTTAGTAAAAACTTTAGATTTTTTTGGCTTGTATCCTACATTTTGTCTTTTTATGTACGCTGGCACTTTCAAAAATTTGCTTATGTCTAGGTCTTTTTTTACCTTAAGAACCATTTTCAGCATTGAATACCTCGACCAGAGGGTATTTGGCTTACAATTCTTTCTGATTTCCGAAAAATAAGCCAGAAAAACTTTTTCTTTCAAAGTTTTCACGTTTTTCTTTTGACACCAGCTTTCAAAAATTTTAAATTCTTTTACATATTTGTAACGGGATTTTTCCGGCAACAAATCCAAACTGGCAATCTTGGCAGCTTCCAGAATACTTTCTGGCACATCTTCATTTTCTTCTTCTTCTTCATAATACATTTTATTTTATATTGAAACTAGCTGACCCGGCGAACTTCGTACCGCCACTGAACTATTAAATACCTATTAATTCGATGGTGAATTTGGCTTTGGTTGAAAAAAATTAATGTTTGTACTCTCTGGATCAGAAGTCACTTAAAATTAAAATTTTACATCATCCCTTTTTAGGCAGCTTGTGGGCATTATTCTTGTAAAGTGTACCATCAAATAAATAAACTCAGGCACAGGAATGTTCAAAGAATGTAAAAAAAAAATCCAGCGCAGCCCTGTTTCACTCTATCTGCACTGCACTGCTCCATCTGTTCTACTCTATCTGCACTATTCTATCTGATCTACTCTTTCTGCACCACTCTATCTGATCGGAATAGTGGAATAGTTCTATACGGAATAGCTCCAGTTCCTGAGCAGCATTGTTCTACTGTATCTGCATTGAAATTACCGCGGAACGGCGAGCTTCGTTCTAGGTATCAGAGATGGCGCCGTATATAAAATGGTTTGCAATGAAAATGTGGCGGTAAACTTGGTATCGGTTATAAGAGATGGCGCCGTATGCGGGCTTAGGAAATTTTTTTCAGAAATAAGTAAAATAGGTAATTTTGTTTTTTGTCTTTTTTTGGATTTATTATGATAGTAGGGACAAAGACAAATCCAATAAAGCAAAAATCATAAAAATCAGTCCAGCTGTTCTCGAGTTATAAGTGCTAGAACCAACACAACTGTGTTTTATATATATATAGATAATAATGATAACAAAATGATCCTACATTTATTGAATAATTCATTTATTACAAAAAATGTGATAAATGAAGAACCGCTCGACCGATTTTGTGCAAACTTCACATAAACCATCTAATAAATAGTCCGAACAAAGCCTAAACATTTGGTTTGGCTAGGTGAGCCCGTTCTTGAGTTATAAAATTACAACGAAAAGTGGCATTCATTTTTATATATGTTGGCGTAATGGTTGATATTTTAGAATTACCTTCGGAGTTACGTGGACTGTAAGCGCAACTAATGAATATGTAGCAAAAAAATAACCATACAAAAGACAATATGATAAAAGGCGCCTTACCTGTGGTTCTGGGGTTCTTCTAGTTCTAAGTTAATTTTTAATACCGGGATCCCGGGTCTTGTTTCGGTTGCACAACACTACCGGCTTTTATTTCGAAACCGGTAACCGGCGAGCTCGCGAATTCATCGACTTTCTTGTGTGCGAAAACGGATTAAAAAATGTGTGTTCGTGTTTCGTGTTTGGCGAAAAGAGAGAGAGTGTGTTTCGCCGTCGCTTGGCTGTACGAATCGAGTGTTTTTTCGTACCTTTTTTGTCGACCTCGGTTCCATACCGAGGGCGCTGGTGTTCCTTGCAATGGAGGCGCTATACCTATTTGAATTTGTATGGTTTTTCAATATGAGCAAAATTCGTGACTTTGACACTCTTGAAGAGATGCACGTACATTTTCCGCCCACTCAAAACCAACGGTTTGAAAATCAAAAATCAAAGAGAAAAAAATAAAATTGAGTAAAAAAAAATAAAAATAAACCAAAATAAATTAGGTAAGAATTCTGACCTGCGACGACACAAACATAGATACATTGGTAAGGTTTGGAATCTAACCAATTGGCAAAGGACAAAGCTTAACAATAGGACGTTTAAACAGTCCTTGCTGGGTCCTTAAGGTGACCACCCGAACATGCCCATCTGGTCCGGGATGTAGCTCAACAACTCGGCCAAGGGCCCAATGAAGGGGAGGTTTCGTTTCATGTTTGATAATTACTAGTTGATCTAAAGTTATTTTAGAAGGATTTTGAGTCCATTTTGAGCGTTGCTGCAAGGTGTGGAGATATTCATCCTTCCAGCGTTTCCAAAATTCTGCGTTCAATCGTTGAACTAATTGCCACCGAGACAAAGTGTTCAATTTGAGATGGGACAAATCAGGGTCGGGACAAGAATTTAGAGGTTCTTGGGTCAGAAAATGTCCCGGGGTTAATGGCTGCAAGTCGTTTGGGTCGGAGCTCTGGGCAAATAAAGGCCTGGAGTTCAAGACGGCTTCCACTTGAGCAAGGAAAGTGTTTAGCTCTTCGTAAGTGAGTCGCTGATCACCGATCACTCGATACAGATGAGTCTTTACCCCTTTGACGCCAGCCTCACTCAAGCCATTGAAATGCGGAGCAGCTGGGGGATTAAAATGCCAGAGAATTTGAAGATGATCCGCCGCCAATTGGGACATTTCTATCAGCTGAGTATTGGCACCCACAAACGTCGTTCCGTTGTCACTGTAGAGATGGGTTACCCGCCCACGCCGAGAAATAAAGCGACGGAATGCTCCAATAAATGCCTCGGAGGTCAAGTCAGAAGTAAGCTCAATGTGCACTGCCCGGGTGGCACAGCACACGAAGACACATATATAGGCTTTCAGAACCTTGGCGCCTCGATATCTTCCCATGACTATATTAAAGGGGCCAGCATAATCCAGAGTGGCATGCGAAAAACATTTAAGTTGGGAGATTCGAAACGAGGGTAGGTCTCCCATATACGGAGTATACGCTTTTGGTCTGAGACGAAAACATCTGATGCAACGGGAAAGCACAGACTGTATCGCTCTTCGGGTAGATAAAATCCAGAATTGCTGACGCAACAAATTCTGGACGGTATTCAAACCAGGATGTAGATTGTCTTGGAGAACTTGTTCAATTAGGCGACGAGTAAAAGGGTGGTCGCGAGGTAATAAAACGGGATGTTTGGCTTCAAAGGACATATGGGCATGTCTTAACCGTCCGCCCACTCTGACCAGTCCCTCCTTGTCAAGAAAAGGAGCAAGAGGTCGAAAGGACTTTGAAACTAGCTCATTGTTTCGAATTTGGGCAATGAGACTTGAAAATCGTCGTTGTTGAGCTCTTTTGGATAAAAGGAGCAAAGCGTTTTGAAGTTCAAAGGAGGAGATCGCTCCGGTGAGCGGAGACGATTTGTGACGATAATTGTGAAAAACTCTCAGGCACTGACAAAGGATTTTCTGTATTTTAGACAAAGAGGAATATTTGTCTAATAGAGTGTCGAGGATATGATCCTCAATCGTGGCCATTAAAAGAATGGGACTCCTTTCTTCGATTGCGGCTATTTGATTACCACGTGAATTTGGGGGTTGTCGATTCCATGAAGAACTTGGTTGAAGAAGCCAGGGAGGTCCTTGAAACCATAAGGGATGATCTGCCAGACTGGCAGGAGTTAAGCCACGGCTTGCACAGTCTGCGGGATTTTCGTGCGTGGACACGTGATACCACTTGCCTTTTGGATCGTTTCTTGGATGTGGCTAACCCGATTGGCTACAAAGCTCTTCCATCGATGTGGTGAGCTAGCAATCCAAGCCAAGACAACTTGGGAATCCGTGTAAGCGAAAACTTCGTCGATAATAGTTAGTTTAGTGTATGACTCCATAACAAACTGAAGAAGGTTGGGTAGAAGAGTGGCACCTAGGAGTTCCAATCTAGGTACACTTTGCGATTTGAGGGGTGCTACTCGAGCCTTGCCAATGATCAAAGAGGTTTGAATGACACCCTCGGGTGACTCTATGCGAAGATAGACTGCAGCAGCGTAGCCTAACTCGGAGGCGTCAGAGAATCCATGCAGCTGGCAACGTAGAATATTTTGCGAAAAAATGTATCTAGGAAAAAGTATTTTAGCTAAACCAGGAAGTTCTGATTGAATTTGAGACCAACGGTTTTGGATAGATTGTTCGACTGGCTCGTCCCAGCCGGTTTTAGAAAGCCACAGCCTTTGCATTAAGTGTTTAGCGCAGAATGCGAAAGGCGACAGAAATCCCAGAGGGTCAAAAATTCTAGAAATTTCGGATAAGATATTGCGTTTGGTGCAAGGCTTGTCTGATGGTTCACCAGCGAAAAACATTTTATCTGATGAGGGGTCCCAGTGTAAACCTAGGACTTTTATGGATAATGGTTCCTCCCTGTCGAACGACACGGGAATTTGGCATTCTTCGGGGGAGAGAGATGATAGTAGTTGCGGATGATTGCTTGCCCATTTTCTTAGCTCAAAGCCACCGCATTTCAAGAGAGCAATCATGTCCTTCTGCAAAGATAATGCAGACTCCAAGTCCGAGGTACCTGAACAAATATCGTCAACAAAAGTATCCTCCAGAAGTAGCTGCGCCGCTTCCGGGTATTTGTGTTTTTCCAATGAGGCTAACTCTTGAAGTGTACGAATTGCGAGAAAAGGACTGGAGCTTACACCAAAGGTCACTGTGTTGAGACGATATTCTTCCACTGGATCATTAGGATCGAAACGCCAAAGGAGTCTTTGGAAATCCCTATGTTCTGGAGTCAGGTTTATTTGCAGGTACATTTGTTTGATGTCTGCCAAGAAAACGATTGGATGAAATCGGAACTTTAGAAGTATCGTGTTGATATCCTTTTGAAGCTTTGGACCTGTCAAAAGCACATCGTTCAAACTGAGGCCCTTGGAACCCTTTGCCGAAGCATTGAAAACTACTCTAAGTTTGGTGGTTGATTTTCCGGGTTTGACCACAGCATGATGGGAGAGGTAATTAACTAATTTGGGTTTAGACTCTTGAGCCCTAATAAGGCTCATATGACCGTTTTGTAAATATTGCTTCATGAAATCAGCATACTGCCGATATAGAATTGGATTTTTGACTAATCGGGATTCTAAGGATTGAAAGCATCTGTAGGCGCGAAAATAAGTGTCCCCTAAATCGGGTTCGAAATGGCGAAAGGGCAGCGAAACTACAAATCTTCCTGACTTTTCTCGGGTTAAAGTCTTTTGGTAAATTGATTCGCATTTCTGATCATCAGGAGATAGGTAACTCTTAGAGGGTATATTTTCCAAGTCCCAAAATTTGCATATACTTTGTTCAAGCGTAGAATGCAGGGAAATTAAATAGGAATCGATCAGATTGTGTGAAATTGGTCTAGGCTGTATATAGGTTTGTCCTAGTAGAACCCAACCAAAGCATGTTCCAAAAGCTGATGCTTGCCCTTGACTTCCAGGAATCCGACCTGATTTTAGAATTTGGGAGTAGATATCTGCTCCCAGCAACATGTCTACGGGAGCAGGAATAGAAAAGTGCTCGTCGCCCAGTGTCAGGTTTGATATATGGCCCCAACTTTGAGTGTTGATTTTAACAGAAGGCATGTCTGAACAAAGTTTGGATAGAACCAATGCCTCCAACGAAAAGACAGGGTCAGTTTTGCCGATAGGCTTAATGGTGCAACTTGTAAGGCCACAAGTGTCGGAAGTCGATTGACTTATTCCGACGACCGGAATGTGACATTCTTTCCTGGATAAACCAAGGCGATTGAGACACTTTTGGGTTATGAAGGTGGCCTGACTAGCTGAATCTAAAACGGCTCTGATTATCTGATAATTGCCTCTCGAGTCAAGCACCTTAATCTTAGTAGTAGAAAGGAGGACAGTGGTTTGAGGACTGGAGGTAGCCATCGCTGCACACTCGCAACTGAGTGATTGCTGTAGTTGTGCACTATGGGGACTTTCCATTTGCGATGGACTGACAATAGAGGCAGGTGTACCCGATGAGGAAGGCGTTTGACCATGATGACTTGTTTGCCCAGTGTTTTTGGGAAAATGAAGCAAAGTATGGTGTTTAACATGACATATCCGACAACTAAAGGTGGATGGACAATCTTTTAGCCTATGAGAAGACCTTAAGCAATTGATGCAAGCGTTGGTTTGCTTAACGTAAGCTAGACGCCCTGACGGGGTTTTACCTAGAAATTGAGGGCATTGCGATAATGAATGAAAAGGTTGCTCGCATAATCGACATTTATACCTAGCAGGATCATGAGATGAGGACTGAGCAGCCATATTAGCGATATTTGGGATTGATTGCGGGTTATTTTGTCGTATTTGAGAGTCGTGAGCATTTGATTCAGTGTTCGCTACTAGACTTTGAGCTCCTGAGTGTCTAGGCGTACCAGAATAGTTACCAGACTTCAAATTACTTTGGTGATATGGGTTTTGAGGTTTTTGGAACCTGTTGAGATTTATTGGACATGGTGAACTCATTTGGACTGATTCGAGGGCCCTACAATGACTTTCGAGATAATTGGTAAGCTGTAGATAGGTGGGTAACTCAATTTTGCTATGCTCTATTTCAAATGCCGTTCTTGTAGCTTAGTCTAGCCTTGTAAGCAGCATATTGAAAAGAACAAAACACCACTGGGTGGTTGGAAATCCCAACACCTCGAGCGCGGCCACATTTTCATTGAAAGTATCCAGTAGGTTTCTTAAGTCTTTGGAAGAATTTGTTTTTTGAGTGGAAGTATTATTAATTGCATTCCAGTAGTTTGTAGCTAAATGCCGTTTATTCTGATAGCGATCTGTGAGAGTTTTAAAAGCTATTGCATAATTAGCATCCGTAGTAGGAATGGACTTTATTAAACTAAGGGGCTCACCCTTTAATAATGAAATTAGATATTGAAATTTGGAAATGTTGGGCAATGTAGAATCATGTACCATGGATCTATACATGTCATAAAATGTTGTCCAATTTTGTAAATTGCCATCAAAATTCGGAATAGTTAATTTTGGTAACTTCGCGGTGTAGCTTGCCTGGTTTGATTCATTTGGCGCTAAAACATAACTACCTGGTGTGCTACTAGGTGGAAATAATTCAAAGTAAACCTGTTTTGACCCAAAATAATAACTATCTGCGTCTTTTCTGACAGCATCCTGCTGGTCATATTCCTTATCGTCAATTATACCAATGATTTCATTATGATATTTTTGAAAATCAGAATAAGATTCTTCCAAATTCTCAAACCTTACTTTAAGCAGTGCTTTTTGAGAGTCACTAGTTTTGGCTTTTTGTGCAACCGTGTACGTTTCTGTGATTCGGCTAGCACAGACGTAACGTTTTTTAGTTAATTTTTTGATGAGCGCAACGTTTGCCGTCTCAGTTTCCGGCATGTTGATCGAAATTCCAAGAAAATAATTGAAAAAATTAAGAAAGTCTTTTTCAAAGCAAAGAATCTATGAAATAGGGTATATACCTAAGAATAAGGTATATATCTGGATTTGCAGGCTGTAACGTAAAACCTGTAAATCGTCGAAAAGCGAAAATTATAGAATCAAATATAGCGAAAAATTATTTTGAAATTAAGTAATACAATCATTACAATCTCATTATTAGCACCAATGTATCTATTTGTGCACTGCAATGCTTAAACTTATCGGAAATATTTGAGTTTTTTATTTAGTAAACAACTATTTCTTTTTTCCGTTTATTTGCGAAAATGAAATAAATATATTTTCAATAACTGATAGGTAGGTGCCTAAGCGATAAGTTTTACAGCCGGTTTCAGTGGCCTTGAAATTCCTCAAAAATAGAGAATAATGGATAGCGACAGTTTAGGCGCACAAACCTGCACATAAAAAACTTGCTTTATATGGCGATTTTTGCTAATAATTATATTAATTATGATTTTTGATTCTAAAAAGGTTCAAATTTGGCTCGTAGGAACAGAAAATGTTGGCGTAATGGTTGATATTTTAGAATCACCTTCGGAGTTACGTGGACTGTAAGCGCAACTAATGAATATGTAGCAAAAAAATAACCATACAAAAGACAATATGAGAAAAGGCGCCTTACCTGTGGTTCTGCGGCTCTTCTAGTTCTAAGTTAATTTTTAATACCGGGATCCCGGGTCTTGTTTCGGTTGCACAACACTACCGGCTTTTATTTCGAAACCGGTAACCGGCGAGCTCGCGAATTCATCGACTTTCTTGTGTGCGAAAACGGATTAAAAAATGTGTGTTCGTGTTTGGCGAAAAGAGAGAGAGTGTGTTTCGCCGTCGCTTGGCTGTACGAATCGAGTGTTTTTTCGTACCTTTTTTGTCGACCTCGGTTCCATACCGAGGGCGCTGGTGTTCCTTGCAATGGAGGCGCTATACCTATTTGAATTTGTATGGTTTTTCAATATGAGCAAAATTCGTGACTTTGACACTCTTGAAGAGATGCACGTACAATATATATAGATAAATTAAAATTGTTTTTGCGAACAAACGACAATTTGTCACTGTCAACATTTAACAATTTTGTTTTCTTAATTGCTATAGCAATGCAAATTGTAGGTAATTACTTTCAGACTTTATTGGTATTTCATCATCCTTGGAAATTTGTCAGGTTGATTGTAGGAAATGGCTTTTCATTTAAGCTATACCTACCCCAAATATATCTGGTACTTGGGTTTCAATTATAATTCCCTGAAGAACTTCTGAATTGTTTTTCTTGAAATAGCCGCATTTTATAATTTTTTTCAATGAAATTATCGGCATCTTGAATATGAAATAAATTTGACAATTTCGATTTTTGAAAAATGTCAATGGATCTTGCAGGTATGCCAAATAGTTAGGTACCGTACATTGAAAAATGTGTCAAATTTTGTCGACCAGATAGGCCAGAGAATTTTCATACCGCGACACTTACGAAATCATGTAAAACACACTTGAAACTGTCTGGAATTTGCTATATAATGTCATGATAAGACGAGGGTTAACCTGCCAAATTTTCGAGGATGATGGGATGCAATAAAATTTGCGCACTTGTTAGGAAAATAACTATTTCCTACAGCCGTGCGGAAAAATCGATTTTCCGCACTGATATGCGTGCGGAAAATGAGTTTTCCCGCACGGTGCGGTAAAACTTTTTTTTTTGACATATCAGTGCGGAATAGTATATTAAAGTATAAGTGGATATTAATCGAAATAGAGCAAGTGTTTTAAAGACCAGTTATCCACGAATACTTTACACTGTTTTTTTTTTATTGGTACCTATACGTTCAAATCATAAATTACTGATAGTTGTGGAATGCCTAATTCGTAATATGACAACTGGTATACCTGTCGTTGTCTGAAAAATCAATAATTAAAAAGTTGATATTTAGACTTTACCTTTCTCCGGTTGTTGATGTTGTCCTGGTAACTTTATTAAAACACGCCTGTTTTTGAAAGTTGGATTTAAACACGCTTAGGAGTACTTTAAATAAGAAAAATAGGCTATTAATAAAAAAAAAAGTTTTTCCGCACGGCTGTCAGTGCGGAAAAAAATTTACCGCACTTATATGTCAAAAAAAAAGAAAAATTTTACATTTTTTCGCCTGTAGGAAAAATATTGTACCTAACACTTGCGGAAAATATTTTTCCGCACTCGGCTGCATCACCGAACTCCGCTACGCGTCGTTCGGTGAACGGCAGCCGCGTGCGGAAAAATTCATTTTCCCCACTTGTTAGGTAAATAGCTATTTCCGCGCTGATATGCGTGCGGTAAAAGTTTTTCCGCACCGTGCGGGAAAACTCATTTTCCACACGTACATCAGTTCGGAAAATTGATTTCTCCGCACGGCTGTAGGAAATAGTTATTTTCCTAACAAGTGCGCAAAGTGTTACTTTTCCGCACGCAAACACAGTTATACGAACGACGCGAAGCGGAGTTCGGATACGTGTTTGCGTGCGGAAAAGACACTTTGCGCACGTGTTAGGAACAAAATTTTTCCTACGAGCTTCATATCAGGTAGGTAATAACAAAAATTTGAAAAAAAAACCGATAATTTGTTTAATTATTTTTAATTAACTTGAAGGGAACCTATGCATTTATCAAAAAATTACATAACAAAAAAAAATAACAGAAAATCCTCGTCAGAGCTGTTCATCTTAAAGTTTAAATTTGATGAGAAAGTTTGTAGATTTTTGCATATAAATAGAGAACAAATCTGATGTGTCAAAGTTAATTTATAATTGGTGTTTGTATAGATGTTGGCTGATATAGAAATAGAGGAAAAATTTGTCATCATGTGTCAAAGTCGACAGGTGCACTTATTGTTGCTTGACAATTATAATTACTTTTCGGCACTCAGTGCGGATAAGGCCTGTATCCGCACTGAGTGCGGAAAAGTGTAACTTTGAGCCCGGAAATGCGTGCGGAAAAGTACTACTTTGCGCACGCTCGTAGGAAAAATAAATTATTAGAAACGTTCGAAAATCCAATCGCAGTCATCATACATAAAAAAGATCAAATTATTGTGCCATCCGGTGCGATTGTTTCATCTGAAATGGAATTAGAGCAACTCGATGATACTGACACTATTCAAAAAGCAGCAACAATTTTGAGGACTGCAATATTAAAAATAAAACCGAAGAAACTGTCCAACAATATTACCGCTACAAATTTGATTGAAGGAGAGTCTACTGTACTCGAAATATTTGACATGCACGGTAAAGTTCAAGAAATACGATTGCAGCGTGATCTGTTTGGCCGACTTCTTGCAGTTTCTCTAGAACAACAAATCGACATTGAAAAAGTGTTATCTTTCCCATTAACAACTGTCACCCTGTGCCTTTGTCGTTGTGTCATTTGGACGGTACCATTTGTAAAACTGATAAATCGGCGTTGCTCAAATGTATAGAGCGTGAGAAACCAAATCCAGCGCTCCCAAGTCAACGAGACGTTATACTCATAGACGGTTTTTTCTTTCTCCACCTTCTGAAGGACGTTCCACAAATATTTGGCTAAATTGTGGCTGTTCTTCCACTAAAAAAAATATTACCTGCACTGAGAAGTGTAGTACTAAAAAAACTAAGCGAAAATGCAATGATGCAAAATATTATATAAATTAATACCTTCTGTCTCTTCAGCACCTTCAGGCAGTGAGCTGGAATTGGCTCATCCAGATCGCGTTCATCGCCAGCGATAACCTTTGAGGCGTTTTTTTGACATAATTGACCGTATCTGCTCCGAAATAGTGATCACTTCCAACGGCAGACCCCCACGGTACCTACCCCACTTCACTTTTCTGGATCCAAGTAGTTTCCTATCCACTACTGCACCTGAGGAAAAAACCCTAAGGGTTTGTTGTTGAGCGGCAGCTTCAGGGGAAAATGAGAAACTACTTGGATCCAGAAAAGTGGTGTTGGAAGTTGACAAGAAATGGGTTGTTTCAAATTACCACACCAAAACCCCCAGCTCCCGAAAAACTTTTTCAGCTTATATGTTGCAAATGCAAGGCAATGTGGGTGTAAGCGGACAGAAGGTATTAATTTATATTATATTTTATATATTATTTTGCATCATTATATGCATTTTTTCTAGTATTACACTTCTCAATGTAGGTAATATTTTTTTCATTGGAAAAACAGCCACAATTTAGCATATTCAACCTCCCACAACTGCTGACTATTTGTCCGAATCTTCGATTACTTAAAACCCTTTATCTGGACCTTCTACGGACGACCCAAAACTAAACCTATAGTATACTCATATCTGCCCTATTTTGTTTTTGAGATGGAGGACCCACTCAAAGGAATGATGATCCTGTGCAAGTATTTCAATCATTTTGTTAGCTTTATTTTCAGTTTAATGTAACTACAGAATAAGTTTGAAAAATGGTTCTCATCATAAAAATCTTTGTGAGAAAATTAAATATGGCAGACATCTTTTTTATGATATTTAATGTACTCGGACGTGATAAAAGGGTCTATTAACATATGATATTTCTTGGGTTGCAGGGGATATAAGTGGGAGTTTTAGACGTTTTTGTGAAAATACAAAAAAAAAAACATTGTTTTTCACTGAGAAATAGCGCAAAGACCGCTTATCATAAAATCAAAGATGACATTTGTGCATTTTGTAGGAGGAAATTTTATTTACTTCAATTTTATATTAAACGCTCATCTTCAAAAAACGTATAGTTTTTGAGATATAAGCCAAAAACTAGAAAAAATGCTGAACAATTCAGATTTTTTGTGTTTTTGGCTATGAAGCCGACCTCCTACAAGGCATCAAACCATAAATTCGGTTTCAGCACCCTCGAAAACTTATAAAATCGTCGAAAAAAAAATCGCAGTTTTCTTACGAAAACGGCACGCATTTGCTGGCCTATTTAAACCCGTCCGCGATTTCAATGCGACCGTCTGCCAGCGTTTTCTTTTTTAATTTTGGTTAGTAACATATTTCTTAATATTTTGGCACAAAAATAACAGTGGTAACCTATGAGGTAGTTGATGGCGTTTTTTTTAGTTTTCAGAAAAAAATAAATCTAATAAAGCGACCACTTACGCCCGGCAGATGGATGGTTTTGAAATCACCATGTGAGGTGATACCGACATGTCAATTCAACCCTGTGGTAACTTATGAGGTAGTTGTTTTTACTGCCAGCTCTCGGACTTACTGGAGAAGAACAAAGTGGACCAACAGACTTCGTGAAAGAACCTCGTAATATTAAATTTAAAGAAGCTTTCGTTAATTTTTTGATAACTCATTAGGGAAAACCTGAAATGGCACCGTTCTTTGATAACAAAATTGTCTACATCAATTACGATTCTTGTTACAAATTCGAGATCTTCGAAGGATCGGTAATTAGAAGCATTGATGATACGTTCACATGCCCACAACATGAAGAAGCGGATACGAATATTATTCACCATATTTGCCATACTGAATATGACGCAAATATATCGATTCGTTGTTCGGATGCTGACATTGTTGTCATTCTACTTGGAAACATGATGAAATTGAAAGGAAATTTGATGATTTGGATGGACGTTGGAGTTGGTAACAATCTCCGACGATACCAGCGACCCCTTCAAAACTACAACTAAAATCGTCGATGGTTCGAATTTACCACCATGCAAGGCGGAATTGATAAAGCATATACAAAGAACCGCATACATTTCAAACATTTGAGGTCATGCTTATGAAAAAGTGCCCACTGCCATGATCCTGGTGCAAAATGGTTGGCAGTTCATCGATGGCCGATATGAGCTCAGTTGGTACTCCGAGTAATTTTTGCGAATCAACTCACAAATGTTATTTAAAACCTTAATTATTAATGTAAGATTTCTTAACGCTTAATTTTTGTATTGTATACTAGATTCGGAATCAACCACAAATGATGACGCTGAAGAATATGGCGCAATCACGTCTAATGAAGAGAGTGATGAAGAACACGACGAGGGAAGTGATTCTGACAAATAGATTTTTTTTTTTCTCTTTTTTTTTAGCTAGAAAACAATTAGATTTTTTTTTATAAATCAATTGATAATTTCAAAAATAGTGTTAAAATATATCTTAGTAGTGATCCCAAATTGTGACTAAGGAAAAAATGATATAATTGTAAAATAATTACAATCGTGGCGAGTGGCGATATTGCATTTCCTTAACTAAACCTGGGCTTATGTAAGCTAATTTGATTCTATTATTATTACTTTTTTTTAATTAATCCTCTCATAAATATTTAAGAATAAAAAAAATCATAGCTTCATCAATTGGAAAAAATTAACATACCGGGTGCCCACGAGATTACTTTCCGGCTGCCATTTTTTTATTTGTCTATCGATATCAACGAAAATTGTTAGGGTTGATATTCTAACCAAACGCCATTTTTATGCATTAATGACATGTTTTCCTGACTTCCGGTTTCACCGGAACTGACCGAAACTTTTGATTTTTAAATGGCACACCCTGTATATTTTTTGTTTTTCGGATTCTACAGATCGTTTTACGTCATAATGCACCACTTTTGAATCGAGTTTTATCCAAATTTTGTTTTTATAGTGAAATTATTTAAATAGTGTATGCACGTGATCAATGACGTTGAAATTATTGCCAATTGCAGTTTGTAAGAAATTAAAATTCGTTTCAAGCTGAGAGCTCATTCTCCTTTTTATTTAACCTTAGTTAAAAAAAGACAGAACACTGTTGGTATTTAACCGAATCGGCCGATAAAATGACATTTAGGTTGGCACTCATGGGTTATGTTGCCAAATATTGCTGCAAATCTGCGGTTACTGATTTTAATAATTTGAAATTATTTCTATTTGTGTATCTATGAAATGCCAAAGTCATTGAATAGTCAGAGTCAGAAACTCGTTGCGTCTCTAATTAGTTTCTTTGAACAGGAACGAGATAATGGGGGCCCCTTTTTGCCATTAAATAGCATCAGAGAGGTGAAGTATATTGATAGTATCAAATATAAATCTTCTGGGGCTTTAATTGGAAATATTTTTCCAGCGTGTTGCAGCTGCACTGAATATTGGTATAACCACTGTAAGTAAAATCCAATGTAAAATCTCTCAAAAAGTTAAGGATAATTCAGCGTTAAATTCACCAAAGAAAAAACGTCCACATAAGAAGCGGGTTACGAATCAAGATCACCTTAATGTTAGCTCTATTCGCAATCAAATTTACGACGAAAAGTGAGTAGTTTTTTTAGATTGTGTTCATAATACACTCTCTATACATATAAAAATCGATGTTTGTTTGCTTTAGCGATAACAAATTTTACTAGACATGGTATGTCAAAGTAACATGAAAGTTAATAGCGGCAACATTGCGACGTGCTTATGTCATTAATTTTGATCACGTGCATACACTGTTTAATTAATTTCACTATAAATTAAATTTCAATTTTTCAACTAGAGTGCCATGATCATCCTAAAATGACTCTACATACTTTACTTAATTTCAGAAAAATACAAACTGAATTTTATCTTTGTAAACTTTTTTGATAGAGGGCTGTAAACTTCATTATTTTAAGAAAATATTTGGTTTGATTTTCCATGCTTTTCCATCCATAGACGCGTTTCGACCTATCAGGTCTCATCAGTATGGCTAGGAAAAGCAAAGAAAACCAAACCAAGTTTCGTGCCTGTAGGCGATATATACATAGTACAATGGTCGAAAATTGATCGTGGCGCCATCTAAGACAAAACTTCAACACCAAGCAGCAATTTACGCTCCAATATGGTGACTGAGTAATCTAGTCGGCCAACCAAAATTCAGTTCGTGGGGAAACCCTATTATCCACTGATGAGAAAATATTTGGTTTGATTTTCCATGCTTTTCCATCCATAGACGCGTTTCGACCTATCAGGTCTCATCAGTATGGCTAGGAAAAGCAAAGAAAACCAAACCAAGTTTCGTGCCTGTAGGCGATATATACATAGTACAACGGTCGAAATTTGATCGTGGCGCCATCTAAGACAAAACTTCAACACCAAGCAGCAATTTTCGCTGCAATATGGTGACTGAGTAATCTAATCGGCCAACCAAAATTCAGTTCGTGGGAAAACCCTATTATCCACTGATGAGAAAATATTTGGTTTGATTTTCCATGCTTTTCTATCCATAGACGCGTTTCGACCTATCAGGTCTCATCAGTATGGCTAGGAAAAGCAAAGAAAACCAAACCAAATTTCGTGCCTGTAGGCGATATATACATAGTACAACGGTCGAAATTTGATCGAACGCGTCTATGGATGGAAAAGCATGGAAAATCAAACCAAATATTTTCTCATCAGTGGATAATAGGGTTTCCCCACGAACTGAATTTTGGTTGGCCGATTAGATTACTCAGTCACCATATTGCAGCGAAAATTGCTGCTTGGTGTTGAAGTTTTGTCTTAGATGGCGCCACGATCAAATTTCGACCGTTGTACTATGTATATATCGCCTACAGGCACGAAACTTGGTTTGGTTTTCTTTGCTTTTCCTAGCCATACTGATGAGACCTTATAGGTCGAAACGCGTCTATGGATGGAAAAGCATGGAAAATCAAACCAAATATTTTCTCATCAGTGGATAATAGGGTTTCCCCACGAACTGAATTTTGGTTGGCCGATTAGATTACTCAGTCACCATATTGCAGCGAAAATTGCTGCTTGGTCTTGAAGTTTTGTCTTAGATGGCGCCACGATCAAATTTCGACCGTTGTACTATGTATATATCGCCTACAGGCACGAAACTTGGTTTGGTTTTCTTTGCTTTTCCTAGCCATACTGATGAGACCTGATAGGTCGAAACGCGTCTATGGATGGAAAAGCATGGAAAATCAAACCAAATATTTTCTCATCAGTGGATAATAGGGTTTCCCCACGAACTGAATTTTCATTATTTTAGTATTTTTGCCCTAGCTCAAAAACTAGAATAGGAACATATATCACTTTCATAACATTACTAAATGCAGTATTTTGAAGCAAATCCAACGATATAATACACTACGACATTTTTCTTAATTTTCGTTCAAATATTTTTGTTTTATTATGTAGGTTATTATTTTTTTTTCTACTTAGAATTTAATTTGAAAACGAAATTTGGACTAAGTTCGATTTAAATGTGGTACATTAGGACGTAAAACGATCTGTAGAATCCAAAAAACAAAAAATATACAGGGTGTGCCATTTGAAAATCGAAAGTTTCGGTAATTTCCGGTGAAACCGGAAGTCAGGAAAACTTGTCATGAATGCACAAAAATGGCATTTCGTTAAAATATCCAGCCTACCAAGTTTCGTTGATATCAATGAACAAATAAAAAAATGGCAGCCGGAAAGTAATCTCGTGGGCACCCGGTATATTATGTATAGGTTATTCTATTTTATCATTCTTCGTTCCAAACAACTAAAATTGATAGCTATTTATATAACAAGTACATAAACTAAAGCTTTATTGTACGAATAATTTTATGGCCGAGCGAGCTTGGGAGCGAGCGAAATGAGTCAATAAAGCCTGTTTATGTAAGCGTTATATACACGATTTAATGTACGATTGCGACTGGTTTTTGTTATATATTGAAAAAATCCAATGAAAAAATTAAAATTCGCTTAGGTATACCTGCACAGTATACCTGTTTCCTATTGGCAGATTGTCAGGACCTGTTTCACCTTGGGAGGTTGTCAGGTAGTCCAGGTAGGCAATAAAGTAGCACTTTATTTTTCTAGTAAAATAAAGTGCTACTTTATTGACGCAAAACTGTTCTATAAATAGCACTTTATTGGTCAATCGGACATAATTTTTATTTTTCTTTTCTCTAAAAAGTTATTGAAATATTGAGGCAATAGGTATAGTCTAGGAGGAAGTGACGATTTTGGATAGAATTGTAGGGTTAGTAATTCTAAGCAAAATTCATATATTTTTAGGGGGTGTTTTCCGATGGGTTGTGGCACAAAATGCGTTAGAGCTTATGAATGCTCCGCCATTTTTTTTCTAGTGATAAAAATAGGTCTACTAATGAGAAGTATACTGAAGTTACGTAAAAAAATAGTAGGAAGATGCGAAAAATTTCAGCCACACTCACTTTCCACTATCTGAGATAAGCCAAATTGCTATTTTCATGTACTTTATGTTCTATTGTAGTGAATGTGATATATTTATGACTAGGAAAATAAGTGTACTTGTATTTTTCATTGATCTTGTGAACCCATCCGAAAATTTTTGCGAGACCCAAATATTCTTATTTCTTATCACCAAAAAAACAAACTATTTATTATACACCAACTGGGAAAATAAGTGCTAAAAAATTTCACTGCCTCCAGGACTAGTACTAATGTGCGCAGTTACCTTCTCACTTCTATAGACTGCTGACTGAAGTGGTTCTATCACAAAGGAGTCTGACTGTCTTTTTTATCAACTTTTCAATTGTTATTATTATTTTGGAAAGTTTCAGCCTTCAGAAAACTCTTTGGGTCAGGAATTTTTTTTGACAGGTATGGAGCAGAGCTGGGCAAAGCTCTCACTGAAAGGGCTTGAAGCACTAAGCCCTAAGCCCTTTCTCAAAGTGCTTTCAATTCCAAGCACAAATTCCTTTTTATTTTCAAAAGTGCTTCACAAGCACAAAGCCCTCAAAGTGCTTTGGGCTTGGCAAGCACAAAGCCCTCAAAGTTATTTGAAAAGGGCTTGTGCTTCAAGCCCTTTTCAAAAAAGCTTGGGGTGCCTTAAAAAGTGCTTTGAAGCTCTTTAAATGTGCTTGAAGTTCTTGAAATGTGCCTAAAGTACTTTGAATTTGTGATACAATTCTCAAAACTACCGCACATACACTCATCAGTTGAATTAGTATAGTAGAAATAGAAATGAACTTTAAATTTTACAAAGTAGCAGTAGTGCTTTATTTTATTTTTTAAGATGAAGTTCTGGGGTACTTGGGGTAGTTAGAGTACTACATGGTAATTCAATTTTGTGGTTTTCAAATTGTTAAATGAGGAAAAGTGGAAAAAATTCCAGTGATGATGTTAAATAGGATACCTTATATAAATTAATTATTTATTTGAACAATCATTAAATTCTAAGCTCAAACCCAAAACCTCCATTATTAATAAAGAAAAGAAATTGGAGGGTCCTAGTTCAAATAATAGAGAAAAAATTAAGCCACAAAACACGTCGATCCAAAATTTTTAGGTAGGGGATAGGTTGAATGATGGTCAATTCAAATTCCTTTCAAAGTGCTTCAAGCTCTTTTAAAGTGCTTCAAGCCCTTTTAAAGTGCTTGAAGCCCTTTTAAAGTGCTTGAAGCCCTTTCAAAGTGCTTCAAGCCCTTTCAAAGTGCTTCCTTCAAGCCCTCTAAAAGTAATTGAAGCTCATTGAAAGGGCTTGATTACTTTTTTTCAATTACAAATTACCAAGCACTTTTCTGATGTAATTGACTTTGCAAGCCCCAATTACAAATATATAAAAGGGCTTGAAGCACAGGGCTTTCAAGTCCTCAAAGTGCTTCAAGCACTTTTACAAGCACAAAGCCCTCAAGCCCTGCCCAGCTCTGGTATGGAGTCCCCATATTTCGCTGTCTGACTATTAGATTCTGTTTTATATTTTTACTCGTTGTCTATAAATTTTGAATTACATCTTTGCGTGCGTCCCAGCGCCAGCTGTCCCAGAACTGTAAGTACTGACTGTGCGCAGGCTTTCTACCACTAAAGTACAACCTATTTTGAAAATATCAGCCTTCCGAAAACTCTTGCATGTTTTCGACGCCAGCTCTCCAACTATAATTTAAATTGAAAATTCTGCACTATTCGAAATATAAGTATTCTTCATGTGACTTTCATGGATTTGATTCACTTTCACGCGGATCACATAAGTATTACTTATACTCCTAATAAAATAAATATCTATTATTCATTAATACATAGTTCTCATTTAAAATGTGACAAAGCCGGAAAATGAATTTCAAGTGGAACTACGATGCGGGGTTTTTGGACCGAGATCTAAATAACCCGTCAAATCTTTTATCGGTTATCATGTCTTAATATGCATACAATTGTGACAGACATTTTCATCAAAAGCCCAGAGTATTGATTCAAGTTTATTCGGTCATACAGGGTGCCGCACGACAGACTGTCGCTGTTGATAACGATAATCGGGAACATTTTAAGATTGCAGCATTCGAGGTTACACCGAAAGTTCATGTCAACTTGCCTACTTTAAATAAGAGATCTTATGTATTATTTTATGTTTAGATTCTACGCAAAATTCAAGAAATATATTATAAATAATGTCCTATACCTCAGTAGTTTAACCATGTATCACATATTATTTCAAGTTTGATGTTATTAATAACCTTTGGCTAAACGTAACTATCAATAATTTCTCCCTAAGATTTATCCTATATGAAAGCGTTTATTGTTCAATTGAGGTGATTCCCTTGTAGAAGGGGGCCTTCTTTAGTGGACTGTGTTGATATTTTGCCAATAAATAAATACAGGGTAGTCAAAAACTATCATTGAAAAATGAATGAATGTAAAGTTTGTTTCGCCAGGGTTTGTACTTGCCACCAGCATTTGCCTTCCTTGTTCAACAAATAAAAATTGACTGAAACAAATCAATGACGTCAAAAATGTTCGTCGGTTCTTAAACCAGAAGTCATTCATTTTAATTTGTCAAAAAAATTGAATGTGTCATATGAATTAATCTAGGAAAACCCTTTTTTTTGAAGTTTCAAGGTCAAGTATGAACCCTGCTGAAACGAACCTTATATATTTTTTTAAATGGCAACACCCTATTTTGATAATTTTATCTTATTAGCGTTAAAAATAAGGGTAACCTGGTATGAGGTTATCTAGTCCAAAAATTTGTAGTTTTCTTATTATTGGCATATTGGCAATTTAATATTTTTCGATTTTGTGCCTATTCTGTAAATCGCCCTAAATCACTGTAAATTTTGAAGCTCGTAAGTTTAAATCGCCATATATAATTGAAACTCACATTGAACTCCGAAACTCGTATTCCGTAAGGCTGAAGACACAAGGACAAATACAAGGTACAGGGTGTTTCAAATTCGAGTTACATCATTGGAGATATCCGGAAAAAACCGAAATTTTCCAAATTTGTTTCAATTTTTTCTTGACATTATTTGCAGTGATTTAAAAAAAAAAAATGTCACTTCATCATAGCCACTTTTTCTTCCCTATAAGTTGCCAGCTTACAGTGCTGAATTTTTAATTTAAACTATGACATTCATATTTAGAAGGATCACCTTTATAAGCACCTATACCTGCATGTACAGGTGAACTACCTTAAATCGTGATGGATAAACATGTATAACGGCGTATACATGTTATTCTCCAGCGGAGTATAAAACTTATAGGCCACTCAAGCTGAAAGTCATTGAAGTGACTCTTAAACCTTGTCAAAATGATCCCAAAATTTACTGTTATATGACGTTTGAAGATATAAAAATTTACTGCTGCCACTCCCGGGGCGAGGTTTTATCAGTGGCAGCAGGCTGGTCAAGAAACCTAAAAATTTATTTTTCAAATCGCAAAACTTGAAAAAAATTAAATAAAATATTGATCTATCTGTTAATTTATTTGGATTGGAAATAAGTTCAAAATCACATTTTTTAGTTGTTCCTGTTCGCGTTACTAAACATTAATTAGAAAAACATGTAAATTTTCCAATTATGCAAAATAAATATTTTTCTTTCAAGGAAACTGATAAAATCACTGTCACCTTTCTGAGATTTTAGGGGATTTGCTCATTGTATTTGTAATATAAATTATAAACATTCTTTTGCAAATATTCCTATTGTGTTTCATAATTTGAGCGACTACGATGCTCATTTTGTGATAAGGGAATTGGTTAAACATTTTCATATTACCTTATTACCTGAAAACAAGGAAAGATACATTATTTTCTCAATTTTCGATAATGAAACCAATTTCAAATTCCGATTTTTAGATTCCTTCCGTTTTATAGGTTTCTCATTGGATGCCCTAGTTTCTAACCTAACAACAACAACAACTGTGGACAACTTCAAAAGTCTTGAAAACGAATTTCTCAATTTGGATGGGGAACGATTCAAATTGCTAACTCGAAAGGGTGAATTCCTTTACGATTATACATATAGACAACATGGAAAAGCTCACTGAACTACCTACCTATTAAGAGGCCAACAACAAATTCAAGCGCGAGAAATTCATTCTTTGTCGCCGAGTTCAAAGTAGGACCGTGATAGACGACGTTACGGCAAATATTTCCGAGATAACGGAAGGGTGTGATCAAATTGCATGGAAGGTGAATAATAAATCCTATGGGCTTTTGTGGAGGCAAAACTAATACACCTATCATATTTAATCTAAATTAAAAAGTATACAGTTATAATAATAGTTTTATAATTTACATTGTGCTTTTTATTTAACAAATAAGAATGTGGAGAATGAAATGTGCGGAAACACAAAAATATATTACAAAGATAATAAAATTTACCTATACAAATACAGCAAAATAGATACTTGAAATGTTTACACAAAAAAAAAGTGAGGTAGCGTAGTTACGAGGGTGGGAGAGATGATGTTTATTCGTTTATTACATAAAGAACTTCCAGAAAACCTAGAAAAATAATAAACATTGGTGAGATTGCTCATGAAAACCTCGGACACATCGATTTTTGATTTCAGTTGCCGTTTTTCTGATGGTAATATCATGTATACAGGGTGACCCAGAAACAAGTTGTGACCGCTAACTTTATTTTTTTAAATCAAAACATTAATTTTGAAGTGAAAACTTCTTTAGAATCGTTGGGAGTGATGTGAGACTCGATGAAACGAAAAAGCGACATGACACTTTTTTAACACGCTTATATTAACACACAACAAGAACCTGGAACAAGCCAAGTGAGCTGGAACAAGTCTGGAAAATGTCTGGATAAATCTGGATGAAGTCTGGAAAAGTCTGGAAATCTCTGGAAACGTCTGGAAAGAGCCTGGAAATTTCTGGAAAGGGTCGGAAAAATTCTGCCAAAGGTCCCAAAAGACCTGGGGATCATTCTCCAGAATCCGGATCAGTCTGTACAAGTCTGGATAAGGTCTGGATAAATCTGGATTAAGTCTGTAAAACTCTGGATAAGTCTGGATATTGTCTGGAAAAGTCTGGAAACGTCTGGAAAAGACTTGGAAATTTCTGGAAAGGGTTGGAAAAATTCTGAAAAAGGTCCCAAAACACCTGAGGATCATTTACCAGAATCCGTATCAGTCAGAACAAGTCTGAATAAAGTCTGGATTAATCTGGATGAAGTTTGGAAAACTCTGGAAAGCTCTGGATAAGTCTGGATAATGTCTGGAATTCTCTGGAAACGTCTGGAAAGAGCCCGGAAATTTCTGGAAAGGGTCAGAAAAATTCTGCCAAAGGTCCCAAAAGACCTGGGGATCATTTTCCAGAATCTGGATCAGTCTGTACAAGTCTGGATAAGGTCTGGATAAATCTGGATTAAGTCTGTAAAACTCTGGATAAGTCTGGATATTGTCTGGAAAAGTTTGGAAACATCTGGAAAAGACTTGGAAATTTCTGGGAAGGGTTGGAAAAATTCTGAAAAAGGTCCCAAAAGACCTGGGGATCATTTTCTAGAATCCGGATCAGTCTGAACAAATTTGGATAAAGTCTGGATTAATCTGGATGAAGTCTGGAAAACTCTGGATAAGTCTGGAAAAGGCCTGGAAATTTCTTGAGGGGTCGGAAAAATTCTGGAAAAGGTCCCAAAAGACCTGGGGATCATTTTCCAGAATCCGGATCAGTCTGTACAAGTCTGGATAAATCTGGATGGAATCTGGAAAACTCTGGGAAGCTCTGAATAAGTCTGGATAATGTCTCGAAAAGTCTGGAAATCTCTGGGGCTGACACGCTATTATACTACATCGAACTAAAAAGTGAAAAATAAATGTATTTTAAAAAAACTAAAAAACACGCTTTTATAGTAAATTGAACTAAAAATTGAAAAATAATTTTTAATAGAAACAGAAAATATTAATGAACAAAAAATATTAGAATTATTGTCAAAAAAGCGTGGGGTGCTCAATGTATGAAAAATGTGGAACAAAGCACCCCAGCGTGTATTTTGATTTTTTCAAACTATATTTATTTGCGTTCTTTCTCAAGTCTTTTGGAGGGGGGGACGCCACTGTGTATGTTAGTATGTGTGTAATGCATGCAGTTCGATGAAGGTTTCACTTCTACCGGGTGTGAACTGCACAGGATTTTTTTTAATTTCATTTCTTATTTCTACGTTACATTCTGAACTTATTTAATGTATCATATCCTATACCTATCTTCAACTGTTTCGGAAATAATAAGAGTTGAAAATTAACTTTTTTGCAACTTTGACAGGCTTTAAAACCTCAACGGTTGATTTTAGAGCTAAACCGATCATACATTCTTATCTGAGTTTTCCATGAACTATCATTTGACACCAGCTTGGAAATTAATCCAAGATTAAAAATTCCATTGCTTGAGTTGTATTTTAGCTATTTTTGGTTTGAAAAAAGGACGGTTCTAGAACGGTTCAAAACAATCGCACAGT
Source organism: Ceutorhynchus assimilis (assembly GCA_917834065.1). Taxonomy (NCBI): domain Eukaryota; kingdom Metazoa; phylum Arthropoda; class Insecta; order Coleoptera; family Curculionidae; genus Ceutorhynchus; species Ceutorhynchus assimilis. The sequence goes on along the minus strand of OU892286.1, from coordinate 12,317,481 downwards.
TTATTATTGAAGTTTGTGATAGCTGAACCGTTGTCATTTAGTTGATTGATGAACTGTGCGATTGTTTTGAACCGTTCTAGAACCGTCCTTTTTTCGAACCCGAAAAGAGCTTTTATGAGAGAATTTCATAAATCAAAAATTTAAATTTTTTGTCAAAAAATGTTAAAACACCAGTGTCGCGCCAATTATCGCGTGAAGCCTAATTCTCACTTGCGCGAGATTCGCTCTTTTTTGACATTGCTTCAATAATTTGACGTTTGATACACGCATAAAACGTAAATCAACAATCAAAACATGTCAGTTTATTGTTGGAATGTCAGTTTTGACAGATGTATGAAATTCTAAATGTCGAGTGCAATGGAAATTGTCGATAATTTTTGGGAAATTTGCCCGGATGCATTTTTAGTTAAAAAGGAGCACCAGTGCTTTTTCAGTGCCCATTTCTGTCAAAAACGCATGAGTGCAAATTTGTCAAAAATTGAAAATATATTTCCATTGCACGAGTTGTACAGGGTGGCCCGTTTAAGAGGGGCCTATACCTTATCTCGAAATCTACGAGGGCTGCAAAAAAAAATTAAATACAAAAGTTGTTTCTAATAAAATTATCTAAATTTTTTTTGCATTGTTTTTGTTGTTACTCTACTATATACAGGGTGGAGAGATAAAATTTAATTTTTTTTAATGAAACACCCTATATATTTCAAAACACTTTCATATAGCCCTTTGAAAGACAAATCCAACGATATACTTGACATGTGTCTGTGATAAACCGTTTCGAACTTATTAGCGATAATCTTCAGGATCTGGGGTAATTTCAAACAGGCATTATTACGTTACTCATAAACTTTTAAAACTTTTTTTTGCATGCTATTTTTCATAAAATAATGCTCTTCTTTAGACTATTTTGAAATTTGGAATATTTGTTCAAAAAACGCCGTGTTGCCACGTTTCGCAAAATGTTACGCTTTTCAATTTTTTTAAATGGGACCTCCTGTAAATTTTCGAATTTTTGGATAGCCCTTTAAAATACAAATTCAACGATATACTGGAAATGGGTTTGTGATGCACCGTTTCGGCCTTATTGGCGATTATCTTCAGTTCTAGCACCATATTTTATGTCATCCCTGTTGAATAAGAAAGAAAGAAAGAAAGAAGTCTAATTTTGCAGTAGATTAGCTGAAATAGTGCTCTTTATTATTATTATTCATTCAGAAGTAGTTAAGAAAAGACGTTTAAGTTTTTGTTTTCATTAGTTTCTCGCCTTAATAATGGGGAGAAACTTTGACTACTCTTTGAACAAATGATAATAAAAAAAATATTTCGCAAATTATTTAATAATACCTACTGCAATAAACTATAGTTGCAGTAAACAAGGAAAGCATTGAATTATAAAGTCCAAAATAAAGGTTACTGATTAAGATTATATGAACAAACATTTTGAGAACTTCAACTTCAGGCTAACTATAAAATTAATTTAATTAAATTCTCTGTGTCCGCCATTTTCAACAATACAGGTAATATATCTTACTTGTAAATGTGTTATCGCATTTAACACGTAATTAGGTTGATCTGACAAATATAGCAACAGAGCGTCACGTTTCATTTTTTGTTTTTATCCAAATTTCTCGCCTTTTTTATTTTAATAATGGGGAGAAACTTTGACTACTTTTTGAATAAATAATAATAATGAAAAGCACTATTTCATCTAATCTAATGCAAAATTGGACATTGTTTTTTATGCATCAGGGATGACATGAAATATTGTGCTAGAACTGAAGATAATCGCCAATCAGGCCAAAATGGGTGCATCACAGACCCATGTCCAGTATATCGTTGAATTTGTATTTTAAAAGGCTATCCAAAAATTCGAAAATTTACAGGATGTCCCATTTAAAAAAAATTGAAAAGCGTAACATTTTGCTAAATTTCAGTATAGTCTAAAAAAGAGCATCATTTTATAAAAAATATCACGCAAAAAAAAAGTTTCAAAGTTTATGAGTAACGTAACAATGCCTGTTCAAAATTACCCTGAATCCCTGAAGATAATCGCTAATAAGTTCGAAACGGTTTATCACAGACACATGTCCAGTATATCGTTGGATTTGTCTTTCAAAGGGTTATGTAAAAGTGTATTACGATATAGGGTGTTCCATTTAAAAAAATTAAATTTTATCTCTCCACCCTGTATATAGTACAGTAACAACAAAAACAATGAAAAAAAAATGTAGATAATTTTATTAGAAACAACTTTTGTATTTAATTTTTTTTTGCAACCCTTGTAGATTTCGAGATAAGGTATAGGCCCCTCTTAAACGGGCCACCCTGTACAGTGTTTCCGCTTCAGTTCGCAACATATGGGAAACTTTTTTATTATCAATTTTACAAAAAAAAGTTATTGTTTATGAAAGTTTCTGCTTCTTGAAAAAATATATAGTATTAAACTATTAAAACTTAGAATAGCATGTACAGGGTGTTCTTTTATCTTTGATATCATTTTGATCACCTGTAACTTTTTTGTTTTCAAAGATATCAAGGTAAACAAAAAAACAAAATGTAGGATTAATAGCCAAGTTTTTTTTCAAGTTACACATGAAACAAAACATCAAAACACTATCAATTTTTCGACATATAAGCCTACATTATATTTTTTTTATTTTGGTTTCATATCGAAGTCTTTTCGATACTAAAAGTAGTTTCGAAAAGAAGCTCTTTGTGACACTCCTTTTTCACTTATCGGAAGTTGGTAACACTGGCTGACTGATGGCCATCGCACTGTCATTCTCGATTTTATAGAAGATTTAGGGCGAGTATTATAAAACTGCTTTGACAGTTAACTTAAAGTTAACTTTTTGAATTACATGTAATTTCAAAAATTAACTTTAAGTTAACTCTCAAAGTAGTTTTATAATACCCGCCCTTAATTCTATATTTGGCATGTAATGTTACCAACCTAAACATGAAATCAGGAAATATGAGAATAAAATTTCTAAGAAAAATTTGTTTTTTTTTAATTAAACAATACCAGAATAGAAAAAATAGTATAAAATATTCGTTTCATAAGACATTTTATCGCACTCGTCCTTTAAAAATCTCGCCTCCGGCTCGTTTTCTAATATAGGGCTCATGCGATAAAATCACGTCTTATGAAGCTTGTATTTTAATAAACTATTTTTAAATGGAACACCCGGTATATTATATGTGTGTACGTTAGAGCATATTATTCTGATTACAATGATATAACACACTTCATATTTTGTTCCACTCGTTTTTGACAAATCGGCAAAAATATATGAAATTTTTATATGCTCTCAATAATTTTCGTCCCAAATATCAGACCGCGCCGCCTAATAAGTTTCACTTCGAAAGTTTCATATTTTTGCCGATTTGTCAAAAACGAGTGGACCAAAATATGAAGTGTGCTATATCATTGTAATCAGAATAAGATATTATATCGAACACATATATAATATACAGGGTGTTCCATTTGAAAAAATATAATGTAGGCTTATATGTCAAAAAGTTGATAGTGTTTTGTTTTACGTGTAATTTGAAAAAAAACTTGGCTACTAACCCTACATTTTGTTTTTTTGTTTACCTTGATAACTTCAAAAACAAAAAAGTTACAGGTGATCAGAATGATATCGAAGATAAAAAAACACCCGGTACAGGGGGATTAAAAAATAGGAAAATATGCAGGGTTTTTTGGTAAAAGTAGAAAAAAAATGGCACATCACTATTTTTTTAAACCTTTGATATTTTTTTCAGATTAAGCAAGTCATATTTCAGTCAAAAGAAACCTTTCGTTATCACAAATCAACCTGCCAAATTTAAAAAAAAAAAAAAAATGGAAAAATTTTTGAGCTGAAAAAACGATTTTTTCTAAAACTTTGACACCCTGTATCTCAGAAACTACGCATTTCTGGTCACATATTTATGGGAACTTTTTTTGTTAAAATATCGTAAGGAATGACATCCTGAAGTTACGGACCGTACTTAGGAAATACCCTGTATATTTTTCTATTTTTTGACCACCCTGTACATGCTATTTCAACTTTTAATACATAGTTTGATATTATTTTTTCAAGAAGCAGAAACTCTTATAAACGATAACTTTTTTTCGTAAAATTGATAATAAAAAAGTTTCCCATGTGCTGCGAACTTAAGTGGATACACTGTATTTTATGAGAAAATTTCATGAATCAAAAATTCAAATTTTTTGTCAAAACACCAGTTCTCGCATTAGTTACTATGCAATAATTTACACTAATATAAATTATCACGTAATTCCAATCTGATTGGTTCAAATCAACAATCAAAACATGTTAGTTTATTGTTGGTATATCAGTTTTGACAAATGTATGAAATTCTTATCAAAAAAACGGCCACTAAAATCAAAAATCGACGTATCCGAGATTTTTTGAAAAAAAAATCAACCTTGTATTTTTGATGGATTTTATTCCTAACCTTCACGTACTAACTGTATTTAACTATGCTATATGATATCCTCTTTCGTTTAATGAATTCTAGTAAAGTTATCTTTGTTCGTTTTGAGTTCATTATGAAATATATTCACCATAATTATTTACACAAACTAATAACTGGCCTTGCAGTCCTCTCGCGTCGTGTAATTTTTACTTACCCCGGTGCGAAATTAAATCCGCCAGAGGCAGCACGTCGCTGCAGCCAAAATTTTTGAATTTCCGTGTTTGCAGGGCTTACAATTTGAGACGAGATCTCAAAAACTACTTAATATTTTTGAGTGAATCAAGAAGATTCGAAAAGATAATAAAATTTAGAACAATGCTCTTGTTTCATTTTTTTTAAAAAAGCGATGGGTTTGGATGTACCGAGCGATAGAAATGATGCTTTTTTTCGAGTATTTAGGTCGTGATATTTTCAATTTGCAATTTTTTTTTCGAAAAACTAAAACAACAGCATTATTCTTTAGATTTTTATCTTTTATTATTTTCTAATCCGGTCAAAAAATATTACAAAATAAGTGAGTTCTCGTCTCAGGAAATTAACCCTTTTTCTCAATTTTTAACGGCTTGTTGTTGGCCTCTTAAGGAACACTTTTACAATAAACTTGATGATAAAGTTTGTATGGAATAAGTTGAATATTACAACTTTATGAGATTATAGCGCATTGTACATGAAAAACAAATTTAGAATCTGACGTTTCGTCTTTAGGCCAACATCATCAATTTAATTTTTTTTAATACGGTACCCCATTATTTATTTTAGATTTCATAAGTTTCTGATTTCCCACAACCAATTACGTATTGCACTTATTCGAAAAATTTATATATACTTTCCATAAGAAATCAGTAGATAAAGTAGTACTTCAACCGCAAGGGTAGATTAAATGATACTTTAACAGCAAGGATAGATAATGACGTTTATTTTGTCAAAAATATATAAAGTGTTTTTTTTTTAAAGATAAAAGTCAAACTGACATTAGGTTGGCAATACAATGTAAAATTGTCAATGCTTTAAAATTTTTCATGTAGAAAAGGCTTGTGTTGCCAACATAGTTACTAAATTTTTGACTTGGGGAATTATCTTTAAAAAAAAAAACAGATTTTACATATATTTTTTTTATTTGACGAAGTTTGTCAAACGATTTTCTACTTATGCAAAAGTGTTCGTCTCAAATAATTTCTAAATATTTTTGATACTACAGGCGTCCATAATTAGGCTATGGAAAAAAACTTTGTTTTAGACACGACGATAAAATGCCATTATCGTCTCCCGGAATTAATTCACTCGCGATACCGCTCGTGAATTAACTTTTCCGGTCAACGATAAACTACCATTTTATCGCCTTGTATAAAAAATAACTATTTTTCTACAACTGTCAAAAAATGATTCCACACTGGTGTCATGGTGATACATACCTGTCAGGAAACCAAAAATAATTAAAATTCACCTGTCTTTTATTGGAAATGCAATTTTGGCTTCGAATGATCGATATTTAAACGGAGTTGTAGAAAAAAATATTGTTTGCAACTCGTGCCCGAAATGTTTTTGGTGATCTCGAACGATTTTTTTGACTCCGCTACGCGTCGTCAAAAATTTTTCGTTCTCGATCACCACAATGACATTTCGCGCACTTGATACAAAAATAACTATTTTTCGAATAAATGCGATACGTCATAGGTTTTGGGAAGCTCTATAAATCTGAAATAGAAAATGAAGGGTCGTATCTAAAAAAATAGAGTTGATGATGGTGGCCCAAAGACGAAAAATCATATTTTAAATTTGACGATAGCATCTTGTAGGGGAGAGAAAGTGGCTATGATAAAGTGATATATTTTTTGAAATATCACTTCAAATAAATTCAGGAAAAAATAAAAACACTTTTGAAAAATTTCGGGTTTTTCCGTATATTTCCGTTAGTATTCGGAATATCCAGGATATCAAAGCGGCATTTTGTTAAGCATCAAAGGACCACGCACAATTTACATTGAAAAGTGGTTTCGGTGAAATTGCTTGAATTTTTGATATGTTGTACCTCTAACCATCTTGTTTGATTTTCCAAAAAAAAAATAGGGGGGTCGATTGGATGGTTTCGCCGCTACAAGGAAAATGAGGCGCCCGTGCAATTCAAATAGGACCCGCGTCGTATTACGATTACCTTGAAGGTAATGATTATGGGTAGTACCGGTTATAGGTAAAGTTAATATAATAATAATGGATAAGGTAAATATAGGTGCCAGTAATTATTAAGATGTTGCCAATTTTGTCACTCCGTACGCCATTGACTTCTAATAACGTCTTTGTAAATAACTGTATATTTTTTAACTATTTTTCTGGGGTTTCTTGAAGGTCGGCTTAACAAGGAAGTGGAGAGCTCTTTTTCGCCATTGTGGAATCACCCTGTGTATTATATAAGTTGTTTGATTATTTAAACTTCAAACTAACTATCGCAAAACTAAACAAAAAACTTCAAAAATATGAATTTTATTTATATATTAGCCCAAAATAGATATTTGTGGACATTCTTAGAAAAGGACTGGTAAAAATCCATATTTGATGGTTGTTGCATTTTGTGTTTTACTCCATGCAGAATTTCTTATGAAGCATAGCTTGTTTTCGTAAAATTCATAATAAAAAGGTTTTATATAATAATATCTCAGCAGAAACTTCTGGTTTGCACCAATACCCATAAATGATGCAAGTCGCTTCTGTATATATTGCAACTGCTCAATTCTCAAAGAATTTCATACATTAGCAAATGATCCTACTTGCTTGCGCCTAAACGTTTCAAAATAAACATCTAACGATACATGTCTAATATGTGATAATCCCAATAATGTACAAAGATTATCGAATGTAATACAAGAGATTTCAAGATTACCGGATAATACTTTTACATGTCACAAAACGCGTTACGCAGCAACACCACGACTTCGAAGGAGGAGTGGTGTTGCTGGTAACGCGTTGAGTGTCAGGTAAAAGTATTAGGTAATCCTGAAACATCGAGTGGTATTCAAAAGGTTATACAACGAACCAAACTTTAATAGTTTAAAATAAAAATAAAAAAATCTATAATAGAAGTTGCAATAAATGCCACCAAGCGCGATAATCCCAAAAGGTTTATCACTTATTAAGCCTCTCGTGTCATATGGGAATAATGTACAGTAAGTTGTATAATCACTTAAATGTAGAGTAAATATTTCTATTGGCAAAAATATTTATGCTCCTGAAAGTGCCAGAGCTTGCTTTCAACACTTGGATGAAAATGAATGTATTCTGCGTCATTTATTGGAAGGTTTGGAATTCAACAGGCCATACAAGATTAAAGATCAACAGATTTTTTTTGCAAGAACTAAGAACCGCTAGTAATTATAAAAGGTGGGAATTTCGTAGTGAAAATAGTTCAGCGATAAAGAGTTTAAATCAATGTCACCAGTTGATAAGCAGCAGTTTCAAAACCTTTTCACTTATTGTGGCGTTGTTGGATCCAGACATATTTCAAAAAAAGATTTATTGGCATTTTTGTGAAAAATGAAGCAAGGACTATCTGGACTGGAACTCTGTAATGAATAGAGAGCGTTATCCCTATCGCTATGGCACTTGCTGTCTTTTTCTCTCTTCTCGAAATCAATAGAGAGGAGACGTCAATAGAGATGGAGAAAATATATGTATTCGTTACAGAGTTCCAGCCCTGATGACTTTTTAAAAGCAATGTTCAATTACTTGACTTGACAAAATGCTAGTTCAGCGATTAGTAAAATACGACTTTCTTTGATAGTGAGATTTATTCCTGAAAATATTCAGGTGCAATAAATAGAGAGCAGTTTATTGCAAGACATGTCACTCCTTCCGCTAAAAGGCTATATAATCCCAATCCTGAACAACCAAAAGCTATAGTTTACGTTGATGGCACTTAGTGAAATACAAAAAAGTAAAAACATTCAAATATTCTGGAAATTTTATTTTGTACATAAATGACACCACTTGATTAAACCTGCTCTGATCGTTGGTCCCAATGGATGTATTTTAACAACTCAAGGGCCTTATTTTTCCGATGCACGAAACCATTATGCAGCGATGCTAAGAAATGAGTATCAGCGTGACACAGAAATGATACGAAATTGGTTTTGAGAAAACGATATATTTGTGGTATAGAGGATATCGCGATGCTATTCCAATGCTACAACAATTGGGTATTGACCATAAAATACCCAATAAATACCAGAGCTGCCGAGCTACAACTATCGGTCGAAGAAGCTAATACTAATCGACTTATTACCAAAACTCTTTGGATTGTTGAGGCTAGAAATTGACATTGCAAGTCAATTCTTAAATTTTTTTCGGAAGTAATATGAGTTCACCTGGGAAAATTTAACAAAACCTGTGGGGCAATTATCAATAAATATCACGATCAAGTTGTTGTGAGAGGAGCTGATATTGCCCAGGCTGAAATAATATTACAAAGAGCAAGAGAAGAATGCAGGTTAAAAGTTACCGTTGAAAACGAGAATTTACTTCGGAGGTACCTATTGTAGATTTGTCAGTTTAGATAATAATCATATTCCTGGTTTCCCTCGTCTAACTTTAGAATATCTCAGGGACGTCACAGTTGGAACGTACCAGTTAAAGCTAGCGCCATCATATATCCAAGATACGACACGACGGGAACGGAATGACGATTTTCAAATTGATGTGGCAAATCAGCTTGCCAACACTATTCGATTAAAAATATGGTCAAGATTTCAAAACCGCGTCAAACATCAGATCTGGATCGCATATGCGCATGAAATAACTGGATATTACTGCACCTGCAAATCTGGAGCAAGAAAAATTGGAACTTGTGTATATGTAGCCAGTATCATATGGTTTCTGGGATATTCAAGATTTGAAAATAATATAAAATATCCCTCAATTAAGTTACTTGAACATATTGGTGATGCCGCAAATAGACACCAAAATCCCCATGAAGATGTTACAGTTATTAAAGACTAGTCACTATAGCTAAGCATAACCCTATCATGTTTTGCGTAGGGGTTTATATATTTCAAATTCATATTTTTGAAGTTTTATTTTCAGTTTTGCGATAGCTAGTTTAAATAATGAAACAACTTATATATTATCCCCAGAAAAATAGTTCAAAAAATATACAGTTTTTCTCAAAGACGTTATTTGAAGAAAACGGAGTACCGAGTAGCAAAATTGGCAACATCCTAAATACTGACACCTATGTCAACTATAATAATGTACCTTGCCCATTTTACCTATAACCGGTAAAATCTAATTATTACCTTGCAGGTAATCGCAATACGGTGCGGGTCTTATGTTTTTTCTACTTGCTCGCTCGACTTTTTTTTCTTGTAGCGGCGAAACCATCCACTCGATCCCCCTATTTTTTTTTGGGAAATCAAACAAGAGGGTTATTGGTACAACATATCAAAAATTCAAGTAATTTCACCGAAACCACTTTTCAATGTAAATTGTGCGTGGTCCTTACACAACGATGCCCTAAATTAACCAACTCTGTATCTCTCCCCGTTTCGGAGATCCCAATGATGTGTCTCGAATTTGAAACACCCAGTACAGAAGACAGATACAAAATACCAAAAAATCGAGATTTTGTATCGTGGCATGGCAAGGAAATTGTATCCTGTAGCCATTTATTCTGAGTTATAGCATTGATACACGTGTTATTATATTTTTGTCTCTTGTCACTTGTACCATGTATTTGTCATTGGCTTCGTTCACCTAGAACCAAAACGGGTTGTAAACAGTTCACAAACACCAACAGAAAATTATGTTGGGTGAACTGTTGGCACTACTGAACGATTCAACTTTTCAGAATCATAGAACATCACCCTCTGGATGTCGTCACCACACAAAACACAAAGAGTTGTACATTATAAACACTTTTAATTTATTCTTGAGAGTCAGGACTTCAGGCACTTGAGAGCCGCTATCGGTGGCCCTCGGGCTGGTCTGACAGATTACCTCCTTGAGCTGTCTAGGAACAACCTGAGGAAACTAATAGGAGAACTTACAGGCCACTGTAAGTTAAATAAGCACGTTCACACCTTGGGATTGATAAACAACCCAACCTGTAGAGGGTGCAATGAAGACGACGAGACGGCAGACCACGAAAAATAGCGACAGTTTGCAAAAGATGTTGGGTTTCAGCACAAATTCAACGTAGCGAACAATAGTGAAGCGTTTACCATCGTTTGTATCTGGTGAACGCAACCATTGTGTTTTCAGTCTAGCCTGGTGTAGAGTAGGCACATAGTTACAACGCCCTATTAATAGCGCTTCTCTAGTGATAAATGTAACCCAATATTTTCGTTATTTGACAATTTTTGAAGTTGAAATATTTTGTAATAAAGGTGTTATATCTTTACCGTCTATATCTTCTTGGTATAATTGGTATAAATCAAATATAAAAGGCCTTTACGGAAACGCTGAACCGATTGACCCGAACACAAGCTGTTTTTTTTGCATCTTTCTTCAATGAACACGATTGAAAACACAAATTATATCAGTTGCTGATCGGGTTAATCGGATCAGCGTTCTCGTAAAGGCCTAATCTGTATTAATGCCATAATTAACTAATATTTCAGTTGAACTTATCATTATGCGATTTTATGCAACAAAAAAGTTTTTTTTTTTTTTTTTGAAACGCAAAAATTCAACAGTATGTCTCCATTTCCGACGACGTTAATTTACACTAGGTGTAAGAATATTTTACAGAGCGATGTTAGTTGCAGAATCTCTTTTTCTTACCATCCTTACTGATCTCAAAGTTACATCCCTTACAGTACGTTAAATCATACAGAATCGCAGCATAATGCTAAAGCTTTTAAGTTTTGTTATATCCAAAAGGGAGTTTTGATTTGAAAAATTAAACAGAAATAATACGATACCTAATTGTTTGATTCCAACTACTTACCAATAAAGTTTTGTAACACGCACTTTATGAAACACAAAATTCGTTAAAAATAATCGATAATGGATGAGACTAAATGCCGTGCGTGACTCCAAATTCTGAAGACCTTTTAAGAGATTAATTCCAAAAAAAAAATCTTCATTCACTGATGAAACGCGGGTATTCCTTTAGAACACGTTACCCGACTTCCGAAGTCCAACAGTTCATTACTTATTGCCCCGCAAAACCCAACTTCGCATTTGTTTAGCGTGTCTGGATACTACTTTACATTGAAATGTAACTTTCGCATACCGATCTAGAGATGGTATAGAATCGGTTGCTAAATGACCACTGTTGGTTCTATCTCGAGTGCATTTTCATTAATGGGTAAATTATATTATTGAAATTCGACTTACCATTGCTGCAGACTTGTCCCAGCACTAGCAGAACCAAAAAGGTCGAAAATTGAACGTCCAAATATTTCATCATTGCCTTGGCTATAGGTTACCTAGAGGAGGAACAAAATATTTTTTTTAATAACAAACCCCTTTAATGGTTGCTTCGAGATGGAAGATCTTGTGTTTTCTTTTAGTTCCAAGAATAATTCATTTCACAGGTACACTTAATTTGACTATTTTTTGAACACTAATTGTCTAAGGTTTGTTCACTAAAGGATCGAAGAGAATCACAGGTTAATGCACTTATTTAGTGTTCATTACTACTTTTTACGGTGGTTGAATACGACGTTAGCATGGGGTTCCATGATAATGCTCTTGCAGAGATGCAAAAGAAAGTAACGAACTATGAAGGTTTCCATTGAGCGAGATTAAAAAACTGGAATAATTTATTTGTCCGGCTATAATTTCACATTATTCTCGAATCCCACATGATACTGCTTTGGAGCAGCTTTGGAGCCAAAACTATTCGAAAACTTTCGTAAGATATTACATTTGGAAATCTACAATCGTGATTCATAAAATTATAATTTATACAAAGTTTGTGGGATTCAAGTTGGTAGTTGTAATAATAGGTTAGGGATCGTATGGACTGCGTTCCAAAAATTTATTCATTTGTCTTTCATTTGTGAAACGTCACGTATTAAGTCGGATCATAAACAACAAAAATGGATTTTCACAAGCTCTATTGACAGCTAAACTGTAAAAACTTTTCTCAAGTCAGAAGGATTTTTTATTTTCAAAAAATTATTTTCATCATAGGAATACTTTGCTTCTGAGGTACCTTCTGGGAGACTTTTCTGATGATAAACTGTTAGCTACGACTACGGCTTCATTGGTAATAGTTTCAGGCATATTCATTTCTGAATAAAAATTTCAAAATGCGAATCTATAGATAGAACCTATTTATAATTATCATTGAGGGAGGTAATTATATAAAACGATCTTAACAACTTCCCGTTATCATAGTTATGCCAACTACCAAGGCTTGAATGAGAAAAAAAAAACAAGGGAAAAATTATGAATCTTGAAATTTTGTTCGCCTAATGGCTCACTAGTATTTTCCTTCACTCGCAAGTAAAAACCGTTTAGCCTGGCTGATAATGTGAAATACTATACATATATCAAAGCAAAAAAAAAAAGTTGATCGTTCACACATCACTAAAATTACACTTGTGTCAATTATCCACTCTTCTTATTTCGCACGTGAAACGAGCAACAGAGCAGCATGGTATCGTCGTTTTTAGCATTAGAGGCGTTCGTGTTGCTCCACGTAGTTTACCGTAGCCACTACTACCAAACGTCGAGACGATTCATAGCGTTTTCGGGTCCGATGTTCAACGGCGCCGCTGCGCGTCGAAATAACCGTCTAGCGCGGACACTTTTCTTTCGATTCGCTTCTTGGAAATCGCGCCTACCTTTGCTTATTCTTGTTTTTGTTGTTATTACAAAGTCTGTAATGATAAATCGGATTATGTTGTAGATGGACTGTAGGGGAGATAATTCTAATAGAGGAACAAAAGTCAATCATTTTTACTAGGCTTCGGAATGGAAACAGTATCAAATAAATTTCTGCAGAACTGCAAGTAAGCAAAAATACCATTTTGTTAGCCAAGAAAAAAATTGCGGAATAGGGTGGTATGATTCAGATACCAAAGTCAGTAGGACACCGAATCAAGACCATGAATTGGTGCAGTTTCTTAGAGACAATCCATTTCAACTAGGAAACAGCAAAAAAGACTAAAGAAGAAATCAATTTTCCTGGTTCGGCAAACAAAGTGTGACGGAAAATATGAAAAATAGTGGACTGTATGATTAAAAAAAAAGGACAATTTTGAAACGCGGTAGGCACAGATCACTTACCTTTGAAAAGGGCTTCTGTTGGTTCTCTGGATACTGGTCTAAAATGAAGAGGATCTTGTCTTGAAGAACAGGGCCGGTCGAATAGCTATTTTATGCCGAGGCAAAGTTCAATTCTGGCGCCCCCCTTTTCAAATTGTATTGTCAAAATGGTTGAAGATCAATATGATAAACAATGAATTTTAGGCTATCCTTTAGAGACTAGGAGAATAAGACAAAAAAGGAACTTCTTTTTTTCAAATAAGTATATCATATAAATATTCACTTATTACTTGAGGTCTGTTTTTACAGAAATAGGGACGTTCCGAAGACTTATTATTGCCTTATTACCCCCCCCCCCCCCCCCATTCACCCCTATACTTGCGTCCCTGCACAGAAATCATAAACCAGTGCAAATCGCTAGAAACCAGTTTTCTGATAGTTTACAACCAATGAAATTCGCTCTGATAGGTATTAGGTATGTGATGTCTGTGAAAATAAATCTATACAGTACATACATTATATGTATATGTATTTTTCAAATTAACTAAACACAAAAATAATTTCTCAAAACTAATTAAATTATCAACACTAAAAATGAATCCGTCTGGCTTTACGTCTTGCAAAGTCACAGATGAGTTCGTTGATAGGTTGTTGGTGAGTTGCACCAATCAAAAACGCTCTGGTTTGTGATTTCTGTGAGAACAGATATATAATCTACACCATCGAACATGTTGTAACCATCGAGTGTGTTCAATGGTTGAAGCGAAGGTTATAACATTTTTTTTTTTCAATTCTTAGTGCGAAAGTCCGTTCAATCTGTTTTAAGACAAGATGATCGAAAGTGCCTTGATGATGAGCGGTGACAGGTGACACTGATAACACGTATATTAACTATTACCGGACAATGTTGTTGGATCTTTTATTATCTCCCTATTATCCTTGTGGCATAAAACTTTTTTTTTTTAACTTGTTCACTCGAGATAAATTTGTTTGCAATTTGGCGCCCCTAATCGTGGCGCCCTAGGCGGTTGCCTCGGTTGCCTGTGCCTAAATCCGGCCCTGTTGAAGAAGCATGTTCAATCAATTGAAAATAAGGGCAAGGGCAGTTTCGCTGTAGTAAAGTCGAACCATCCGATACGACACGATATTTTTACGGATCGCGTAGCGAGGCTATTTGTCTACTCTTCGGCCGACAATGAACTATTTTTGATTTCGGATAAGGCAGCATAAAAATGCAACTACCTAGCAAGTGACGTGTGCGCATATGTAGATTGCTCTGCACATTATTATATTACTGGAATAAGCCAAAAAACCCTAAATAGTTTCTTAAACATTTACCCCACCAAAACGCATGTTTTTAAAACAGGATGAAGGTTCCGTTCAGTAACGACACCTATACATAAACATTAAAACTAAACTTCAGAAAAAAATACACTGAAAGTAAATATAAATAAATATATGAAAAAAAATAGTTTCCTGTCCTGGATGCTGGATGTATATCAATAACTTGACCCATCTCCCAGGAAAGTGGGTGGAGTAGAGTTGATTATTTTTTATTAGAACAAGGGGGGAACTCCTAGTTTAATAGAAGGAGACTGATCCAACAACTTGTGTCTCACTTGCAAAGAATGTATATATTCTTGCGACCAACATTTCCAAAAATCGCTCTGGAGTCGCTGAATGTGTTGCCAACGACTCAATCTACTTAATTTCAAGTGACTTAATTCTAGGTTAGCGACTGGGTTAACTAAAGGTTTAAAGACTAAAAAATGTCCTGGAGGCATATTCATTTTCTGTCAACGTAATAGGACCTTCGGCTGCATTCGTGTTCGTTCGAGCACAGCGTAGGCAAATTATGATTGAAGTGGACTAACGTTGGCAGTTAATAGAGCCAGCCTGGCGTTCGTGAAAATATTCTCTAAATAAATTCAGTTGGAAATTGGCAGTTATTGTTAGTTGTTGGCACATGTTTCAATGCGAAAACAAATGAAGAAATACCGTTATTAAGAGTTTAAAAATTAATCATTGTGTTTATTCAAATGCCCCAGAACTTTTTTGGTTGATTTGAGTTAGTTTAGTTTGGGTTAGTTTTCGATATTATAAGTATGGGTTATTTTTGATTAGTTTGGGTTAGTTTGGGTTAGTTTTCGTTTAAAAACTGCACTAGGCGCTGTTCCTTTCTGTTTCCTTTTTTCAAGCAAAGACATGAAAAGTACCTAATCCAAAATAACCCAAACTGACCCGTCCTAGAAATGCGACTCAATCTCTGTTTCTATGAACCTGATTAAATAGCAAAAAAAGAGCGCGTATAAAAAATTGAGTGCATGTATGTATTATTAAATTTTGAATAAATATTATGAGTCACTGAAGTTGGCTTCTCTGACGATGTGCGACAGAAAATGACAGAAAAACAGTTCAGCCGAGAGTTCAGCTGAACATTCATTTTATTCTTTAATTTTACAAAAAAATAAATATTATGTGGAACCAAAAGAGAAAAAAGATCTTTTGTATTTTGATCTTTTCATATTTTCGACATTTCTCAATTTCTACCTTTTGTGTTTTAGTATTTCAATTTTTTTCTAGCTCACACTCTCCATCGGGTAGTTCCAAAGACATCGATAGTTTTATCTAACACGTACAATATCATGCCATTGTTTTAGCTGAAATTTTCATATAAATAAAAATTTTATCTTTTATCTTCCATTCCTTTGAATAAAAAACATTTATCGGACCTAATTATCAATAAAATGCTTGTAACCTACAGTCACATGAAGTGCCAACGTCTGGTTGCGAAGCTCATATTCTGCTAACGCTTCACGGCGCGGGGCACGAATCTAGCCGAATATCATTTGCGTTGGCAAAAAAATGAATATGCGTCCTGGAGTAAGGGGTTGTAGATCATTTGGATCTGGACTCATACTACACAAGGGACGTGAGTTTAATAAAGCTTCCACATGGATTAAAAATGTGTAAAACTCTTCATAGGATAAAATCTGAGAACCCAAAGCACGATAAAAATGATTTTTAAATAATTTCACTCCAGCCTCGGATGAACCATCAAAATGAGGAGAACCGGGTGGATTGAAGTTCCAAGAAAGAGAAAACGTGTCAGCGGTGTTTTGTGCCAACTCAACGAGTTGTCGATAAGCACCTTTAAAATTGGTACCGTGATCACTGGTGGTATTCGGGAAATAAAACGTCTGAAAGCTTAAATGTTTTAGCACCTCGGTGCCTACTAAGCAGGAGAGAAAAAAGTCCAACAAATTCTACACGAACTGAAGAGAATGCTTTGACTTAAGAACAATGGAGGGCTGGCAAGTACGCCATATAAGGATTGTGAGGCATTGTGAAAGACATTTATAAATAGCACTACGGGGAGATATGATCCAGTATTTTTGTAGTAGCAAGTAGTGCAGAGTTTTTAATCCTGGATGAAGATTTGATGAGTGTGTGAACCCAATAATTAATTATACAGTTAACGAGTGCGACTTGGGCAGAAATAAGGGATGCTTGACGTCGTAGACCAATTTTGACTTTCTAAGCCTTCCACCAACTCGAAGAAAACCTTCGCTATCAATGAATGGAGCTAATTTACGAACTGGTTTAGGAAGTAAGATATTTTGGTTAATTTTGGAAAATACATCAGCAAGGATTGTAACTGAACATATTTGATGATCCTAGTGAGTGCCTGATCAATTTCTACAGGCTTTAAGGGACCTGTCACCTCACCTTTGTTTTCAATTTCACAATAATAATAACCTGATTGTTTGAAGACTGCTGTTGTATCGTTTCATAAGTCAGGTGCACTTGATGATCCAGCTAGCTTTCGTCCGCGCCTCTCAGTTAGGCTTTCGGGAATCAATGAGTTCGAATGATGCAATATTTTCCCTTCTGGAGCGTTTTACTTTGACTTGAATGAATGATAAGGAATATGTAGCAGCGCTCTTTTGCGATTTTTCAAAGGCGTTTGACTGTACATCAACGACCTCGCAAACGTAAGGACAGATGACTCACTTTTGAATTTCGCGGATGACTCCACAGGGAAATGGCAAAGCAAGCACCAGGCGCTTCTCAAAAACGTAGTAACAAGGGACATACTTAGAATTAAAAACTGGTGTGATGCCAATGACTTCTGCCTTAACCCTTAAGTGCATACGTGGGAGATTGAAACTGTGGTAAATACGTGGGGTGTCCGCAGCGCAGTACCCTTCATCATTATGCTGTATTTTTATGTAACAAAACAACACCATTAGTTTTAGTTACATTTTTATTACTTTTTCTCATAGATACTAGTATAATAAACAACCCAAATCAACATTTTAGTTCAAAAAGACAAAAAATATTTGAAGCAAACAAAAATGATGATGATACATGCTAGAACAGATAAATAAGGTAGGTATTATTCCTCCGATCACTCTGAATCTTCATCAGATGTTTCAGCAAGACATTGTTCGTAAACATTTTTCATGTATTCTAGGCACATTTTTGCGCGGCATTTCTCACAAAAATATTTTGTCTTTATAGTTTCGCTTCTTGAGCACATCGAGCAAATGTTGATAAATACGTGGGGGTCTAATAACAAACTATCAATTTTTTTTTATATAGTATTATGCATCGCGGCGACTTTGCGCGTACTAACCGCCCGACTTGTCCTCGAAAGGTACCTGCAGTTTAAGCGATGGTACCAAACATATTGAAAAGCTGTGGGCAAAAGAAAACTCTTGGGGTCTTCTGTACCCTCACGTGTGCACTTAAGGGTTAACATTGATAGGACAAAAATTTTGAGCTTTAAATTTGATATTGATGATATCGAATTGGAGGACGGAATAATTTGGAATGTACAAAGTACAAAGTTTCTTGGGCTCTACGTGGACGACCAATTAAAGTTTTATGTACATGTTGTTGCCTTGAATAAGAGACTGGCGTCTGGCTGTTATGCTGTGCGAAGAACTTTTACAGAGTTGGGTTACGGTATTGCTAAATCTACCTACTATGCACTTATCGAGTCTCACTTAAGATACGGCATTGCGTTTTGGAGCTACTGCAGTAGAGGTCTACTTAATTCGGTTTTTACAATAGATACAGAAAAGAGCTATAAGATATATGTGCGGCAAAGGTATGAGACGGCACTGTAGATCACTCTTTTTGAGAGAGCAGATTTTGACGGTCGTTTGTTTATTAATATTGGAGATGGATTGTTTGATTTTAAAAAATATGGGAATCACACTTATGCTCATTCTTACAGTACTCGAAATCGTAACGATGTCCCACTCCCAATTCCTAGATTTGCTTTGATCAGACACTCAGTAATTTTCGAGAGTATTAAGACATACAACATTCCAAATTATAGTAAGTCTTCTGGAAACTATAGAGGGTTTCGTAGATCAGTTAAGAATTCATTAAGAGAAAAGGCTTACTATTATCTGGCTGAGTACTATGATGACACTTTTTAGCATATTAAGAACCTAATGAGCTACTTTATTTATGACTTAGGGCTGATTATTGCCGTTTGCTTTTATTAAATACCCAGTGGCCCCAGTAATATATGTGTAATGAATGTAACTGTCTGATTATTTTTTGGATACTTGTTTGTTTTTAGATATTTATAAATTGATTTGAATGGAAATTAGGTAATTATATATACAGGGTGTCCCACGACATTTTTCACAGGTAATAACTTCGGAACGCTTCATCCAATATAATTGAAACTTTGAGGATCTGGGTAACTTTTTGTGCCGCTTCTACTATTGTCATCCAATTTCACTATTTTTGCTTCAATTTCGGTCAATTGACGTCAACTTTCGATTCTTAAATGTAACTTATGGTTTGTTAAGGAAAATGATAAAAAATTATACAGTGGAAGATACGATGATGCGTTCCGAAGTTATTATTTGGGAAAAACCTCGTTGGACACCCTGTATATCAGATGTTGAAATAATTATTGAGTTTATTAGTTTGTAAGCCTGTTCGAAAATGTATGGCCTTAATTGGGTAATTTTTCATTAGTGTTCAATTTTTTATTGATATTGTTATTATTGTATTTTATTTTATTTTTTGTACTGCTAAATTTATTCTGCTTTGTCTATAAAGAATTTGTATTTTTTCGACAATACAGCTTATTGAATTTGGAATCTTGAACTACTAGGACATGTTCCGGGATTATACGTGGAAATCGAGTGGGGTCAAATCGGGGGATCGTGGAGGCCAAGCGATATTAATATTTGAAAGTAGCAAGAGGTAGGGCACAAAATAATGACAGTGTTTTCCATGTGAATATATAGGACTTTAAGGAATCAATCAAAAATAAGACAACAATTGTCGCCACTGTGAATGATATGTAATGGAAAAAAAGCACCGCCCAATCTGACGATACAGTGTGCGCCATAAAGTTGGGTACATATGGGAAAATTCTTAATTATTCCTTTTTTCAAAAAACTTTTTTTGGGGATCGTTAGGGCATGTTCGATAATTAATCGATTATGATACATGTCATGCGATTATCGGTTTAATGGAAATTTTGAAAAAAAGCTGATATTGATGTCGAAAAACGGGTAAATTTGTAAATTTCATAAGAAAAAGTTGTTCAGAATCCGAAAAGAACTCCATATGCCAGTTTTGAAGCAAATCAGAGAAAAAAAAAATAAAACTAATTATTTTACCCACACCATTAAATGGAAAATCTAAAATATTAATTTTATTTCAAAAATAGCTTTATTCAACTAAACTACCTAAGTTTGATATCAAACGAATCGATTGTTTTGCGAAATACGCACTTGAAGGTCATAAATTAGAAAATACCGTCCGGTCGTGTCGCTATAACTGTACCCATCTCCATTTTTGCACATTTCTTGGTCATCAGAAAAATAACCTGACATGTGTCATATTCGATTTTTTGGTTATCGAACATGCCCTAACGATCCCCAAAAAAAGTTTTTTGAAAAAAGGAATAATTAAGAATTTTTCCATATGTACCCAACTTTATGGCGCACACTGTAGATAGGCCTATTTCGAAGATATTTTATCCATACGCTAGTGCCCTTAAGGTTCCCGTTTTTTTATATCATTGCTTTTGTATTATTCTCAAGAATTTTCAAAAATAGACCTTTTTACTTCTGTAACTTTTTTTTAAATGTTTATAAAAAAAAAATCTGTGTGTTTTTGGTCTGTAATGTATCCTTGATCTAATAAAGTAATATTTAGGCACAAATACTTCCGAAATAATTAGTTGTGAGCTCTTACTCTTCAGAAAATTGGTAGAAAAATTTAAGGTTAATTTTAAGTTGATGTGAAAAAAAAAATGCGTTTAAGTTGTTCAGGTGCTTTTAAAAACTTCTCTACTTATTACTTTTCGCAACGCTATGCAATGTGAATCACCAAGCTGAAGTAACTTGTCAAAATTAATAGGTAAATACAGTCAAAACATCTGAGTCGACGAGGTAGGTAATGTTTCAAATTTTCTCTCCGTACACAAATTGTTCTGCATATTCCCAGACAGTTTATTCTTAGAGAACTGAGCCTTTTCGTGGGAAGAGCAACAGGGGCGAACTTCCTAAAAAAAAACAAACGCGTGACCGAAGCAGGGGAAATTATGGGTGCAATTGGAACTTTTTATTCCTTCATCGTAATTAGTCTAGGAAAATTGTCGATTTTCAAAAAAAAAAAATTCTACCCAAAAGAACTTTTCAGGGATGATAGGGGGAGGGTGGGTGATCATAAAACCGAAAATATCAAACATTCACCCCTCTGGCGTTTGACGCTATAGGGGTTGAAAGTGCGCCATTGGCGATTACTTGGTACCTATTGATTTTACAAAAAAATGTTTCAAATAAAAGATGTGCAACATTATTTGATCTACAATGTTTATCTAAAGACTTTTTTGATTAAGGGCCGTCTGTGGTCATAAGGGCCGTTTGAAATTTTATAATGAAAATGAAAAAAATTCACCAACGTGAACAAAATTTCTACAACTCATACATTTTTGCTTCATGAAGTTTTGACTCACCCCCTGCCGTTTTTCAATAGGGGTAGTTTAAAGTTTTATTTTTTTACAAAAAAATTTTCTTAATAAAAGTTCTATAAGATGACATTTCCTACAGTTTTTCCCAATCAACTTTTTTTGTAACTCACCCCCAATCAGCGGGGGACACTTCCCTCGGGGAAATTTTAGTTTTTAGGGGTATATATTAATTTTTTTTTCTTTTCTCGCCTTTAGTGCATATAAAAAGTTGCAATTAACATTGTATTAAAAGGATTTTTTTTCACCACCTTTTTGTTTTTAAGGGTAGTTCGCCTATTTTCAACTTTACAAAAAAATTTATAAAGAAAACTTGTTCATTTTATTATTTTGAGCAACTTTCCTCCATAACTTTTTGCTGTAAAGTTGAAAATAGGCGAACTACCCCTAAAAACAAAAAGGTAGTGGAAAAAAAATTATTTTAATACAATGTTAATTGCACCTTTTTATATGCACCAAAGGCGATAAAAGAAAAAAAAAATATATACCCCTAAAAACTAAAATTTCCCTAAGGGAAGTGTCCCCCCGCTGAATGGGGATGAGTTACAAAAAAAGTTGATTGGGAAAAATTGTAGGAAATGTAATCTTATGAACCTTTTATAAGGAAATTTTTTTTGTGAAAAAATAAATAAACTTTAAACTACCCCTATTGAAAAACGGCAGGGGGTGAGTAAAAACTTTATAAAGCAAAAATGTTTTATGTGTTGTGGAAAAATTTTTCACGTTGGGTAAAATTTTTCATTTTTATTATAAAATTTCAAACGGCCCTTATGACCACAGACGGCCCTTAATAAAAAAAGTATTTAGATAAACATTGTAGATCAAATAATGTTGCACATCTTTTATTTGAAACATTTTTTTGTAAAATCAATAGGTACCAAGTAATCGCCAATGGCGCACTTTCAACCCCTATAGCGCCAAACGCCAGAGGGGTGAATGTTTGATATTCTCGGTTTTATGATCACCCACCCGCCCCCTATCATCCCTGAAAAGTTCATTTGGGTAGGAATTTTTTTTTTTGCAATACATGTATTTTTCGACTATTTTCCTAGACTAAATTTATTTTGAAATTAAACAAAATTTTCTATGCTTTTTTAAATGTAGGTATTTCTTTATAAAAAAAAAACCATAGCTTTTTTTCATCAAGAAGGAAAAAATTCCATGTTTTTTGTCGACATACCTTGCTGGCAGGATCGGATATTGTTTATCTGCTTTAGTTGATATTGGACTGTTTTGCTTTCACAAGTGACGATCTTTTTCATTTCTTGAGTTGCCGTGTTTCTAGTTATTTAATTGTTTCTTTTGTAAATAGTTTTTGCAGCAACGAGAATACGCCGACATTATTTTGGCGTATGGTAGAGCTAATTGTAATACACGGGAAGCACATGGAATTTACAGCAAACTGTATCCTGATAGACGTGTGCCACACCACAACACTTTTTCTAATACCTTTCGGCGGTTACGGGAAATAGGCAGCCTACATTTCCAAGAACCAAGAATCAATTGGAGGCAGTATGATGTCGCTGTAGATGAGAACATACTTGAAGCGTTCCAAGGGGATTCCACCACCAGCATAAGAAAAGTGGCTACAGATCTTCACGTTTTCATATGGAAAGTATGGTCAGTAATCAATGCAGGCGGAATGCATCCTTTCCATTACACACCGGAACAAGGTAATTTAGCTTTATTCCTGAAATCTCACTGGCTGCTACTCTAATACTAGGTCTTGTGCAAGGTGATAACGAGCAACGAGTGCAGATCTGTCGCTTTCTAATTCACACAGACGTTGAAGATGGAGACTTTTTAAAAAGCATTTTATGGACGGATGAATCTACCTTCACACGTGCAGGGATTTTTAACCAACATAATTCGCATTTTTGGACAGACAAAAACAAAAAGCCGCGTTTGACCAGAGCGACGTCCTTTCAAACGAGGTTTAGCGTCAATGTATAGGCAGGCGTAATCCGGAGACACCTACTCGGTCCACACTACTTACTTAATTATTTACATTTTTTTACAAAATGAACTTCCTGAACCAATATTTGATGAGGATAGACCAATCGTCTTCCAGAATGATGGGTGTCCCACACAATATCGGGTCACAGCAAGAGAATATCTTTTGACATTATGAGCTCACAATTAATTATTTCGGTAGTATTTGTGCGTAATTATTTCTTTATCAGATCAAGGATACCCTACAGACCAAAAACACACAAACCAAATATTTAAAAAAAAGTTACAGGAGTTAAAAGGTCTATTTTTGAAAAATCTTGAGAATAATTCAAAAGCAATGATATAAAAAAAAAATGGGGACCTTAAGGGCACAAGTGTATTGATAAAATATCTTCGAAATGGGCCTATCTATACGCCCACCAAGTTTGGCTAACGCACGGTCTACACGCAACGATGTATCGTACGATTTGCATGCGCAAGTAAATCGTTACATACAAATCGTAGCGTGTGGATGACACATTTGAGCAAATTTTAGAACTGTGCAAAGTCGGAGGTCGGAGTTGGAAGTTTGAGCCGCAAAGCATAGATTTGGGAGATTTGCGCATGCATGTCGTAACGTGTGTACGCTTGTCGGGCTCACCTTGCAATTCTTCAAGTAACCGTAAGTACATGAGAAAATGAACTTCGTTTCAATAACCATGCTCTAGACCACCTAGAACGACTAGTTTTATTTAAACGTTTCCTAATTTCTTTTTTTTTAACATTTAAACAAAACAACAAAATACTCCACCACTTCCTCCATGAGTATTTTATACAATCTTACTAAAGCTACTACAGGAAAATTTGAGCTTTCTATAATCAAGTCGTTATAATGTGGACGCACTGAGTTAGTAACGATATTTATCTTTAGGATTTATTGGCGCATGCAAATCTGACGATACATCGTTGCGTGTAGACCGTGCGTTTTTCCGCTCATGCAATTTGCGCAAATTGATTTGTGGATGCAAATTTGCGCAAATAAAACTGAGTTGGTGTCTTCATTTTCATGCTCAGTTTAAATTGCACAAATTTTTCCTACACCAGTCACCACTAGACCTACACATACGGATATATATTTCATCTTCCCCGGCACCAGATCTCTCGGAATCAAGAACATTTTTAAATTATTTTCTATAGGTGGTTCTCATAGAATTTATTTTCTTTATTTACGACTGACATATAATGTAAGTATTATATTTGTGATTTTGGCAGTTTAATGACATATATTATTCCCGCAGGGATCAATGGTCATTATTGCCGCTTGCACACCAATCACAAAATTTCTTAAATTAAATAAGTAGTACCATGGAAACAGTATACCTGAACAAATTCAAAAGTGTCACTGCCAAACGCGTAGTGCTTGTGTATTTGTATTGAGATGAATGAACAAAGCGCGTTTTTGGAAAAAAAATTTAAAGTAAATTAATTTGTCGTAAATAAAGTAGAGTATACTACTCGCAATAATGGCTATTATTCCCTCGGAATGTTACTTCCTCGCCGCTAACGCGGCTCAGTTGGTAAATATTCCTCGGGAATAATAGCTATAATTATTGACTCGTGGTATAATCTACTATTACCACGGCTATTTCATGTTTGCACTTTTATCCACGGTCTGCATTTTTTCAATAAGAATTCCATAGGCTTGGGATTTTGTGTTTCTATCGCTGTACTCTTTGGATTTCACTTTCCAAAAACAAGGAAATAATTTATATAGTTCAATGAACTCTGCCATAAAATCCTTCTCTTTTTTTGACATTTCAAACAAATATAAATACAGATAAAATAACAGAGAAACAAGATAACACAGAATCACAAAAAATATAAAAGCAAATTGAAAATTGCAAGTTGTTACGTTCAAATTTTGCCTTAACGTAACTGAAGATTTCGAATAAATTCAGTAATTAATTAGGGTATTTGTGAGGGTATTTAGAAAGCTTTATACCTGGGGATTAATATTTTTCAGTAATTGATAGGTTGCTCATTGAATTTTACTAGTGTTCTGCCTTTTTGGTTGGATGCGAAACAATATCTAGTTGTTGAACAAGGGTATATTTTTCAAGGTAATAATGAGTAAATTCTTCGTATTCAGAGGACAGGGTAGTTTTAGGATAATAAAGCCCTACTGTTAGGATTGGAATCCACTTTATTTAGCTTTCGAAAGTCGTCTAAAAGGCCCTAAATGTCGATGAAAAGGTTTACTTTCAAATAAATATCAATTGTCAACACTTACGAGTCACGTAATTTCCATTATTAAAAACCCTGCAACATCACACATCACTTTTACAGCCTTCAAATTGCTTTTCCACCCTTATTTCCTCTATTTTTCACATTTTTCCCGGTTATTTATTTGCCGAATATGTGTGGTTATGGAACATTTGTTGAACCGTTTCAGGCAGCACTGTTGTCGAGGTTTCTTGACCAATATGGGTAATAGAGTCACTGTAGTTGTGACCCCTGAACAGTCACTGATCATTTTGATAGTTTTTAGACTGAAGACTAAGTAGATGTTGAATAATGACCACTATAAGTAATTAATTAGTGTTGATTTGTATTAGGGGAGAAAATTTGATAACAACTTTGGGTTTCGTTTGTCATCATTGTGATTTGGGTTGTTCCGTTTCAAGCTGATTGTTCCGTTTTCTTGGTCAAGACCAGAAATCTGGCACCAGAGGGCATCTTGAAAAAAAAAAAAAAAAAATGGAATTCTAGAAAATTTTTCATATTGAGCTCACCTAATAAATCGCTGAAAAGGAATCGTTCTCTTTTAAATTCGCACGTTGAGCAAACAACAAGTGGCAGATTTCACCAACGGTCCTCTTGGCTACGTTCCTGGGAACATCCACCTTTTTGTGGGATTTTGGAGGCGTTGGGATCTGGTTACTGATTTAATTGATTTTGGGGTGAAAGCTTTGGAATTGGTTCTAAGTCCCCGTATTTGTAAGCCAACCACACAGAATTTTCTGGAAACAAAGGTATACGCCATTTTGTTGGTTTGTCGTGTGAGCACAGAGCACGTTTTGTTCAACTAGAAGCCCGAAATGGTAACCAGGTAAGTTTAAACGTTTTTATCATTCTCAAATTTACCTTTTTCGTTATCAATATTTAGTTTAGCTTATCAGTTATTTTTGTAAATATTTGGGATTCAATAAAAAAGGGAATTTGTCCTACACGAGGGCCATTTGTCAGTAGTCAGTAAAAAAAAAAACTCATTAGTAGTTTCCAAAAGGGGCATTAATGGCCTTATTAATTAAGGTTTTTTTTTTTTTTGTTTAAGATAATCTACAGGTTTCAGGAGATTCTGCTATTTTAATTCTAATAATTTATGTACCATTTGGGGTTGGGATTTTTCATTTTATAAGTATGATGGAGTTCTAAGACTTATTGTACTCTTTCAGGGTTTTTAGATTAGATTGTACCTTTCCATTGGGTTTTTCTCTTTCAACGTTTTTGTGAGGTGTCAGCGTACACACAACACTGAATTTCGAACCGAAATATACCCTATTTAAGAAGGGAGTCAATAGAAGTTGATGGGGTCTGTTATCCAGGCTGTGAGGCTGTCAAGAGACAGTTATAGAAATGGGTATTTAGACTGTAGGGAGGACCACAAGGGGTGATGTACCCGTAAATTAATTAATGTTTCTTAATTATTATTTTTAATTATTATTAATGGTATTTCTTATACAGGGTGGCCAATTGAAAACGAAACAGAGGTGATTTCGGGCTCCCCAAGCCATTTAAGAAAAAACCCTCGTACCCGTCAATTTTTGATTTAAGGGGAAACCATTTTTTTGGTGTTTTCACCCCCTGGGGGGCAAAGCCCTAGCGGGGGTGGCAAGGGCCCCCAAAATTTTAAATGGAATGAGGGGTCGAGTGATACCTTATTTTGAAGCTATTTTTATGTAGATTATAACCCCCGAGTCTCACATCGCTACTATCTACCTAGCCATTACAGGGGCTAATTAAAGTTACAAAAACATGTTGGAATATTTTTATTTAAAAAAATTCTTTAAAAACAAAATCAATCAAGTAAATGCTGAAAATGACCTCAGAAGAAAAAATCTAACGGGTTTAAATCTGGAGAACGCGGGGGCCACTCAATATTGACGAGCCACTGCAGCATAATGGGATGACGCACAATCTTGTTGGAATATTAGTGTACGCATCTGTTAACATTCTCTAGTATCTCCACCAATTCTGGATGAATCGCAACTCCTAACCACTCTAGGTACATTTCTCCTGTTAAATTTATAGGTAGAAAAGGGGCCTATTTACGGTTATCAAAAATGCTAGCCCAAACACTCAAATATTGTATTAAATAAATATTGTATTGAATATAAAAAAATTGTATTAAATAATGGAGTATAATTAAATGGTATTTTGGTTGATGTGCTACTAACCCCCTTTTTCGTTTTATTTCCTCCTCCCTCACCATTGAAAAACTAATAACCCAATTATTTTTTTTCAATAAATGGAGCAGCAGTTTGTATATTTCTCTGATGAATGCTCCTTTTTTCTTGAACGGTACGGTGAATCGTCTCAACTGCCGCTATTGGGCTAATTCAAATCCCAGAAAACATATTTCGTGAGGTACATAGGCAACATCCCGAGAAATTGAGTGTTTAGGCTAGCATTTTTGGTACCTAACCGTATAATAGACTCCTTCTTTACCTATAAATTTAACAGGAGCAATGTACCTAGAGTGATAAGAAGATGCGATTCATCCAGAATTGGTGAAGATACTAGAGAATGATAACGGATACATGGAAAACCGTCTAATATTCCAACAAAATGGTGCGCCACCCCACTATGCTGCAGTGATTCGTCAATATTTGGACCAAAGGTTTCCAGGACAATGGATTCGAAGGAGAGACCACCGCGTTCTCCAGATTTAAGCCCGTTAGATTTTATCTTCTGAGGTCATTATCAGCACTTACTTGATTGATTTTGTTTTTAAAGCATTTTTTTAAATAAAAATATTCTAACATGTTTTTGTAACTTTAATTAGCCCCTGTAATGGCTAGGTAGATAGTAGCGTTGTAAGAGTCGGGGGTTATAATCTACAAAAAAATAGCTACAAAATAAGGTATCACTCGACCCCTCATTCCATTTAAAATTTTGGGGGCCCTTGCCACCCCCGCTAGGGCTTTGCCCCCTAGGGGATGAAACCACCAGAAAAATGGTTCCCCCTTAAATCAAAAATCGACGGGTACGAGGGTTTTTTCTTAAATGTCTTGGGGAGCCCAAAATCACCTCTGTTTCGTTTTCAATTGGCCACCCTGTATTTACTTGGTATATTTCCAAGGTTGTTTTACTACCTTAATTATTACAATGGGTGTGCAGTACCAATGATTTTTAATAATAATAACAATAACTATATTTAAGGTGACATTTTTGTACAAACCCGCCCCGGTATAAGCGTGCACAGGTTTTAAATAATACTATTAACCTTTTTATTCCTTATTTATTCTCTTGCACTCTCATTGGAGTAAGGTACCTAGTCAAACTTTTATTGGTAACTTTTGAATGTATTGGAGTGTCTTATTTAAGACCTTTACAAATTGGTTCTTGCTACCTTTTAGTAATTTTAACTATTACATTTAATAATAATTACTGTGGTACCATATATATTACATTGCCTCCTATTGGTCTTGTAAATTTCAGTTCTAAACATATCCCCCCCCCCCATTTTATTAAATAGATTTATTTTGATTGAATCGGCTTTTACTTGGTGGAAATCCATTATCTAATAAAAGTAGACATAAAAGTGAAATTTTATGTCTACATTTTATTTTTATAAAATCTTTCTGATGAAGCTAAAGTTTAGCGAAACATGTTAAAAGTTTAACAAAAAAAAAAAAAAATGTGGAAATATATAAGTATTAAAATTTACTTAAAAAATCTTTTATTAAATAGATTTATAATCATTGTTTTTAGATTTGACTCTTATTTTATCCCTACTGACCTCAACCAAACTAAGGTAAAGTTGTTTTAAAGGATAGGTACATTGGGTAGGTACATTTTTATAGGAATTTTGGAGATCAGGGACTTTCTGGTTTAGGTCCGCGGATTTTATTTTGTAAACCAGTGGCGCCCTATAAAGCTTACTTTGAATATTGAACTTACTCCCACACCACTGTAGCCGCGAGCACTTTGTTGCGCTGGCCGCATTCCTTAAGGGTGTCTTACTGTACCTAGGCCTATTAGGATTTATTAATTCAAATTTAGTATTCAAACAGTTTAAGGGTAAAATTTTGCGCTACAAAGTTGAGACGAGAAATTGACTTCTTCACGCATGCGAACTAAGGGGTCCTTGCTTTATAGAATTGGAGTGTCGTGTACGCGGTCATGCATTTGCGCCAACCACATGCAAATTATCTGTCCGCTCCAGATTTACTCAAGTCAAACTTTTTGGCTTGCGCAAGCAAACGATTTTGGTTTTCACGCTCATGCAATTTGTGCAAGGGGGCTTTATTTGAAATTGATGCAACTTTGCGTACACGTAAATAGGACGCAGATGACGTCAGCTGCGATTGAAAAAGTGCATGTCAAATAAGCTGTGCAACAATTTTCAATGACGAATGACGTCATTTGTGTGAACGCCAAATTGATTTGCGCAAATTGCATGAGCGTGAAAACGACACTCCAATTTTATAAACCGAGCACCCCATAGTCCGCATGCGTGAAGCAGTCAATTTCTCATCTCAACTTGCAATTTTCAATTTGCTTTTATATTTTTTGTGATTCTGTGTTATTTTGTTTCTCTGTTATTTTGTATCCATTCATATTTGTTTGAAATGTCAAAAAAAGAGAGGGACTTTATGGTAGAGCTCATTGAACTACATAAATTATTTCCTTGTCTTTGGAAAATGAAATCCAAAGAGTACAGCGATAGAAACGCAAAATTCCAAGCCTATGAAATTCTTATTGAAAAAATGCAGAACGTGGAAAAAAGTGCAAACATGAAACAGGGTGGTAAAGAAACTAAATTCTATGAGAACCACTTATAGAAAAGAATTTAAAAAAGTTCCTGATTCCAAGGGATCTGGTGCCGGAGAAGATGGAATATATATCCCTACGTGTAGGTCTAGTGGTGACTGGTGTTGGAAAAATTTGTGCAGTTTGAACTGAGCACGAAAACGAAGACGCTAACTCTGTTTTATTTGCGCAAATTTGCATGCACAAATCAATTTGCGTAAATTGCATGTGCGTGAAAATGCACCTTTAACCCTCCGCCAAACACCCTGTATAATAATTCGATAGATCAATGATTGATCAAAACAAAACAATTAAAGTACGTTCGGCTATTGATTTCGAAGAGGGTGCCCTCGCTTGGATCATAATCGCTCTCGGAGTACTTCCGCAGAGATCTGTGACGTCACCGCCCAAATAGAGAGCGCTCTGCGATCAGTAAAGCCGAAAATGCTATAATATTGTTACGACGTTTGAATGCGCAAACAAAAATAAGTTGGGTAAGACCTATTCTCAGACCTACCGAATATACATGTTAAATTTCTTCATAAAAATCGGTAAAGCCGTTCCGGAGGAGGAAGGTAACTGAGACTGTGACATGAGAATTTTATATATTAGATATATAAAAAAATATCACTAAATATTGTATAGGTAGATTTAAACCTTTAAACTTACCCAGATATTATTCCGAAACACACTGTACACCCCTCAAGGGTTAGAACTACCCATTTATACATATAAGGAGAAATAATATCTTGAAATAAGGTCCTTTTAATGTCAAACTCTAAGTTCTCCTTTGTAATTGTTTCAGCTGATGATGGGATTCTTATAATCCCGAAACATGTCTTAGTAGTTTTACAACAAAGAAACAAATAGAAATTAGTGGAGGAGACTATTTTTGTAATTTACAATGCTTCACTGCAAGAAAATGGACTATTTTTTCAATTAGAAAAGTAATCCTTTACTGCCTAGGCAGTAAAAATACACCTTTTAAGCCTGTGAAGTATCATCAAAAAGCCGCTTTAATGACATTCGGAGAAAAAATATTTTATTGGCCGCTCTCTTGGCTTAAGAGCAACACTATATTTCATCGCAAAAATGCCAGGAACGTTGACGTTAATTTGCTCATAAGCGTATATGGGCGAACTTCGCGAGCCTTTCGCACACCGCAGATATGTGTGTGTGTACGGTATTTAATTTGGCAGTCTACTAAATATTTAAAAATGTTAGAAATTTATATTATTTTTATAAAAAAAAAACTTTACACATTAATGCTCGATAGGTAAAACAAGTTTCCCTCGAGAGCTTATTTTTCTTCCTGTCCGACTTTGGCAACAATTCAATGTAAAAGTATCTCGGTGGAATCGGGAGGGAGTTGCCTGTTCCGCACTCCTTTGTTGACATTTGAAAAGCAAGCAAAGAAAACTTTTCCAGATCAGCCCAATTAACATTTCAAAATGTTTCATCTTTCGACAGAGCACGCAAGGGAACTGCTACTTTTGGTAAAATGGCGTGGCAATTTTTTAATGTCACGTCCAATTACTTTTGAGTAAATTTTTGCCATTAATGGGCCTTCAGCTGCCGAAGGCGATCTATTTCAATCCATAAACGTATCTGAATCTAATGCACCTGCTCTCAAAGAGGCTTGTCTTTTTAGGGTAATTCGATTTGCCACGAAAGGAAATCTTAGTCTAATCGGATTATGATAAAGTGTTTTCAAGAGGAAAAAAAAAATATATAAATTCAGATGTTAGTTTCTGGAACTAGAATGATGTCGAATAAATCTCAGATTGGTACGTGGTTCATTGATTCATTCGTCAATCCTCTACAAAGTCTGGATTTTTTGAATAGTATCAAATTGGCTGATCTGGGTAGCGCAAATTATTTGGTCCATTTGCAATGCTCTTTGTGCATCAATAGAGACGGGAAAGCCAATATTCAGCCGGAAGGATTAGTGTCTCTCTGTACATAAATTGAACACGAATCAAAATAATGAAGTTTAGATACGGAGCCGTTTCCTGTGAACCAACAATAAATTATTCAAAGAAGAGAAAAAGGCAATAGATAGATGTTAGATCAGGGTTAGTATGATATTGATCTAGCTTGGCGATATTTGTAAGAGGGGACGACAAAGCTTCTTATATGAAAGATAGAAATAAGTTATCAAATGCAAATCTTTTTAAAAACCTTCTCCGACGATAATAAATATTCAGAGAACATACCCACCACCGCTGCGTTCGGTAATATATTTGTCATGTCGTGTTTATATATCATCATAGATTCAGGTTGGGGCCATTACGGAGCCATTGCCGAAAGCGAATAGTGTTTGTTGAAGCTGCGGGAATTCATTATCATATAGGAAAGGAGAGGGGCAGAGATTTCGAGATAGAAATTATCTATTTGTATTACCCGGAGGAAATCTACTTCTGCTTGTCTTTTCTTTGGCAGGATAGAAATACTTGATTATATCGCGGGTCTTCAAAAAAAAACGTTTTTGTTTTTTGAACTATTCACTATTCTGCTTTTTTATTTCTTAGATGTTCTCAAGCAAAAATCTTCTGACAACGAAATAATATAAATATCCTATATAACAGGAAAGATAGTCCCACAGTATGAAATAAAACGTGGGAAAGCGAATCCTTGAAATACAAAGTAAATCTGAGCTAATGACCCCTAAAACGCCCGAGGACGCCAGCCCGTGTCTTTCCCATTAAAGTTTTATAGTTCCGCGACCCCTGTTATCGAGAAATAAAATTTTCATTAGCGGCCAATTTCGAAAAAAAACTTATTCATTTTCTAAAGCTATTAGAAGGCCCTTTTCCGATTCTTGATAGATTATTGAAATATGAGGGTTGCTCCGAGCAAAATTGAAATTGAAGCTGTAAAAAGAACTAAGATGTTAGTGGCATTTTATTGTTTAATATATTGAATTGGTCCATGTGATGTTTAGGTGTAAATAAAATACGATTTCATGACAATTCGGTTTGTTAGTAAACCCGGGACATACCGGTACCGATTCTGTTGATACACTAATATAAATTTTCACATAGGTACCTACATGGTACCTTGGGATATGTATAGCCACTAGAGTGTAGGTACTATTATAATATACATATAAATTAAATGCAAACACTGGCATTCCTCCCTTTTTAAATCATCACCAAATAAAAATGGATCAATTCTGTCCCAATACCCAGTTTAAAAAATTAATTGACCAAAAATAAAAAAGAAAGTTCCTTGACAAAATTGCCAATTCTTATATACAGGGTGTCCCAGAATATGTTGGCAATCTCTCGGTTTCAGATAGAATACAAAAAAATAACATGACAATTCCCATAAAAAAAAAATTCATACGGCCCCCCCTACGAAGTTTCGTGCCCCTGAAGGACGCCTCTAAAAATTTGTTTTTTGTTGATAACTTTCAAAATACTTCGTGTAATTTTTTTTTCTTTTAATTTGATGGATACTAGACAAGACCCCTTGAAATGGACCCTTTCAAACACGCTTGGCCATTCTAGTTTGCCAGGGACGGACTAGCTTTAACACAATAATGCTAATTTTTTTCACAACCTGTATGATATAGGCATAGCCATAATATTTTCAGATAGTTTCAACCTTAAACTAGAAAAAAAGTACTCTTATTCGATGTCGAAAAAATTAGCTGGTTTCGAGAAAAATCTGATTTGTGTATTAATGGTTTTTTATTAAATAATTTTTTGTCGACTCAAACATGAAATCCTTCTAAACTTATGCATTCCATACCTATTTTAATGAAAGATTGTTCGACTCTCGACAATGCTTCAATATTAGCCCTTATTTTGCGACAGTGAAAATTAATCCTTTCTACTAATATTTCCTCAGTGTCATTATTGCGTTAAAGCTAGTCCGTCCCTGGCAAACTAGATTGGTCAAGTGTGTTTGAGAGGGTTCATTTTAAGGGGTCTTATATAGTATTCATCATACTAAAGGAAAAAAAATTACAAGAAGAATTTGGAAGTTATCAACAAAAAACCTATTTTCAGAGGCGTCCTTTAGGGGCACGTAACTTCGTAGGGGAGGCCGTACGAATTTTTTTTTTATAAGAAGTTGTCATGTTATGTTTTTGTGTTCTATCTGAATCCGAGAGATTGCCCACATATTCTGGGACACCCTCTATACCGGGTGTCCGTAGAGAGTGGCTCACACCTATAACTTTTTTCAAGATAAACAAATGTAATTTGGTATGTAGATATTTCACACGAATACGGATTGATTGACGTATGCAATTATTTTCTGCCACTTACCAGAAAATCACTATAGTTCCCTTATTTTAAATGGGTCACCCGGTATATTTTTGCTTAGTTTGATAGAAAATGACATTCCGAATACAATACCACCCCATTTTTAACTTTTCGAGTTTCGACCTTCAATTTATTAATTTTTTTTAAATTCCAATCTAGAGTGCCATGAGCTCGATTAAACGGAAGATTTTGGATAACAATAAATGAATGCAATACATAATACTCTTAACCGAAATACCGGCTGTCTGGTATCAAATTGTTCGTAAAAAATACTATTTCCAGTTCTACTTATGAGCCACCTTCATTCCATTTGAAAATAATGAGTTAAGACCATAAATACGATTTTGCAAATTTCAAACGAGCTAGAAAAGTAGAAGCTATAAAAAGTAATGGGTAATCACATCTTTTTTTCCTCGACTACTTGATCCAAAATCTTCCGTTTTATCGAGCTCATGGCACTCTAGATTGGAATTTAAAAAAATAATAATAAATTTAAGGTCCAAACTCAAAAACTCAAAAATGGGATGTTATTAAATTTGGAATGTCATTTTCTATCGAACTAAGCAAAAATATACCGGGTGACTCATTTAAAATAAGGAAGTTATAGTGATTTCCTGTTTAACCAGAAGTGACAGAAAATAATTGCATACGTCAATCAATCCGTATTCGTGTGAAATATCTACATAGAAAATTTCATTTGTTTATCTTGAAAAATAAAAAAGTTCTAGGGGTGAGCCACTCTCTAGGGACACCCAGTATGTATATGTATATAAAGTGGTACTCAACATGCCTCCGACTAGAAGCACAAGCACAAAAGAAGACTCTACAGAAGATCTAATCAACAAGGTATGTGCTAATTTTTCTGATAGAGTTGAGGCAAAGATTGATAAGAAAATTGAACAACTTACCAACTCACTAGATGTGAAAATAGACAAGATTAGCAATTCTCTGAAGGTTGTAAATGTTAAAACGCAAAGCAACGCCAAGAATATTAAGATTCTGGAAGAAAAGTATGATTTCGTGGACCTAAGTTTGAAAGGTAATTCGTTAAGGCTAATTGGACTGGAAGAAAGTGAAGATGAAGATTTGATAGGGAAGGTGATAGAAGTCTTTAAAAATAGCTTAAACATATTGTGTGTTCCGGAAGACTTCGACAAAGTTCATCGAGTGAGAAAGCATGCTGATAAGGAACGGGCAGTTCTTATTAAGTTTCTGAGAAGCTCAAAAAGATGATATTTTCAATGCTAAAAAACGTCTCAAGAATCCATTTCATTTTCCATTTTTAGCCGTTTTCTATCCTTAGGATATAGGCCTCTTTCAAATTTGACCATTCTCTTCGGTTTTGCGCAACTCGGTACCAATTTAAGCCTGCAACCTTCTTGATCTCGTCGTACCATCTTTGTTGGGGTCTTCCAACACTTCTCCTCTCTTCCCAAGGTCTTCATCTAGTGATATATCCGCTCCAGTTTTCTGTATTCTGGCCACGTGTCCTGCCCATTGCCATTTTAGGGAACCAATTCTTTTTATTATGTCGGAGACTTTGGTTCTTTCCCTTATCCATGTATTTGTTTTGTGGTCTCTCAGGGAAATTCCTAAAATGCGTCTTTCACTGGCTCTCTGATGTACTTCCAATTTGTGTTTGATTTTTCTGGTTATCACCCAGGTCTCGCAACCATACGTGACTACAGGCAGTATACACTCGTTATAGACTTTTGATTTTAAAGTTATTGGAATATTCATGCTGAAGATGTACTTTAATTTGCCGTAAGCCGCCCATCCCAGTCTAATTCTCCTATCAATTTCCATTTCTTGATTTTGTTTGCCCGGTGTTATAGCTTGTCAAAGGTATATGTATGTTTCTGTCTTTTTTATTGTGCTGTCATGGATCGGTATTGTTTCGTCTGCATCTGGTGTATTTGTAATAAACTGGGTTTTTGTGTAGTTCATGTGTAATCCTACTTTTGCCGCCTCATTCTGTAGTTCCTCCAACATATCTATCAATTCCTGTTTGTCTTTTGCGAATAGTACGATATCGTCAGCAAATCTTAGATTGTGCAGGCGTTCACCATGTATATTCAATCCTTTGTTTTCCCATTGTAGCTTTTTAAAAATATCCTCGAGCACTGAAGTGAATAGTTTTGGAGATATTACGTCCCCTTGCCGAAGTCCTCTTTTGGCGTTTATTCTGTCAGATGATTGATGAAGTCTTATCGACATTGTCGAAGTCCTATAGATGTTTTCAATGAGGTTTATATAACGTTGATCTCTGGCATTTCTCAAGGATTTTATTATTGCCCAGATTTCTACTGTGTCGAAGGCTTTTCGGAAATCGACAAAAGCCATCCATAGGTTTATATTATATTCTGTAGCTTTCTCGATCACCTGCCTTACTGTGTGTAGATGTTCTGTCGTGCTATAATGGCTTCGGAATCCAGCCTGTTCCTTTGGTTGGTAAACTTCAAGTTTCCGCTCTAATCTGTTGGTGATTATTCTGGTAAATAATTTATATATTTGTGATAGTAAGCTTAACGGCCGGTAGTTTTCGAGATCAGTCGGGTCACCTTTCTTGTAGATCAGAACAACTACAGAATTCTCCCAAACTATGTATATGCTCTTCTATATATATACAGGGTGTCCCAAAAAGATACCGACAAACTTTAAGGGGTAATAGGGAACATCAAAACAAGCATTTTTGTTTATATAAACATATGTCCGCAAATGAGCCATTTGGGCTGTAGAGCAAAAAAACTGTTTGGTACTTTTATTCTTCGCAATAATTAAATCACTGTTTACGTATTGATTTTGCTTTATTAACAAATAAATTATGGTTTACAATAATTGTTCAAAATGTTGACCATTTACTTCAATGCAAAGATTGCACCGTCGGGTCATTGACTGAAAAGTTTAGTCTACGAAACACCTGTTCGTAACACTGATCTAAAAAATAAATGAATAAACAATCGTACGGCTCGATTGGCTAAACTTATGCGAACATTTGGGGTCAATATTCTACGAACAGTTGTGGAACGGAACAGCCTAACGCCTGCGCAGTATCTTATCTTTCGAACAACTGTTCTAAAATTTGAAATTCCTTCATTTTAATTGGCCAGATTTTGTGCACGCACAATACATGTATCTACTGCGCACGCTCACAGCTGTCCCATTCAGTTGTTTTTCTTTAAATTATAACCTCGTAAATTAGCAGCATTAGAAGCGTTCTTTGTTTATCCATTTATTTTTGAGATCAGTGGTTCGTAATGAGGAAGATCTGTTAGCAAGGATACTGGCGAGTTGTACCCATGTAGAAGCTATTCCCGGAATATTCCAAAGGGATCGCGAGTCAATGACCCGACCGACGGTGCAATCTTTGCATCGAAGTAAATGGTCAACACTTTGAACAATTATTGTACACCATAATTTATTTGTTAATCAAGCAAAATCAATAAGTAAACAGTGATTTAATTATTGCGAAGAATAAAAGTACCAAACCGTTTTTTTGCTCTACAGCCCAAATGGCTCATTTGCGGACATATGTTTATATAAACAAAAATGCTTGTTTTAATGTCCCCTTCTACCCCTTAAAGTTTGTCGGTATCTTTTTGGGACACCCTGTATATATTTTTACTCACAAGCTAACATGGTACAAACCGTTCTACCGGCTTCCGCACTCTCTGTAACCTGTAACCTAGGAGAGTGCGAATCAGCAGAATCATCAGATAACCTGGAGTAAGAAGAATCGGCAGATACCTCAAAAAAAGTGTCATCCATTTCATCATCGCTAAGTTCAATAATACTACACGCGTTTATCAAGTCATTTTCTGAAGATGACTCTGCTGTCCCTGAAAGTAACTCTGCTGGCTCTACTACATTAAAATTTGGATCTAATTTATTAGCTCTCAGGGGCATTACTTGATTCATGTGACGTTTCCACGTTAATGAAGTATTTGGGATTTTTACATATACAGGGTGGAATTTTTAAATGGAATAAATTCAGTATCAGAAAGCCTGCATGTTGATTCTCTGGAAAAAAAAAAAACGGTTCCCTTTATTTTAAGTTAGGGACATTTTTTCGGCCTTTTCATGGAATTTACCCCTCTCTTAACACATGACGGGCGCTAGGCCAAAAAGAGGGACCATGTGGGAGTCACTTTATTTTTCTATACAGGATGTATATTTTAAGTGATACCACTATTGCTATATCCGAATCGGTAAGAGCTACAACGTCAGTTAAATTAGAAAAAAGTTGCCTTTTTTGATGCCCATTCAAGATTCGTTTACAGTGTTGCCAAGTTCTTTTTAGTTTATGAAATACAGGTTCATAACTAGGGCCGAATTAAGGTAAAATTTTGGTAAAAATCACTAATGGTCACATTTTAGAGCAGAAACGTCGGCCAATCATACTTAAGAGGTATATCATTAAAGACGGAATAAAGGGCGTTTTCTAAAAATGAGATAAAAATTCCAGGTCCGTATTTGAAAAAATAAAGTTGATGATGGTAGCTCGATCACGAAACGTCGGATTTGAAATTTGAAGATGCGATGTTGTAGAGCGAAAAAAATTATAAAACTTTCAAATTGAAATGGTGTCTCGAATATCAATAGTTTTCGAAATAATTGATGAAAAATTTTTTTTGCGTTTTTTGGATATCACCCTGTATTTCATAAACTAAAAGGAATTTGACAACACTGTAAGCAAATATTGAATGAGCATCAAAAAAGGCAACTTTTTTCTAATTTAACCGTCCTTGTAGCTCTTACCGTTTCGGATATAGCAATAGTGGTATCACTTAAAATATACACCCTGTATATGGTATGGACAACTCTCAGTATTTTTTTCATTTACTGGGACACTTAAAAGAAACACCCGTAATGTATATTGGCATAGGCAGCTGCTTTCGCAGACGCGCCCTCTCAAGGACTACAAATTTTGTCTGCAAATACAGACGCGTCCCTAGAAACCTGTCTGTAAATACAGACACGCTCGTTCTTGTGTTAAGGATAGAAACCACCCCCAACTTTTTTTTTTCAAATGTATAGATATATAGTATTAAGACGGTCGAAATTTGATCGTGGCGCCATCTAAGACAAGACAACGCTAAACAGCAATTTTTGCTGTATTAGTAATGCCATCTAATTGGCCGACCAAAAATCAGTTCGTTGGAAAAACCCAAAATAGGAAAAAAAGATTTCTCCTTATTATACACTGATTAGAAAATTTTGGATTAATTTTCTTTGCTTTTCCATCCATAGACGCGTTTCGACCTATATATATGATATATAGTATGATAGCTCGTTGGAATGGGCATGAAAAAAGGAAAATGACCCATTATTTACTTTTGCATTATGGTGATCTAGAAAGCGAGAAAAAAATAAAAACATATTTTTCCACACAATTTTTTTACAGTCAAAATTGTTGAATATCTTCAGCATTTCTTCTTGGTAGAATCCTGAAGCGAAACAAGCCCTATTTTTGTAAGGTTATCTCATTATTTCTGACGTTAACACACTATTTGATGCCGGATACTCGGATTCTCAACCCTAAAATAGTGTGTTATCAAGTGTGTTAATGTCAAAAATAATTACATAACTGGATCACCGAAATTATAAAGTGAATAATGGGTCATATTCCTTTTTTTATGCCCATTCCAACGAGCTATCACAATACATATCTTTACATTTGAAAAAAAAAAGTTGGCGGTGGTTTCTACCCTTAAGACAGGGGCAAATTCCATGAAAAGGCCTGAAAAATCTGCCAAACTAAAAATAAAGGGACCCGTTTTTTTTTTTTTTTCCAAAAAATAAACAGGCTTTCTGATAGTGAATTTATTCCACTTAAAAATTCCGCCTTGTATAATATTTGCATTGACACCATTAACCACTAACCCTATAACCCACTGAGGTTTGGCCGTTCTATAATCCTTAACTAACACTTTTTGTCCAACTTGAAACGATTTGCGCGATTTACTAGGATATTGCTTTTTCTACCTTTTTGAACATTTTCAAGACTTTTCTCTACTTCTTCCAAAGACTTTGATGGTCTAAAAACAACATTAGTAGGCTTCAGTAAATCTAATCTAGTCTTTATTGGTCTTCCGAGCATCAAACGGGCTGGTGACTCCCCCGTACTACTATGCTCAGTATTCCTATAAAGAATTAAAAAGTTTTCTAAATCCTTTTGAGTCAAATTCTTAAGTTTCGAAATATTATCCAAAAAATTGTATGAACTTTTCAATTCAAGGTAATATTTTACAGTCTTAACGCTATTTTCAGCTGCTCCGTTGGATGCTGGATGATAAGGTGGTGACGTCACATGATTGATACCATTATTTTTTTGAAATTCTTGAAATTCCCGAGATACGAACGTTTTCTCATTATCAGAAACAATTGAATCAGGTAATCCAAATATAGAAAAAAGTTCCATTAATTTATCTATTGTGCACTGTGCCGTTGTATTGGACATTAAAAAAACCTCCAGCCATTTATATAAAGCGTCCAGCACCACCAAAAAAACCTTGCCATTGAGTGGACCCAAAAAATCCACGTGAAATCGTGACCTTAATTTGTCTGGAACCCGCCAGGGTTGCAAGCAACTCCGCTTTAGGATTATTTCTAAATCTCAAGCAACTTTGACATAATTTTCATATCTTCAATGTCATTATTGAGTTCGGACCACACATGCGATTTCGCTAACGATTTACATTTCACTATGCCCAAATGTGATTAGTGCAACTGGGCTAGTACTGCACCCTGAAGTGATGTTGGAATAATAACACGATAACCCCAAATTAAAATATTATCTTCGACTCCAATTTCCTTTTTTCATTTAAAATATGGTAATATGTTTGAACTCACATCAGGCCATCCATTTTTTACATAATACATAACAGTTTCTAAAAGTTCATCCCTTCCAGTTTCTTTTTTAATTTTTTTCGAGATCCAAGAGAGTATGACAATTTTCACTTACATAATTTAAAGTTAAATTAACCTCCTTCGGATTCGTTAAACTACAAGAATTATCTGCGAAATTTTCTTTACTTTTAATATAAATAATATCAAAATCATAATAGCAAAAAAATAAAGCAAAACGCTGTAAGCGATTCGTAACCATAACTGGTGACCCTTGTTTTTCCAAAAATTGAGATTAAAGGTTTCTGATCACAGTTTAATAAAAAAAATTCCTACCCTATAA
Organism: Ceutorhynchus assimilis; assembly: GCA_917834065.1. Classification (NCBI taxonomy): domain Eukaryota; kingdom Metazoa; phylum Arthropoda; class Insecta; order Coleoptera; family Curculionidae; genus Ceutorhynchus; species Ceutorhynchus assimilis. The sequence continues at coordinate 12,275,345 of OU892286.1, read as the reverse complement.
GAAAGAATGGAACTTTTTTATTCCAAAAACCATACTCAGAGCTCCCTTGTCAATTTGTGAATAACGCTTTTTCGTATCTGATAATGTTTTTTACGAGAAAGCAATAGGTCGTTCCACCCCACTAGGGTGAGAATGTGACAGCGTGGCTCCCAGCAGTCCCAGCCCATAAGAGGAGGCATTAACCCGGGATCGGTCGCGGTGTTAGAAAAAATCTAACATTTTTAGTTTTATGCACATAAAACTTTGAAAAGTGGCGTTAGGTCATTCACCTTCCCGAAGTGCCTGGAACAGGTCCTATGTAAGCTCATGGCAAATCTGCATTTAGCTGGCTCAAAAGGGTTAGCCATATCGGGAAGATAACTCAGATGTTAGTTAAACTCTAACACGCGACCTCAGCGTACACTTACCTGAAAAAATCTAACTACGCGACCATCTACGATCGAAATACGAAGACAATCGACCCACAATGGGTCGATTCTGTGCACATCTGTAAGTGAATCTATAAATTTCTATAAGCCTATAGCGGTCTATAGACAATTTGCAATTCTGCACTTCCTGTAGATTACAGAATATCTTATAGGACTGTAAATATTTCTGATGGGGTGTTTGGCAATCGATGCGTTTTGCAGTGTCTAGAGGCCTATAGAAATTTACAGATTTGCTTACAGATGTGCACAGAATTGATTCGTTAATTGCATTTATCAAATTTAAGTTTAAGTTTTGATTCCGAAATTTGTTTTTAGTGTTAGATAAAATCTAACACGCGACCGATCGCGTTATAGGAAGGGTAGCGACCGATCCCGGGTTAACGGTCGAAACTGAGTCTAAATTTGGATTATAATGTGCCAAAAACTAATCAGAATCTATAATTTGTTTTATTTTTTTCCAATGTATTACATACTGATGTCCAAACAAAGTCATTTCCCTTCCTCAAATGCTCATATAATGAATATAAGATATCTGATGTATTAGAAATAAATTTATGATAATATTGAATTGAGCCGATAAATGATTGTAGCTTTGCCATATTTACAGGCCAAGGTATTTCCAAATTTGCCTCAATTTTCTTCTTTGACTTATAGACTGTGAGATAGGGGCTGTTTAGTGGAGTCATTTTTTTTTGTCTGGCATTGTGAGGGCTGAATGTGGCTACTAAGCTGATGAGAATATGGTTGATTTTAATGCCGGCCTCCCGTTCGAAAATTTGCAGAAGAAAAAAATTGATTTACATGGAGAATTTTTTTTTAATGATCTCAAATTTTCTAGCTTTTAACTAAAAGATTGACATTGATAAATAATTCACCCATGAAAAATATCAGATGCTTTTCAATAGCTGAAAAAATGGGAATGGGTATCAACTTTCAACAGAAAAGAAAAGAACCTTCCGCGTTTACTTTTTGTCTGGCAATCGAGAGAATGAATGGTTTTGTTGTGAAAATAACGCTGAAAAATCGCCAGACGGTAATCACAGTTCGAAATCGAGTTTTCCGGCGAAACATTCTGTGGACATTTCGAACAGGAGGCAGGCATTAAAACCACTTATATTCTCATCAGCTAACTAGTCACATTCATCCCTCAAAATGCCAGACAAAAAAAAATTACTCCACTAAACAGGCCCTATCTCAGGGTCTATTATGCAATCCCTCCTTATCAATGATATGACCCAAATACTCAATAGAGTCCTGAAAAAATTGAAATTTTTCCCTTTTAAGTGTTAGGCCACAATTGTTTAACCTCCCTAACACTGCATTTATACTATCGTAATGTGTTTTTTTATCCTCTACCGTGATCAATATATCATCAAAAAAACAGCAAGCTCCGGGAATCCCGAGCAGAACCTTTTTAATAATTTCCTGAAACATTCCCGGAGCACGAGAAATGCCAAAAGGCAATCTAGTGTAAGCATAAGATCCCTTATGAGTCGAGATCGTGGTGTATTTGATTGAGGCATCATCCAGTTGCCATTGTTGGTACGCGAACGCCCAGTCTAATTTGGAAAATTGCTCTCCACCCGATAATTTACAGAATAAATCTTCAATACGAGGTATGGGGTAACGATGCATTAAAATATGTGGATTTAAAGTGATTTTAAAATCGCCGCAGATGCGCATACGCTACCATCTTGCTTGAGAATAGGCACTATTACTACTTATAATTAATTGGTAGTTTTCATGACCGTTAAGTTTCGAAAATTGTCATCTTCATTCCTGGTATTCGGTCGTACATTAAAACAAAATATTATGTGACGTTTCGGTATTTTTATTACCATCTTCAGATATACAATTCTGCTTTTTAATTTTCCATTTGCTTAACTAATTTATTTTATTTATTTTTTTCTCATTGTGTCTTTTTCAAATTCAAAGCAGCACTGTATGTCTGAATATGGTAATAAAAATACCGAAACGTCACATAAATATTTTGTTTTAATGTGCGACCGAATCCCAGGAAAGAAGAAAACTATAAGAGTACCTACCCCAATCTGAATATTGTACTGGTTTAAGTATGCCCATACTCACCAATTTTTAAATTTCAACGTCAACCTTCTCTTTGATGGCATAAGCAAAAGAACGAGGCTTTAAAAATTTTGGTACTGCATCAACTTTTAATTTTATTGTAAATTTGATTTTATCAAACGTTCCCAATTTATTACTAAAAACGTCGCTATATTTTTCCATTAATTCGCTAAGATGCTTTTTATCACTATCGTTAATAAAATTGATGCGACTAAATCCAAATTCAAATGAATTGATAAATTCGCGACCCAATATGTTAATAATAATTCATTGTTCACCTAATAAACAAAAATATATATTCATATATAATATCACAAGAGAAAAAATTTTGTCGGCAAAATTTTGGAAAGGTATGAAAGTTTGTTGCTTGGCAATTTCACGAATGAGCGAAATTGCCGAAAAGCAACAAACTTGAATAAAACCTTGAGAAAAATTTTGCCTACACAATTTTTTCTCGAGTGGTATTCGTCATGACTATTTCACGTAAGATTTTGAGAATAAATAGAATGCACAGAATACATATCCTCACGGGTAGAAGGCAAACTGCCTAATAAAATTTTGGGGAACAATGCGCCGTCACGGCGCGGAGAATGCGATCCGAACTATTTATAATAAAGGTTTCTGTAATCAAATCAGCTTTCAAAATAGTTCTTCCAATGTCAATATTTTCAATATAAGATTTGTTCGGACTACAGTTCAGAATTGAACTACGCTTTCGCATTTCTTTATATAGGTTTGATATGACCAAATGCGCAAGCGCAGTCCAATTTAGAACTGATTTTGAACTGAAGTCCAAACAAACCTTTTTCCTCATTATTGAATATTGACGGATTTTTCTTCCGAGTAGAGCAAAAATGGCCAAACTTCTTGTGTTTGTGTACAATCTGATTTTTTTTTTGAATTTAGGAAACATTTATCTGGGATTTAAAATGCACACCAACACTAAGACGAATTCTCATTCAGAACCACAAATTTTTAGAATTATTTTGACATATTTTTTTTAAACATAGGTAACAGGTAAATTGCGAAAGTAAACTGTGACATATTTTCTGGTGGCGTTCATTCCGCACCTGTAGTTCTGTTTCACTCCAGCGACCCCAAGCGGATGCGATCCGAAGCTTTTTTTTTTAGGCCCCGCCCTCCATTAAGCTTTTTTTTCTATCCGTGAGGATATGTGTTCTGTGATAGAATGCAATAGTTATTTATGTATCAAGGGTACTAAGTAGATGATTATGCCCTGAGGGCGACAGTCTTACAAAGCCGAGGGCCTCTGGCCCGAGGGTTCGTAAGTCGCCCGAGGGTATATATATCTCTTAGTACCCGTGGTGCATACAAACTTTTATGTCATACCAGTTAGTTGTGAGTAATAAATACCTGGGAAAAAAGTGTCACTTCGCAAATTGTCATCAGTGTGCAAACATCATTTTTTAACAAAAATAATATGTTTATAAGCGTAAATTTTTATTTTGTTAATAAAGAATAAGTTAATTGAAAACTGTTTTTTGCGTCTTTATGCCCGCGTGGGCCATAATGTGTACTTTATGCCCGCACGGGCATAAAGTAATGAATTATGTAGATGGTATCTAAAGTATAAAAACACAATAATGTATTGGTATGACATAAAAATATGAATAAAAACTTCAAATTAAAAATACCAGTTTGACAATGTCAAAAAATGGTCGCTGAAATACCATGTTGTTGGTATTGTCCAGGTAGCAAAATTGTCAGGTGAATACCGAATTTATTGTCGGTGTAATACACTCTAATGAAATAGTCAACAGTATCATTTTACTTATAACTATATATATATATATATATATATATACATATATATATATATATATATATATATATATATATATATATATATATATATATATATATATATATATATAACAAAGGATAAGTTAATAGATGAGATTCCCCAAAATGCTAGAGGTAGCCAAAGTAAAACGATGTAATGTGCTACTAAGTGTCTGTTTATTCAATATCAAGCTTTCGTCTACCATTGCAGACTTCATCAGGACGCTAAAAATAACAATGAAAACTCCTTACTAAGAGACAAGATTAACCCTTTACTTGGAGGCAGAAGGCCCAATAAACTTACTTGAAACTTCAAGACAGCTCTATTGCAATAATAACCACTGTATAATAGATAAATGCATAATGCACTTTCACAGAAGACTTAAACCTTGAGGATGTCATGTAACAATCTAGATTTCAACTAAACGCTTATCAATATAACAGAATACAACATTTAGGTAAAAGGACGGACATAATTAATTTGTAAAAAACAATTATCCAATAGGGGATTACAACAGATTAAAATAAAAAGTAGTAAAAATTAATTAATAAGTCTTAAAACGTTTAATTGAAAACACAAAACAGCTGGAGAAAGCTGACAGTCGACAGAAATGAAGTAATGACAACGTCAAAGTCTATCAATCTCCATCTGCCTGGAAACCAAAAAAGAGGATTGAGGTTATGTTTCACTCTGTCATTCTTAACACAAAAATATCAACTGATAGTTAGCTATTCTCCTAGATAAGGGGTACCGATATTCATACTATTTAACAATATATCGCTCTTTACTTTATATTATACAACTCAAAAATTCAAATTACCAATCACAAAACCAGCAATGTAAGAGAGGCAGGCTTCAAATTAGTCAATATTATTAAAAAATAGTAACATTCCCAGAAATTTCGTCTGTTTGGAAAAGACAATCAAACAAAGACTGGTAAACTAGCCCCAATTCTTTCTGACGTACTCTTGTGGATACTTTTTATTGCTGTTAGTTAACTTTTGAGAAAGTAAATAAGTGTAAATTGAACTCAGGCCCTCGACATCTTTTTTATGATTTAGACAGTTATCACAATTATAAATGTAACACATCTCCAGAATCCTCCTTTTATATGAATTCTTTTCAGAATGCAATATAAAGGCATCTTTATAGTGGACCATATGGTCATTGTTATTCACATGTATACTGAGACTCGTACTCAGAGGTTTATGCCTACAATCACTTTTATGTAGAGCTACCCTTTTTGTTAACTTTTGTGAAGTTTGACCAATGTATATTTTTCCACATTCACATTTGATACCATATACAACATCAGATTTCTGGAGTGTAGGAGTTTTGTCTTTTAATGATGTATAAAAGAGACTGAGTTTTTTTTGATTATAGTTAGCCACAATAATGTTATGTTGAGATAAAAGTCTAGAAATGATTGGAGATAAGTTCTCAATGAATTGTAATTTCACATATTTTTTGTTAGGAACAGGAAGCTCACCCTCAACATCATTGACTAGTTGGAGACGGTTAAGTGTAACATTGCTAAACAGTAATTTATTAATCAAGTTCGGTGGGTATTGGTTATTAATAAGGATATCTTTGAGTAATCTCAGATTTTTATCCAACAAAGTAGGATGTACAATCTTTTGGATTCTGTTCTTTAGAGCTAGTATTGCATTAATCTTCTGTTTGAAGGGATGGTAAGAAGAGAATGGTATGTATCTACCTGAACTAGATTTTTTTCTGTACCAATCCAAGATAACTCTATTTTCTCCCGTCCGAACCACCCTAGTGTCAAGAAAGGGCACAGACAACTCAGTTTCCTCTTCAACTGTAAATCTCAAATTCTCATTAAATGAATTGAAAAGGTCAAGTGTTTCACCTACCCTATCCGCAGGAACTGCTGTTAAAAGATCGTCAACATATTGATAGATAAAAGGGAATTGAAATTGTGAGTTATTAGTGACAAAGTAAAGTAATTTATTCATTACAATTTCTGCTAAGATAGGGGAAGTGGCACCGCCCATTGGTAGCCCCTTTACCTGCTTATAGAAGAGACCATTGAAACAAAAGAAAGTATTATTGTACAGGTAATTAATGATACTAACAAAAACATTACAAGGGATCTTGGTATTGGGTTCCAATAATTCAAAATGTTCTTCAATAATTGACACAACCAAATCCAATGGAATATTAGTAAATAACGAGACCACGTCAAAAGACACCAGTACGAAACCCTCCGGCAGTTGAACATTATTAATTTTTTGAGAGAAGTCAAACGTGTCAAAAATTTTGAATTTATTAAAATTTGAGAACGACCTATACAAGATTTCTGAAATAAACTTAGCTAAAGGTTGAGTTGAGCTTCCTATACATGATATGATAGGCCTTAATGGAATATCTGGTTTGTGAACTTTAGGTAAGCCGTAGAATTTCGGACAAGTACCATTGTACGTTGTGAGTGCCTTCGCCATTTCGCTAGGAATAAATTCTTTATTTTTTAAGGTTTTAATTAAGTTGTTACAACTGTTCTCTACAGAAGAGATGGGATCTTTTGCAACAAGTTTATAAGTTTCAGCATCGTTCAAAAGTTCTAAGGATTTCTCAAGATACGCATCTCTATCCATAGCTACAGTAACATTTCCCTTGTCTGATCTAGTAATGACCAAATTAGGGTTGTCTTTAAGGAACTTCCTTGTTACTAGTTCTAGATTGATTGATAGAGAAGGGAGCTGTGTACCTGCATGGACAAAGTTGGTAATTGCGTTGGTAATCTGAGAACGAAGTAGATCTTGGTTGTCCGGCCTTACGTACTGTATTGCAGATTCCACCTCGGAAATTAAAGTGAACATGTCTATGTCGCTATTGGACATTGGTAAACTGAATCTAGGACCCAACGCCAAGAAACCCTGCACTTGCTCAGGTATATCAGCACTTGATACATTTTTAAACCAAGATTGGTTGTCAGTAGTGAAGAGATTCTTTCCTTTGTCTAACAAAGCCCTAATTTTTTTAATATTACCATTTTTAACACTATTGAAATATCTGTTGTAATTTCGATCTTGAAAAAACATAAAATCGTTAAACATATAGCCAGGAATAGCATTTTGGACAATAGTATATAAATTATTTAATTGGGTTTCCAATTTTTTGATATAATTATTCGTGTCACGAATAGCAGAATTGTGCAACTTTGTGGTTACCTGTTGTGCAAGTGTATCCAATGTTCTAGTGTTTTCATGTGTGATGTTTTGTGGAATGTTCCAGAGCTTCTTGACGCTCTGGGAGAGAAACGTAGGTGTGACATGGTTTCGTTTACATTCTAGGAGGAAAATTCTTCTGTTCCTCTGGGCTGCAAGCCTTCTGTTAGTGTTACAATATGCTTTAAGCTCTCGGACCACTGGGTCTCCATAAGTGGCTCTGACTCGGTCGTAGAAAGTTCCCATCATTAGTCTACAATTATGAAAGAGGAGGACAGTAACGGGGTACTGGTAACAACAAAGGATAAGTTAATAGATGAGATTCCCCAAAATGCTAGAGGTAGCCAAAGTAAAACGATGTAATGTGCTACTAAGTGTCTGTTTATTCAAATATCAAGCTTTCGTCTACCATTGCAGACTTCATCAGGACGCTAAAAATAACAATGAAAACTCCTTACTAAGAGACAAGATTAACCCTTTACTTGGAGGCAGAAGGCCCAATAAACTTACTTGAAACTTCAAGACAGCTCTATTGCAATAATAACCACTGTATAATAGATAAATGCATAATGCACTTTCACAGAAGACTTAAACCTTGAGGATGTCATGTAACAATCTAGATTTCAACTAAACGCTTATCAATATAACAGAATACAACATTTAGGTAAAAGGACGGACATAATTAATTTGTAAAAAACAATTATCCAATAGGGGATTACAACAGATTAAAATAAAAAGTAGTAAAAATTAATTAATAAGTCTTAAAACGTTTAATTGAAAACACAAAACAGCTGGAGAAAGCTGACAGTCGACAGAAATGAAGTAATGACAACGTCAAAGTCTATCAATCTCCATCTGCCTGGAAACCAAAAAAGAGGATTGAGGTTATGTTTCACTCTGTTTTTACTACTTTTTATTTTAATCTGTTGTAATCCCCTATTGGATAATTGTTTTTTACAAATTAATTATGTCCGTCCTTTTACCTAAATGTTGTATTCTGTTATATTGATAAGCGTTTAGTTGAAATCTAGATTGTTACATGACATCCTCAAGGTTTAAGTCTTCTGTGAAAGTGCATTATGCATTTATCTATTATACAGTGGTTATTATTGCAATAGAGCTGTCTTGAAGTTTCAAGTAAGTTTATTGGGCCTTCTGCCTCCAAGTAAAGGGTTAATCTTGTCTCTTAGTAAGGAGTTTTCATTGTTATTTTTAGCGTCCTGATGAAGTCTGCAATGGTAGACGAAAGCTTGATATTTGAATAAACAGACACTTAGTAGCACATTACATCGTTTTACTTTGGCTACCTCTAGCATTTTGGGGAATCTCATCTATTAACTTATCCTTTGTTGTTACCAGTACCCCGTTACTGTCCTCCTCTTTCATAATTGTAGACTAATGATGGGAACTTTCTACGACCGAGTCAGAGCCACTTATGGAGACCCAGTGGTCCGAGAGCTTAAAGCATATTGTAACACTAACAGAAGGCTTGCAGCCCAGAGGAACAGAAGAATTTTCCTCCTAGAATGTAAACGAAACCATGTCACACCTACGTTTCTCTCCCAGAGCGTCAAGAAGCTCTGGAACATTCCACAAAACATCACACATGAAAACACTAGAACATTGGATACACTTGCACAACAGGTAACCACAAAGTTGCACAATTCTGCTATTCGTGACACGAATAATTATATCAAAAAATTGGAAACCCAATTAAATAATTTATATACTATTGTCCAAAATGCTATTCCTGGCTATATGTTTAACGATTTTATGTTTTTTCAAGATCGAAATTACAACAGATATTTCAATAGTGTTAAAAATGGTAATATTAAAAAAATTAGGGCTTTGTTAGACAAAGGAAAGAATCTCTTCACTACTGACAACCAATCTTGGTTTAAAAATGTATCAAGTACTGATATACCTGAGCAAGTGCAGGGTTTCTTGGCGTTGGGTCCTAGATTCAGTTTACCAATGTCCAATAGCGACATAGACATGTTCACTTTAATTTCCGAGGTGGAATCTGCAATACAGTACGTAAGGCCGGACAACCAAGATCTACTTCGTTCTCAGATTACCAACGCAATTACCAACTTTGTCCATGCAGGTACACAGCTCCCTTCTCTATCAATCAATCTAGAACTAGTAACAAGGAAGTTCCTTAAAGACAACCCTAATTTGGTCATTACTAGATCAGACAAGGGAAATGTTACTGTAGCTATGGATAGAGATGCGTATCTTGAGAAATCCTTAGAACTTTTGAACGATGCTGAAACTTATAAACTTGTTGCAAAAGATCCCATCTCTTCTGTAGAGAACAGTTGTAACAACTTAATTAAAACCTTAAAAAATAAAGAATTTATTCCTAGCGAAATGGCGAAGGCACTCACAACGTACAATGGTACTTGTCCGAAATTCTACGGCTTACCTAAAGTTCACAAACCAGATATTCCATTAAGGCCTATCATATCATGTATAGGAAGCTCAACTCAACCTTTAGCTAAGTTTATTTCAGAAATCTTGTATAGGTCGTTCTCAAATTTTAATAAATTCAAAATTTTTGACACGTTTGACTTCTCTCAAAAAATTAATAATGTTCAACTGCCGGAGGGTTTCGTACTGGTGTCTTTTGACGTGGTCTCGTTATTTACTAATATTCCATTGGATTTGGTTGTGTCAATTATTGAAGAACATTTTGAATTATTGGAACCCAATACCAAGATCCCTTGTAATGTTTTTGTTAGTATCATTAATTACCTGTACAATAATACTTTCTTTTGTTTCAATGGTCTCTTCTATAAGCAGGTAAAGGGGCTACCAATGGGCGGTGCCACTTCCCCTATCTTAGCAGAAATTGTAATGAATAAATTACTTTACTTTGTCACTAATAACTCACAATTTCAATTCCCTTTTATCTATCAATATGTTGACGATCTTTTAACAGCAGTTCCTGCGGATAGGGTAGGTGAAACACTTGACCTTTTCAATTCATTTAATGAGAATTTGAGATTTACAGTTGAAGAGGAAACTGAGTTGTCTGTGCCCTTTCTTGACACTAGGGTGGTTCGGACGGGAGAAAATAGAGTTATCTTGGATTGGTACAGAAAAAAATCTAGTTCAGGTAGATACATACCATTCTCTTCTTACCATCCCTTCAAACAGAAGATTAATGCAATACTAGCTCTAAAGAACAGAATCCAAAAGATTGTACATCCTACTTTGTTGGATAAAAATCTGAGATTACTCAAAGATATCCTTATTAATAACCAATACCCACCGAACTTGATTAATAAATTACTGTTTAGCAATGTTACACTTAACCGTCTCCAACCAGTCAATGATGTTGAGGGTGAGCTTCCTGTTCCTAACAAAAAATATGTGAAATTACAATTCATTGAGAACTTATCTCCAATCATTTCTAGACTTTTATCTCAACATAACATTATTGTGGCTAACTATAATCAAAAAAAACTCAGTCTCTTTTATACATCATTAAAAGACAAAACTCCTACACTCCAGAAATCTGATGTTGTATATGGTATCAAATGTGAATGTGGAAAAATATACATTGGTCAAACTTCACAAAAGTTAACAAAAAGGGTAGCTCTACATAAAAGTGATTGTAGGCATAAACCTCTGAGTACGAGTCTCAGTATACATGTGAACAACAATGACCATATGGTCCACTATAAAGATGCCTTTATATTGCATTCTGAAAAGAATTCATATAAAAGGAGGATTCTGGAGATGTGTTACATTTATAATTGTGATAACTGTCTAAATCATAAAAAAGATGTCGAGGGCCTGAGTTCAATTTACACTTATTTACTTTCTCAAAAGTTAACTAACAGCAATAAAAAGTATCCACAAGAGTACGTCAGAAAGAATTGGGGCTAGTTTACCAGTCTTTGTTTGATTGTCTTTTCCAAACAGACGAAATTTCTGGGAATGTTACTATTTTTTAATAATATTGACTAATTTGAAGCCTGCCTCTCTTACATTGCTGGTTTTGTGATTGGTAATTTGAATTTTTGAGTTGTATAATATAAAGTAAAGAGCGATATATTGTTAAATAGTATGAATATCGGTACCCCTTATCTAGGAGAATAGCTAACTATCAGTTGATATTTTTGTGTTAAGAATGACAGAGTGAAACATAACCTCAATCCTCTTTTTTGGTTTCCAGGCAGATGGAGATTGATAGACTTTGACGTTGTCATTACTTCATTTCTGTCGACTGTCAGCTTTCTCCAGCTGTTTTGTGTTTTCAATTAAACGTTTTAAGACTTATTAATTAATTTTTACTACTTTTTATTTTAATCTGTTGTAATCCCCTATTGGATAATTGTTTTTTACAAATTAATTATGTCCGTCCTTTTACCTAAATGTTGTATTCTGTTATATTGATAAGCGTTTAGTTGAAATCTAGATTGTTACATGACATCCTCAAGGTTTAAGTCTTCTGTGAAAGTGCATTATGCATTTATCTATTATACAGTGGTTATTATTGCAATAGAGCTGTCTTGAAGTTTCAAGTAAAGTTTATTGGGCCTTCTGCCTCCAAGTAAAGGGTTAATCTTGTCTCTTAGTAAGGAGTTTTCATTGTTATTTTTAGCGTCCTGATGAAGTCTGCAATGGTAGACGAAAGCTTGATATTTGAATAAACAGACACTTAGTAGCACATTACATCGTTTTACTTTGGCTACCTCTAGCATTTTGGGGAATCTCATCTATTAACTTATCCTTTGTTGTTACCAGTACCCCGTTACTGTCCTCCTCTTATATATATATATATATATATATATATATATATATATATATATATATATATATATATATATATATATATATATATATATATAGCTCTGTGTTGTAAGTAATATTTAATTTATTTATTATTTTTGTTCCTTATTTTATTATTGTACAATTCATTTTAAACTGCCATTTCTGTTATTTATACCAAAATATTTTTATTCATTATTTTTCTTGTAGTTTCTCCTGATGAAGTCTAAAATATAAGACGAAATTTTGAGTATAAAAACAAATGAGTTTCACTAGTCCAGACCGCTACCCGATATCCTCTCCAAATTATATATATATATATATTGTTCATTTCATAATTATAGTTTCGTTGAATATATAGAGACATATGTCTTAGCAATATTTGTCTTTAATTTTGTCAATGAAATTTGTCAAAATGTACTGTCAAAAATCCTGACGAATAAAGAAACAGTAATGCGACGTACGTTTTCGTAGTCAAAGCAATCTTCGATTGTTTTTTTTTTTGAAGACCCGATATCATTAACATTATTTTTTTAAATTTTGATAGTAAAGTTATTAATATCACATTTTTTAGACAGAACTTAATAATAAAGTGTTATTTTTCTGACAAGTCATAATAATTGTTACAATAATGGTTCATTTACATTCACTTCAAAGTCCAATTTGTCTTGAAATTGACGTGATTTTCATATGGTGACAGCACAGATCCATTTACATTGAAATAAATTTGAAGTTCACTTCGAAGTGTACTTTAAATTTGGGCGAGCTGGTTGCCGAGGGCAAGCAGAAAGGACCTCGCACACCTTACATGAGATTTTAGCGAGCGGTCGATTTTTTTCAAATTTTGATATATTGTAGAGGCTTTAATTCTGAACAACCTTTAAATGGGACGAAATCTTGTAGGTATTCCGGTTTTTGCCATATGAGCGTTAAAAGATGAACTTACTTTTTTGCGACTTTTTGTGTGGAGAGTATACAAAATACTGGTGCCTATCAGTCAAAATATTGGCAGGTTCACATATTTTACGTCACCAAATGACAACATCGGCTAAGGCCGGGACCGCACTGGCGTCAACATTGGTCCCAGTGTGGTCCCAGCCTTAGCCTATGTTGACATTAATTGGTAACCTGTCAATATTTTGACTGATAAACATCAGTAGCACCAGTATTTCGTATACTCTCCACACAAAAAGTCGCAAAAAAGTTCATCTTTCAACGCTCATATCTCAAAGACCGTAATACCTACAAGATTTCGCCCCATTGAAAGGTTGTTGAGAATTAAATCCTCTACAACATATCAAAATTTGAAAAAAATCGGCCCATCGCCAAAATCCCATGTAAGGTGTGCGGGGTCATTTGTGAAATGTAAAATTTTTAGATTTTCCATCCGATTCTCATAAAATTCTGACGTTTTGACTTCACGTTTATGTTCTGCACTGTAAATGATAAAAAACATCAAAAGTCAAATTTAACTTGAAGTTACCTTGCGTTCGGTAAGAGCAGAGCGTGCTGAGCGGAGCCGTAATCACGTGACCAGCGAGGGAACAGAGCAGTTGAACGCTATATAAAAGTGCCAGAAATTTTAATAAACGAACGCGAATGAGGCTGCACCGAGTACACTTTTTGAATAAACGAACGGTAAAGTCATGCTCGGAGAACTCAGACCAAAATAACGAACGCACGGTTAGAAGTGAATGTAAATGCTCCTTAATTCAGGGTGTTTTATTATTCACAATCCTAACTATACAGGGTGTCCCACGGTGGATGGCGTATTAGACGTTTATGGAAAACTAAAAAGCAGATCAATTTGAAAATTTGGCAACCGGGATAAACGACCATAATCTACACTTTAAAAATATTTTTGTTTGTGCGGTGTTGCCGCTTCTACTCTAAACCAGTGGCAGCATCGCTATTTTAAATGGAACACCCTGTATGTGATTGCATATTTAGATTCTACGTGAAATTCTGAGCAGATTTCATGTGATATACCCTATACCTATTTTTAACTGTTTTGGAAATATTGACAGTTGAAAATTGACTTTTCGCAACTTTGATAAGCTGTAAAACCTAAACAGTTAATTTTAGAGGAAAACCGATTTTACATCCCTAGATTTTAGATTTTCGTAAACTATCATTTGACACCAACTTTTAATTTAACCGGAGATTAAATTTAATTGGAATTTTTAATCATGGATTAAATTTACAGTTGGTGTCAAATGATAGTTTATAAAAATCTAGGATAGGAATCGTGGAACCTCTAAAATTTATCGTTCAAGCTTTACAGCCTGTCAAAGTTGCAAAAAGTCAATTTTCAACTGTTATTATTTCCAAAACAGTTGAACTTAGGTATAGGCTATATGACATGAAATCTGTTCAGAATTTTACGTAGAATCTAAATATGCATTCACATACAGGGTGCTCCATTTAAAATAGCGATTTTGCCACTGGTTTAGAGTAGAAGCGTCAACACCGCATAAACAAAAATACTTTTAAAGTGTAGGTTATGGACGGTTATCCCGGTTGCCAAATTTTCAAAATGATCTGTTTTTTAGTTCTCCATAAACGTCTAATACGCCATCCACCGTGAGACACCCTGTATAATTAACAATCAGAATTGTTGATAATATAATATGATTGTTACGCACATCTTACCATTTTAATATTAACAATATTTCTGTGGTTAGTACACAAAATAATTTTAAATTGCTTCGAAATTAAGGCTATTCCTCTTTAAAGAAATCAGGGCTGGAACTCTGTAATGGATAGAGATCGTTATCCCTATCGCTATGGCACTTGCTGCCTTCTTCTCTCTTGGCGAAATCAATAAAGAAGAGACGTCAATAGAGATAGAGAAAATATCTCTATTCTTTACAGAGTCCCAGCTCAGTGTTATCGTGTTTCCTGTAATGGTGTGGTGGAAACACGCTGCGGGTGTGCGAATGTGTTTCAAATTTTTGGTGAAAAAACAAAAGTTCTTGATTAAAACTTAGTGCTGTGAAGTGTGAGTAGAAAACAAGAAACGAGAGCGAGGTAATTCGAATTCTATTGGTTACAATATTGTGTAAGCTGGTGAAGTTTGTATTTGCATCTGTTGACCTTATATAAGTAATTAAAAATAAAAATAACAATAAAGTTTGTATTCAAGACTTTTACTATCCCCAAACCGTTAATAAAATATTATTAGTATTTATAAAGTGAAAGGTATCTACAGGGCAGATTAATAAGAAATAATTAATATCTAATATTGTCTTAAACTTTGGCGTATAGCCAAACTTTGGTATAATAAGCTCGCTTCGTAAAGAGGTAGCACTTCAGCTCCTAGTAGAATCTTCTCAATTTTTATTGGAATGCTGAATTGACAAAATATGTGGGTTCATCTGGTGATTTTATTCTTAATGTGTATTATTAAAAATATCGTTAAATCTATATATATATATATATATATATATATAAAAATCAAAGTTCGCGGGGTATCCGGATATGCGCTCCAAAACCACTTATCCGATTACGATGAAATTTTGGTAGGTTGTTATGGCCATCCCAAGGAAGGTTTGTGGATAGGTTACGCATCTCGGAAAAAGAAATAAATTTTGAATTAATTATTAATTTATTTGTAAACAAACTCATTCACATTACATAACAACATAACCCAACTTTTTTTGAGAGCATGAAACAACGTTGCCATATTTAGGCTTGCATTCAACCGACGTAACTTTATTATTTTTTGAATTCAAGAACTGCTGGACCGATCTTGAATTAATACGACGTATCTCTATATAAGGTGAATTCGATTGACCCAGATTAGATCGATTCAATGGGTTCAATTTAAGTGAACTTCTTCTGATCCAGATCATTTTTTTGTTGATGAGGGTGCACTGATACAGCTTGAATCGAACACAGTGTGGTTCACTTAAATTGAACCACATCGATCTAATCCGGTCAATCGAATCGGATATAGAGGAGAGTGATATAGGCTATTTTTTATCCCGAAAAAAAAAGTTCGGTTGCGTAAAACTCTGATACACTGGAACGCCTATAAACAGCCTGGGGCGCTCTAGAGCAGCTCTGGAGTGCTTAAAATGCGTCACTGAACTCACTGGCAAGCGACTCTGATATCGGATTAAAAAAAAATTAAATAGAAAATCAACAACAAAATGTGAGAAGAAGTGTATTATTTCAAAATGTATTTACACACTGGCAACGCAGCGGGTCATTAGCTAGTAAATAATAAAAATAAAATGCAAACAAGTTCTCTTCTCACAATAAAATGCTACTATAGTTTCGGGTCTTTAATTTACACCCTATCTTCAGGCAACAAAAGGATAAAAATTAACCCAAACCTTCAATTACCGCAGTCCCGGATGTTAGGAAGATGAACTTATTTGTACTCCCGCCCATTGTTCCTATACCAGATTGAGATTGGAAAATTAATTCAGCTTCTCGCAGTGTATAGACAATTCTGCCCTGTCATGTACCCACCGTAATACTAGAATATACGTTTCTGTTTAAATGTTAATATTAATTTTCGACCACATTCTATACTAATTGCTAAGTAATTAACTTCTTATCCCCAACTACACAATTTAATTATTTTGGCTCTCTCTTCTGAGTTAAGATGAATTTGAGTATAGTCAAAATTAGCAGTATCGTAATTTGATGCCACAAAATTATTTAAATCAATTTGTTCTATGTCTTCTCTATTAAATGGTTCCACTTCGACTGGTCGTGAAAGATCTAATAATATTGGCTGACATGTATTGTTTAAGATTGTCGTTAAAGCGTATCCATTTTTAGCAATGCTTAGGGAGTTCGGAATCTCGCAATTATGCATTTTTTGATATGGAATTATATAGTCCAAGAGCCCAGAGCCGCCAGACACAACTTATTTTCTAAAGGATAGAATATGTGTGTAGCACTTATATGTACTATGAACGTATGTATTGTTTTGTTCCCCGTGACGTGTTGCCTCTAGGATTGAATATTCTTTCTTGGACTTGGCGTAAATAAAATACAAGATGGTAACATAAAATAACTACTATATAATGTTGTATCGATGCCGAGAATAATATGACAATGACGATAATGATGATAATAATATAATGAAGTTCCTTAAGACTAGGGTTATATTTATATCTAAAACTACAAAGAAAAGTAATGGGGTTGTTTTCCAGTATTTCGCAAACAAGCCTAATTTGGTGATAAGACTAACATCATTGAAAGATATTAGTCTGGTATCAATTTGGATGATCCCATTATGCAAATAGTTAATTGTTGCATCTATATTTGGTTGCGTATCTGTTCTATGAGACAAAGGAATAGTTTATAATATTTAGTAAATACAAATTAATATCAATGTACTAACAATAATAACTTAAGACTTTGCCTTAGGTATACAACAGTATACCCGCTAAGTTGGGTAGACGGCCAATTTACCAACACCAGGTGCGAAAGCTGAGAAATACTTTAACTATTTTTCTAACGCTTGATTTTTATATACCGGGTGCCCACGCGATTACTTTCCGGCTGCCATTTTTTTATTTGTTCATCGATATCAACGAAATTTGGTAGGCTTGATATTCTAACGAAATGCCATTCACTCACGACAAGTTTTACTGACTTCCGGTTTCACCGGAAATGACCGGAACTTTTGATTTTTAAATGGCACACCCTGTATATTTTTTGTTTTTTGGATTCTACAGATCGTTTTACGTCCTAATATACCACTTTCAAATCGAGTTTTGTCCAAATTTCGTTTTCAAATTAAACTTTGAGTAGAAAAAAAAATTACCTACATAATAAAACGAAAATTAAGAAAAATGTACTATATTATATCGTTGGATTTGCTTCAAAATACTGCATTTAGTAATGTTATGAAAGTGATATGTTTCTATTCTAGTTTTTGAGCTAGGGCAAAAATACTAAAATAATGAAGTTTACAGCCCTCTATCAAAAAAGTTTACAAATATAAAATTGAGTTTCTATTTTCTGAAATAAAGTAGAGTAGAAAGAGTCATTTTAGGATGATCATGGCACTCTAGTTGTGAAATTGAAATTCAATTTAAAAACAAAATTTTGCCAAAACTCGATTCAAAACTGGTGCATTATGACGTAAAACGATCTGTAGAATCCGAAAACCAAAAAATATACAGAGTGTGCCATTTAAAAATCAAAAGCTCCGGTCATTTCCGGTGAAACCGGAAGTCAGGAAAACTTGTCATTAATGCATAAAAATGACGTTTGGTAAGAATATCAACCCTACCAAGTTTCGTTGATATCGATAGACAAATAAAAAAATGGCCGCCAGAAAGTGATCTCGTGGGCACCCGGTATGTTATTGGGGAGACTATTTCATAACTACGTGTGCTCAGGCAGACCAATCGGACCGGCCAAACATCCCCAGACGCAGCTGTTACTATTATTTTCAATTGGCCGTCTACCCAACTTAGCGGGTATACATACGTTCATAGTACATATTCAGTCCTTTAGAAAATAAGTTGTGTCTGGCGGCTCTGGGCTCTTCGACTAACAACTTCGCCATCATGTATGCTGGTTTTGATTTTCAGTAGCTGTTCGGTACGTGGTGAGAGAGTGAGATTATATACTTGGTTCATGTTCGTTCTTTGGAATTGTAACATGATATTTGCAAATGGAGTTACTGAGGATCCTGTTTCATAGTTTATGTTAGCTTGTAACCTTTTAAGATTATCAAGTCCTATAAGGCCGTCAAAGATGTAATGAAATTTAAATAAATAAAATTTCAGAGGTTTCCTATTAGGTAGAGTTCAGTGGTTTGGAATTCGTTGTTTGAATCGGTATAATTATCAGGTTAACTATAACTTTGTTCAGGGTCAACTTCGGCCTCGTAGTAATATGATTCTTGATTATTTTCGGTGTGAGAAAGGTTATTGTAGCCCTTCAACAATAGACCATTGTAATTTGTAAATCAATAATTTCTAAGTATGTTTGTAAAATTGTGTACCTGTTAGTTAAGATAACATATAAATAGTGACCCACCATATAGTTTTAAGTAGTCTGATGAAGCTACAGTGTAGCGAAACATGTTACTGTAAATAAATTAGTGAAAATTAAGTATAAATACTTTTTATTGCTTTTTCCAACCATGTAAGAAAGGTCAGTGACGTTAGTCGTATTTGTATTATATACCTAGCTCTTCTGAAATAAAGTTACGTGGTTGTCTAACTTGGATATAATTACCAGAAGTTTGTGGTGCATTGGTAGCCGAAT
Organism: Ceutorhynchus assimilis; assembly: GCA_917834065.1. Taxonomy (NCBI): domain Eukaryota; kingdom Metazoa; phylum Arthropoda; class Insecta; order Coleoptera; family Curculionidae; genus Ceutorhynchus; species Ceutorhynchus assimilis. The sequence continues at coordinate 12,255,810 of OU892286.1, read as the reverse complement.
AGGTTTGTTTTGTCGTAGACATTGGGGTAGGTCTGGGAAAATTTTTGTTTCGTCCTAGTTTAAATACATTTGTCTGATTTTTATTTTTGAACACCTAGTTGGAAATTTTTGTTGGATTTTATCATAATCCGGTCTCACATGAATAGGTTGAGATGGATATTTTTGTCTAGTGAACGTGTTATTTGTTGTATTAGCATTAAAGGTGGTGGAATTATTGTATCCTTGTTGTCTATTTTGTTCGAAATGCTGTCAGGGTTGTTTTTGTAAAGTTTTATCTATATTCCTACGTGACAAACTGTAAAGCTACGGGAATGTCTTTGCGACGAATACACCTAATTGTTGTTCCCAATCGTATTCCCTTAAGCCAGCTAAGAAAGTTTTAGGGGCATGATCATTGTATAAGTTTCGCCTTATATTTTTCGCTTTTGGCCAACTTCGTGACTATTGACATAAGAACAAAGCAGGTTTAATATATGCATAACCCTGTCATAATGCTGACTAGGTTTATCTGTGTTTTGTTGTCTGTTCAATGTTAAATTTTCTGTACTAGTTTAAATTGTCTTTATTATTCAAGTATTGAGACTTATTGCACTTCTTTTTACTATCGATAGTGGCTATGTCGATAGTAAGTTCTCCTGTCTGGATCAATTTTGCGTTTCCAGTTAGTTTTCCGATGATGCAATTTATTAAGTAAATATTTTGAAAATGGTTTGGTTGATTTGCATCATAGAAATAATCAACTAAACTTTGGCATACTGCCAAATATCTATTCATATCGTTGGGGTTACCATCGAATTGTGGTACGCAATTCAAATACTCAGGTTTAAATTGAGCCATATCTTTTCTTGTATTAATATTATTTGAACTTAAATTATTTTGATTATCAGTGCTTATATCTGCAGCACTATTATTTAATGTTTCATTAATATTTCTTATAAACTCTTCTGTATCAGAAGGTGAGTTAGTTGAAGGTAGAGACAGAGATAATAATTTTTCTGTTAATTCATCAATATCCGACATTAAAAAAATTACACATTGCACTTACAAGAAAACTATTCCGTAGAGCGACATTTATAAGGCCAAGAATTTCCGGTAGTCTATGTTTATCCTTCCGAATCAATCTTGGTTCTCACGAATATTAGCTATTTTGGTCCAATACTCTGATTGCTTGAAGGTGGTTCTTTGGTTTTCGATTTCGTAAAGCGCCACTCCGACACTTCTCCGCAAACACTTAATACGATTCTTACACAAGGGTATAGATTCGAGTTCCCGGTTAGTCCGATTTCAGAAAAGTTCGTAAACCAGTCGCAAAAACAAAAATGCGGATGACTGCGCCAGTATTCAATCCGTAAGCCGATAACGAGTATTCAAAAAACAATTTATTCACTAATTTACAATACAGTACTTTCACGTTACGCGTTACACAGGTTAAAAATAATAAATATAATTAATTCAACTGACTAACAATTCTAGGCGAGCAGCGATAGCGAATTAAAGCCGCGTTAATGGCCGCCATGTTTAAATTTAGTTTCTGAAAATGATGAATGCGCCAGTCTACACCATACGGTTCAATATTTTATTTTTGTCCAAAACAAAATCTGTTTGTCGGTGAAACACTTAGTGAAAGATAAGGACAAATAAATATACAATTATGATGCTCCCAATGTAGCTTTTTTGCCGTGGCGCCATCTACATGAAATTGCTGAACCGTACTGTCAAATTTTTACCTATTTTCATCTTCAAAATTTGTTTTAAGGTCATCTCAAAAAATCCGCAATAACTTCCAAAATCCATTGGCATAAATATTATTTGAGATATCATCTTACAATTAGCTTTTTTTAGTTTTTCGTGGTTATCAATAAAATATGCATTTCACGGATCCGAACTTGATAAACATGTAAATATGCAACCACCAACATATTTAGTTGTTTTGGTAGTTGCGAACATGATTTTTGAATTTAAAAAAAAAGGCAGAACATCGAAGAACTAAAATCAGCGAATTGTAGATAATCGACCAAAGAATGTTTATGCCAAATTTGAGCCAATTCTGATGTGCCGTTTTTTCAAAGACTTTAAAACAAGTTTCAAAAAATCAACCAATTAGAGCACTGCATTCTCATCGATGTTGCGCCCTTAAGCAGATTATGTGTATGGCCAGCAAATGGGGCTGACATTACTCCTGGTATATTGGTAATAAATAATAAGGATTAAATACCTAATTACAGCAATAACAAAACTAACGAAGTTCAGCTAAAACTAAATTTCAAGGCTTCTGAGAACCAACTAAGAATATGACTTTTCGGTCTATAAGTCTGTGGCGCTCAAAAATAATCAGCCCGAATTGTTTCATTCTAAGCTAAGGTATAATTTGCAGGTATCAGATCTAAATTGCATATTTTCTTTCATTACTGGAAAAGCGTGGTAATTCTCTAAGTTGGTAATTTCTCAATGTCCTCTTATATTCTGAAAAAAAAAAAAAAAAAATTGAGAGAATTGACTGGAAATGTAGACAACTCTGCGGATTTTGATGAATAATGTTATTATTTTCCTTTAAAGTCTCCCTAAAGCCAAATATCCCTTCATGTTTTGTATTGAATACAGTTACGAATCATATAGGTAATTAATGAAATACCTACTTCAGTTGAGTGGAAAATATTCTACAATAAAATTTGGCTAGTTTTTTTTTTTTTTAATTATCAAACAATAATATGGTAATTATTGTTACCCAGAAACCATATCGTATTCCTAATTGATGATATTCACTCTCGTATCCACCGACAATAATTCAAATAATTCTCCATTACCGGAAAGGAGGTTTTCAATTATCTATAATTCGAACAACAAAAAACTCAACCCCAATAAATATTATTATTGCAGGTTTCATTCTTCTGCTTCCGGTAAAAAAATTCTAATGCGTGAAAAAAAGTAGGAATGTGACATATGTTCCGACGAACAGAAAAAACCAAATATCGTCCTGTCGAGTGATTGGTCCAAGTAAAAAGCACCACGACGTTTTCCTGTTTCTGTATTCTGAATCCTAATGCCTGGAGGAATAAATTGACTCTTTGGGGGATTTTATTACGATAGTCCCGAAACCGTATGTTAGGCCTGGGGTAACATTTCTTTCATGCGACTGTTTTCTAACCTGTTTATGTATAAACATGACTTTTTCGTTTTAAGGAAAATGCCGAAATTGTTGAAGTCCTATAAATATGACCGTTTCATTATGTTCTCTAGAAGCAATCAAGAGCCGGTAATGATTGTCTAGAAAATATTCAACTGCAATTATGTCAACTACTTAAGTAAATACCACTCTGTACATCAATTCTACTAGTGTGTCGACGAGTCAGCATTTATTTGGTATAAATACCGCGCCAAAATCTATTACCGGCAGATCAAGGCTAGTGCAAAGTACCTCAAATGGAAAAAGCCCCTCTAGCTAAGTCTCCTCCCAGTGCAAACTACCTTTAATGGCAAACGCCCTTCTGGGAGTATTGAATGCAGCAGACTGGGTCCAGTGCAAACTATTTTTATTGGGAAACGCCCTTCTGGACCTGCCTCAAACCCAACTTCAGTCCTCAGTCACGCCAAGTGTACAGAGGGTACATAATACAGAGTGTCCTATAAGTAGAACGTCCCTCCATAGAAGAGACGTCATGATACTATTTCTAGAGTAATAATATTATTATTCAATGCATGTCTTATTATACCTATACCAAGCGAGTTTCTCTCTACCTGAACCCCACCTACGCCCACAGGTCACGCTCCTGTTGTGACATCCCAGGACGAAACGATAGGGGATGTGACACATTTGGTGGAGGCGTATAGGGATTGTGACAATAAGAGCGGAAAAATGAAAAAAATTGTATTATTATCGGCTCTCGATTTATTGCATTATTTTTCTAAACGCAAACAATAGTATTTACATGCGGAGGTGGAAAGTGTTTCATTATTGTCGAGAGATACTATATCAATTCTCGAGACAATATGTGAAAACTTTCCACCGAAATATGTTCACTATTTTATTTCGAACCATTAATTATTGAAAAAAAAAAATAAGGTAAAAATATGACAAAACTGGAATTCCGACTGAAACTCTGACAACGATATTAGGTTTGTTCGGACTTAGTTCAGAATCAGTTCTGAATTGAGCTGCGCATGCGTATTTGTTTATTTATGTTCGATATGGACAAATGCGCCAGCGCAGTTCAATTCACAACTGATTCATACTAGCCTCATCCTTAGTTTTTATTATTTTTATTACTAAAAAATGTGAAAAATCATCTAGTATAGTTTGGAAGTACTTACCACTATCCATAGTATTGGGGCTGGTTTGATTGGTCCGAAGACATCACTATGTACCAGATCTCCCATAGCAGTCGAGGTCATCTTATTTTCATCAAATGGTCACCGTGTTGCCTATCTTTCCATACAACTGCTGCATATTTTATCAGATTCTGATAAACCTAGCTGCATTGCCACGCTTTTTCGCTGATTAAGAAAAGTTCATAAAAAAAAAAAATAAATTTAGAAAAATAAATTTAAAAAAAAAATTAAAGTCGAGAATAAAAAAAAATAAAAAAAAAGTAAAATAAAAATAATGAAAATAAAAATAAAAATAATTGAATAAAGAACTTGAGATTGTAAGACTGAAGGTCGAAGTGCGTGCAAATTAAGCCCTAGCTCAGAACTAAATAATTCGGAGAGTAGGGGTGGGTTTTAGTTTTGGGCGCCACCGACTCTGAACAGATGAGTCGGACTCTCCAGGATGGTATCTGGCTTCAGGTCCTTACAATCCAAATAATAATTAATAAAAATAAAAATATTAGCAAAACCAGGCTGTGTGCATAAAACCAAATAAAAGTCAATTCAAATCAAGTGCTACAGTCGTTTTTTATCAAATGGCCGCAGTCCACAATGAACAATAATTTGAATTGAAGAGGAAAAAAAAAAAGAAATAATAATAATCAAGTAAATTAGCAATTAATAAAATGACCTTGTCAAGAAGCGTTAACTAACAAATACAGAAATGCAATACTTTTTAAATAATTGCTATAGTCATGAACAATTAAATTTAAATGCAAAAATATGTTATTGAAACTCAATAACCCAAATGAATAATAATAAAAAAAAAGGTATAAATAGAAAAGTTGCAAATATAAATTGAAGAGAAAAATAAAACAAAAAAAAAACAATAAATTAATGACTAATAAGTTGGAGCGGTTATTTTACACTTACGTAACCAGAACTACCAGTAAGTTGACATTAATTCAACAGGTTACGTCTAGTTAAGTTACCTATTTTAATAATTCATTTACCACACTGGGGCCAGCAATGAATTATTCCCTGAAATACCGAGGTGATCACCGGGTGTACAAATAGGGACAGAATGTAAACAAACAATAACAATTAGGATAACTAAAACTAGTTCGATACCAAAATTTTCCAGATGATGGTGGTTCATTCAGTTCACCAGATTAGTCCTGGCTACTGGTTGTGGTTAACTTGATCGATGACTTGAGTAACCGTCCGATTACTTAGGCTGGTGTCTGTTAGCCTTTTGGTTCAATTTCGGTTACAATTGAACGTCTATTGTTATAACCGTGAGGGTATACTTGATGGTAAAGTACAACCTCCTAAGAAAAAAACCTCGTGAAAGAACCCTCGTGAAAGAAAAACCCTCGTGAAAGAAAACCCTCATGAAAGGAAACCCTCGTGAAAGGAAACCCTCGTGAAAGGACCCTAAGAGAAAAACTGTTATACACACTGTATTTGTAATTGAACTAATAGCGAAGCACTTCATGAATAAATTGAATTAGAAAATGACAAAAAAAAAAATGAAACTATAATGATTAGTTTCTAATAGCAAGTTTACTTGATAAAAAAAAACAATAGCTCTTGAAAATTATTTTAATGGAATTTTGAACATTAAGGTATTAATTAATTAAATCAGATTGAATCATAATAAAGCTTTGATATTGATCAAGAAAAATGTGCCCCGAGCCTGCGAAAATTGTTATAAGGTTATGTTTTTTTTTTTACCTGATGGAATTGGGTGTTTGCCTCAAAAATCTCTGGAAATCTGGATCGAGGATTGGATTTCCTAGAGAGAGTGAGAATTCTCTACTCCTTAGGGCAGCTTTCAACTAAATTAAATTGAAAAGGTCAGAATCTACTATAGGAAAAAAAAACGTGTTAGCAGCTTACCACATTGGAGTTGTAAAAATCCGAATAAATCGGCGAAAATTATAACACTACGAAAACGTAAGGCATAAAGGCAACTAAAATGTTATAACTTCAAATGAGAATTTAGGGTCGAAATCCCAAAAAGGCGAAGACAATCTTCATAAAGACCCTAATTCTCCAACGTCCAGATGTGAAAGAAAATGTGCTCCACATTCAATTAATAAACTAACCTAACCCAAAGGAAGGAATTCAGACTTAGAGATGATCGAGAACAACGACAAACAACAACAACCAATCGACAGAATTCCCACTTACCAAAAATTGCACACAACAATATAAACTGAGAAAAATGACAACGGCTGATGAATAATGATATCAACAACCAATAATTATCCCATAAAACAATCAAAACTTGAAGAATACAAAATATAGTAAGTGTTCCGTTTTCAAAATTAGAGAGCTCAAGGAAGAATCGACGATACTGAAAACATCACTAATCCACCGCTGGTTGACAGAAATTTTTGACCATCAAAAGTCAAAGAAACGAAATCAAAGGGTGCGTTCCAGATGTCTCAAAGAACATCGAACCAATGCGCAACTCTGGGTTCGCTCGAATTTGCGCCGAGATCGATAGCGCTCCACAACCGGAACAGTTAGTACGAACGGAGTAGCTCGGTACATCCACCTGAAAACGGTACATCACGATTACGGAACACGACATACTTTTGACAGATGAATTAATTATTTTTGGATGAACCAGATGATCGAATTTAAAATAGTAATCAAAACATTGCTTTGTTTTGATTTAGAATTGAATTAAAATATGGATTAAAATGAGGAAAAAAAACTATCACAGCAAATAGAATTTGACTATGGAAAATTAGGAAATCTGACGACAATTGAAATTGAGAGAAAATGTTGAAAAACTTAAGGAAATCTTGAATATAAAATTGAAAGTAGGTAAGAAATGTTTATGCAATTTTGGCCCGTTACAGCATGAGTGATCTTTTTTATCATAAGTCCTTATCCACTGAAATATGGCACTGGTAAGCAAAAGGTCCAATCAATCTGTCCATCAATAGTCCTTTTTTTACTTTTCACTGTAACAAAATATTTCTCCCACTTATGGTTGAACATGCATTGAACCATTTCTTTCCACAATAATCTTTATGTCCTTTTGAGGTTAGTTTTGAAGAGGATAGTAAATAGTGTTTTATTTTTGGGACAATTATTGCTTCAATTGGGAGTATGTTACTTTGACACTATGCTTCCAAATTTCCATAGACGTAGAATGATGGATCCATCGGTAAAACTTGATGTGACTAAAAACGCAGTGTTTATTATTTTGAAGCCATCATACATCAAACTATATTAGAATTAAACACAACTTGTATCGTCAAAAACTACTCAAAACTGCTCAAAATTCGATGTAAACACAAGCCTCTGATAGTCTAAGAGCCAGCACCGAAAAAATTCTCTGAATTTACTAAAGCTAGTTTTTGGACAGTTGATTAAAGTATTTACGTACATAAACATACCCCGGTCAGTCAATCGAAACTTGTTGAAGCATCTAGGGTGTCTTGTTAAAGGTGTCGAGATAACTTGGGTAAGCCAACGAATTTACTGAAGCTGAAAATTGTTATACATATTATATATGTCGTAGGCATTATGCAAATTTGGGCTTTTTATAATTTGCCTAGGCATTTTACGAAAAGCCGGCAAAACGCAAGCATAAAATGCATTTTTCGTTATGCCGGATCCAATTCAGGCAAACTGATAAAATGCCGGCGGAACAAGAACAGAAGAATATATATCATGTTGTGACTGATTATTTTTAGGCATTTTACAATTTACCAAAAACGGTGCCGTCAAAACGTGAAAATAAAGTCGAAAATACTATTAAATATAAATAATACAGTTTATAATGCTCAGGCAATTTAAAAAAAAAAACCTATTAGAATGTGACAAAATTATGAGTTAGAAAATATAATCACATTGTCCGGGCATTATGATTAATGCTGAAGTGAAGTGAATAGCTTGTCTGATTAACATTGCAAACTAACTTAGACTAACCGGGTTATTATCAGTAAGTTTGATGATGTCTGATTAAAATTGCCAATTAACCCAAACTAACTGGGTTATTATCGGTAAGTTTGATAATGATAACGGACTGAAATTAAAATGCATGTGTGTGTTTCCCGCACGCTGGTAGGAAAATCTATCACACATGCTACTACGCGGCAGTTCAATAACAGCTGTTTGGAGTGCTTCAACCCAACTGTTCGGAGTACGCGAACTGGGCGGAGTACTCCAACTGTTTGGAGTGAACCAACTGACCGAAGTACTTCTACTGTTTGGAGTACTGTTAAGATCGGAGTAATCTAACTGTTCGGAGTACTCCTAGTAATCGGAGTACTCTAATTGTTCGAAGTACCTCCAACTGTTGGGAGTACTCCGAGTACACCAACTATTCGGAATACTCCGGTTACTCCAACTGTTTGAGTACTTCAACTGTTTGGAGTACTCCGAGTACTCTTATTGTTCGGACTACTCCAAGAGTGCGGAGTACATTGCCAAACTTACCGATAATAACTAAGTTAGTTTGCAATTTTATTCAGACATTACCAAACTTACCGATAATAACCCGGTCATCATCGTTACAGTTCGTTTAATACTTGTTATAAGTGTACTGATTAAAAATTTATATTAACATGAAGGACTAGTACGCATTACGTGGACGGGTTAGTTTCCATAGTTAGTTTCCATACTTTTGTTTAGTTTCGTTACAGTTCGTTTATTACTGGTTATAAGTGTACCGGTTAATAACATAGCACGCAAAGCGGAAACGGAATGCGAGCTACAAGAACGGATTTTAGATATGTGATTAGCGACTAAAATTATAAAGTCTGTTTTTTTTTAAAGATAATTCCCCAAGTCAAAAATTTAGTAACTATGTTGGCAACACAAGCCTTTTCTACATAAAAAATTTGAAAGCATTGACAATTTTACATTGTATTGCCAACATAATGTCAGTTTGACTTTTATCAAATCAGACACACTTTACCTTCCTAAAAAAAAATCAACAAATTCAGATTGGATAACAGATAATAGATAATTACCCTAATACCTGATCGAAAAAAGTCGACTTGTTTTATATCTACCTATTCACGTTTTGACGGCACCGTTTTTGGCAAATTGTAAAATGCCTAAAAATAAGGAGTCACAACATGATATATTATTCTTCGGTTTTTGTTTTGCCGGCATTTGATCAATTTGCCTGAATTGTAGTCGGCATAACGAAAAATTCATTTTATGCTTGCGTTTTGCCGGCTTTTTGTGAAATGCCTAGGCATTTTAGGAAAAGCCTAAATTTGCATTATGCCTACGACATATACAGTGACCGCCAAAAAGTTTGCAACAAATGGGAAAATATTTTATTATTAAGATATCAAAAAAAATGTTACGTGGGATCGTTTCAGCATACCCATCAACAACAAAAATCACTGTCACAGATGTCATGTGACCACAGTTATGGCGGCAAATTTAAACAGTTCGCCTCAAATATGTAAAAAGTGGGGTAAGATGACCAGAAATCGAAAAATTGTAGAGAAAAAAGTGGTTCAGGATTCGATTTAACGTCTATGTGTCAACTTTTAAAAGGGCACAAGGATTTTAAAAAAATATCAATTTTTTGGCCTGTTTTCTGGTAATTTGAAAAACATCAAAAACTTTCCGCCTGGTTCACATAATTCAAAGGGGAACTAACAAAAAAAAATCCAGTGCGGTAATTCTGCCTAATTGTCCCGCGACAAATTGTAAAAAACCCAAAAATTCATTCTCAAACCACTCTGATCTTGTTGCAATGACCTACAGAAAAAAAAATTTGGAATAACAAATTTAGAATTATCATGAAATCTTTCTAAATGATCCAATACCTCTTTTCTAAATTTAATTAATCCAATATTTTTGCGAAATGTTTTCGATATTTTTCAAATTACCAGAAAACAGGCCAAAAAATTGATATTTATTAAAAATCCTTGTACCTATTTAAAATTTGACACATGGACTTAAAATCGGATCCTGAACCACTTTTCTCTCTACAATTTTTCGATTTCTAGTCGTCTAACCCCACTTTTAACATATTTAAGGCGAATTTTTTAAATTTGCCGCCATGACTGTGGTCGCATGACATTTGTGACAGTGATTTTTTTTTGTTGATGGTTATGCTGAATTGATCCCACGTAACATTTTTTTTGATATCTCAATAATAAAATATTTTCCCATTTGTTGCAAACTTTTTGGCGATCACTGTACAGGGTGGGCCAATTTGGAAACTTTTAATAGGAAACGTCAATTTCTGAGCGAGATACAAAAAAATGAACCCCCCACTCTGAGGCTCAAATTTCATGAAATTTTGATTGGTGCAAACCGCATTTTGATATCTTGAACCGTTTAGCCGCTAGAGGGCGATTCTCGATTTTGAGCAATATTGTGAAACCTTCATAACTTTTTTGTTTATGAAAATAATTGATTTCCGTAAAAACTTCCTGGAGGCACTTTTTTAAGCAGAATTCAGTGACGTTCCCAGTTTTTTTCTATCTGGCGCTGATTTTGAGATATTGACCAAAGTCCGATTTTTTTCAATAGGACACCCCATATATTAATAGTTTATTGTAAAGCTCTGCTTTTGGTGATTTCAGTGGTATAAACTTCGATAGGTTTAGCTTGAAAAGTTTTTGGGAAAAAAAAATTATTTTGATTTTTGTCATAAGAAACAATGTGTTAGAAAGAGACCTTTTTCATTTTCCTTACAGATATAAAGTCCTTTTCTAACACATTGCTTCTTATGGAAAAAACCGAAATAATTTTTTTTCTCGAAAACGGTTAGAGATAAACCTATCGAACTTTGTATCATTAAAATCAGAAAAATCATAGCTTTTCAATGAGCTATCAATATAAAGGGTATCCTATTGAAAAAAATCGGACTTTGGTCAATATCTCAAAATCAGCGCCAGATAGATAAAAACTGAGAACGTCACCGAATTCTGCTTAAAAAAGTGCCTCCAGAAAGTTTTTACGGAAATCAATTATTTTCATAAACAAAAAAGTTATGAAGGTTTTACAATATTGCTCAAAATCGAGAATCGCCCTCTAGCAGCTAAACGGTTGAAGATATCAAAATGCGGTTTGCACCAATCAAAATTTCATGAAATTTGAGCCTCAGAGTAAAGGGTTCATTTTTTTGTATCTTGCTCAGAAATTGACGTTTCCTATTAAAAGTGTCCAAATTGGCCCACCCTGTACATATAACATATAAATAACAGTCATGTTAGTCAGTCAGTTGAATAGCGGAACCGTACTGGTCAGTCAGCCCCAATAAATGAAAACATCCACAAGAAATATTAAAATTACTGAACAAACCTAATTATCTATACTTCAACCTACAATGTTGGATAATCACTGCCACGCTGTCACTCTAAAAAAAAGAAATCCATTATTTTTTATACATAAATTGAGGCTGAACTACCTCAATGGGGCTGACTGACCAGCCCAGTTTCGCTATTCAACTGACTGCCTAACATCACTGTTATTTATGTTAATATGTATAATGATTTTCAGCCTTAGTAAATTCGATGCATTACCTAAGTTATCTCGACAACTTTAACAAGACACCCTAGGTCTTATCCCAAGTTTCGCTTAACTGACCGCGGAATTTCTATGTACCTACGTAAATACTGTAATCAACTGTCCAAAAACTGGCTTAAGTAAATTCAGGCGCTGGCTCTCCGTCTAGTACATGCTTCACTTCAAATAAATTTAGAACCAAAACAAAATTTTATGCAACTTTCCCATTTCAAATTTTCCACTGTTTTTTTAAGCTTGCACTCAAAACACTAGAAGGATGAGTATCGAGTAGGTGCGGTTGCTGAAGGTTTGAAGGTTACGTAGAATCATCTTTGGAGAACAAAAGTAAAACTGCCCTGATGCTATCCTCTCTACTTCCAAGAGTGTTCAGTTCTCCAGTATATCACATGAAGAAACGCCGCCAGAAATAATAGTTTAAACCAAACACAACTTCAACAGGATGGTCTCAAGATTTCTATAATTATTAATAACAATGTAGTATAACATACTTGGGTTCGTTCAGCAAGATTGGCCGGTGTGAATTTTTATCACCTTTTAAACAACAAATCTTCCGAAAAACGAAATGAAAAACAAATAGGACCTACGTTGCGCCCGACATAACAAATATTAGGGAAATTTCAACAAGGCTCTAATGCACGCTCTGAATCCAAAATCAAAATCCCAGCACAAAAGACAGCACATAATAGCTATTTCTATAACAAGTACATAAAGTAAGGCTTTATTGTACGAATAATTTTATGGCCGAGCGAGCTTGCGAGCGAGGCTATTAAATAATGAGTCAATAAAGCCTGTTTATGTAAGCGTTATATACATGATTTTATGTACGATTACGACTGGTTTTCGTTAAAAACTAAAAAAATCTAATGAAAAAAGTAAAATTCGCGAAGGTATACCGGTTTCACCTTGCCAGGTTGTCAGGACCTGTTTCACCTTGGCAGGTTGTCAGGACCTGTTTAACTTTGTCAGGTAGTCCAGGTAGGCAATAAAGTAGCACTTTATTTTACTAGTAAAATAAGGTAGCACTTTATTTTACTAGTACAATAAAGTGCTACTTTATTGACGCAAAACTGTTCTATAAATAGCACTTTATTGGTCAATCGGACATAAAGGTTTTTTTTTTTTAAGATAAAAGTCAAAATGACAATATGTTGGCAATACAATGTAAAATTATTGTCAATGCTTTCAAATTTTTTATGTAGAAAAGGGTTTTTTGCCAACATAGTCACTAAATTTTTGACTTGGGGAATTATCTTTAAAAAAAAGAACAAACTTTAATTTCTTAGGTTTTTTAAATTTATTCTTTATCTGGGTTGTTTACAGCATGAAACGATTTTTGTTAAATACATGAACAATGCACATGTTATAAAAAATGTTATAAACAAAAAAAAAACATAAAAAAAAAAACTTGTATAAATGGGGCCGTCCCGCTAAATTGGAATGAATATTTCAATGGTGAGATAAGTACTTCTACTGCCTAAAATTACCGTTTAATATGATTATTAAAATTATGCATTGAAACATAACAATTTTATTCAAGAATGAAATTATGCCATTATTTGAAATTGATATTTTCGTGCCTTTATGACGTATCATGTCTCCAGCCAATAGGAGACGAACGAAAATAATCCATAACGACCTAAACCCTGAAAAATGGGCAACCAGATATACAATTTTAATTTTGATCAAAAAATCAACACAAAACTAACAGATTTCAATGTCATAACCGCCTCCTGAATTGGTTAATTTCTAGTTCTGGCGACGGATTGGGAGACTACAATGCTATTGTCAGAGTCATGTGACGTCACGTTAGGCGCGCGTTTTGAATAGACTCGTTTTATCGGCAAATTCAATATTTTTTTTCTAACTCAATACTGAATGGTGGATCAAATTATTGTTACATACATTTTATATTGTATTCAGGCATTTCGAAAACCCAATAAAAAAGAAAGGTGGGACGGCCCCATTGAACTCTCAAAAACAAAATAACAATTAACCGACCTGTGAATGCGCCTTTATGACACACAAACTAATCACAAATTGGATTGAACAATCAGTTTCATACAAAATAGAAATAAAAATTGAATAATGAACAATGGCAAACAAGCGTCTCAAGGGACCAGCCCAGAGCCCAGCTTCTTCTCTAGTCTAGTCGCTTATTTATTTATATATTCTCTTGTCTCCTCTTTGGTTTCCGGTACTTTCGTTTTCTCGTGGCGGGGCTACGTCCTCGTTCTCCCCTTAACCTGAACTGCACGCGCATACATGGTTGCAACATTTATCTTTTTTTCTATAGTAGATTATTTTTTAGAAATTTAAGACTCAAAGAAATAATATTTCAAATAGGTGGTTTTCCTCAACAATGATAATTTAACAATTATTGTGAACAGGTGAGTGAATTTCTTGTAGATTTAATTAGCTCCATGTAATAATACATATAAATATAAGCTTTGAAACTATCTCGTGGCAGTGGCGGCTCGCGAAAGAACTATTTGGGTAGGCGGAAGGGGCGAACATGTGAGGAGGTGCCAGTAGTAGAATAAATTGTAAAGGTGGAAAAGCGCAATGCAGGCACCGCCAAAAGCGGAATTTTTTTTTCGGGTGCCACGCCCAAAAACGTTTATTTCAAGCCTTCAAAGCTTGTTAAATTGACGCTAAGCTTGAGTGGTTTTCACATGTTCCGATAATTATTATATGTCACAGATTTCCTTGGACAGGTAGTTCAACACTCAACACTTATTAATTTTAATTATTTGCGATATCATTATCAAGAGTCCTTAGCTTGGCATTCATCAGCATTAAATAAGACTATCAAAGAACTAAGACAATATATTTAGAGATCGCGAAAAACTTTTCCCCCCTTTTTGTCAGTTTTTAAAATATTTAAAATCGGCTTAGTTCGTCCAATAACTACAATTTAACGTCGATCGTCGTCTTTGAGTCGAGAAAATGGCATTTCCAGCAAAAAACCTATTATGTCATGTTTAGAATCAAAAATGTTTTCCTTTATCACTATAATTCACTCGGAATACTGAAGTATGTTACGATAAATTTATCATTTACGTAACATGTTCCATCTCTTCTTATTTTCATTATAAAGTTGTATTTTTTCCATTTCAGAATCAGCAAAATAATAAATCAAATAATAAAAATATCCACCAAGTTCAAAATAAAACCAGTGCTGCCATCTATCCATCATGTGCGTAAAATGCAAATATTTTTTATTCATTTACCGGTACTGCCATCTAGTACCTGATAGATTTATTTTCCAAAGTATGATTTTAATTATTTCGCATTTGACAGTCATTTGTATTTTCATTGAAAGAAATTATATTCATCTCACTTTTAGCAAATGGATATATTTCTGTCTTTCTCTAACTTCTGATTCTGAAATAATAATTTTTTGGCTTAATGACCTAATTAATTAACAGTTTTTTATTTTTGACATAACCTCAATTTAAATTATTATAATTTGTAAACAATTAAAATAATTCTAGTGGATTCTTATCTGTTCTTTTATTCCATGTGGTTATTCATTGTGATTTCATTGTAAAGTGAATATGATCTTTTGGGTGTACTCGTCTGATTGGTTGCACTGGTTAAAATGCAGTTAAGTATAAAAAACACAGGATCGTTATCCTGTGGGCTTTGGTTTCTAAAACGTTCTTTTTCCTCGACAGAAGTCTGGCAGGCAAGTCCTTTTTATTTTTAGTAGTTTTTGCTCTTAATTCAGATTTTTCAATATATTTTGCTATTAATTCATATTATCATCATCAATTGTATAAATATTATATTTTAATTTTTTTATCTAATTGTTGGCTTCTATTTTGTGTGAGTGCTGATTGGTAGTGCCACGTTGATCTGAGGTAAGTCAATTCAGATTTTTGGACTTTAAATAGGTACTGCTGCTCTGGTTGTCAGAATCAATTGTTAGTGTGGGAATATTGGACCATTTGCTCTAAATAGAGTCGGTGAAAACCAAATTTTTGTGTCCATCCCTATAAACTCTTTATTGAATCCAGGCAGAGGCCTGAGTAGCCATTTTCTGTTTGACCCCGTAAATTATTATTTCGACTAAGGGTGTAATTTTTTAATAGAAATCCAAACAGGTCAAAAATTTAGAAAAAAAGTTTTAATTAGAGCATCTCAAGAATTTTGACATATTCTGGATTTGATTAGTTTCAGCATCAGGTTTATCTTGTAGTATCTATTGTGGCTACCTTAATTTAAAAGGAAAATTTTGTCTATTTGGGGGAGAATCCAAAGATTTAATTTCTTATTGTTTCACCTTATTTTGTTCATATTTTTGCCTGCCAGAGCTACTGTCAGGAAAGCAGTATTTTGCTCAATCATAACGAGCATTTTTATTTAATCTTGTTATTATTTTAATTTCATTATTATCTTACCATTATTCTTAATTATTTAATTGTATTTTTTTTTTTATATTAAAATATTATTTTTTTATTTCAACTTGCAGTAGCTGTTCATACCTGATTCTGTTGGAAGGGAGTGTCTGTACAACAATCGTTTTATAATAAATTTCAATTTCAATTTCCTTTGCAAGACACACATTTTTTGACAGAATTCAGGAATTTAATATTACAAATATTGGTGAACCTGATACTGCCTTATTCTTTTCTGGATACCTACTCCACATAAAGATCACTGTTTGGAGACTGGATCAGTTAGAGTTCCATCACCCCAGCATTCTATCCTCTTCCTGGATATAGGAAACAACACGAAGAGCTCCAGTTCACGAAAGTGAAACCCCAACACCCATTGAAGAGCTCCGGATTGGAAAGGTACATGGTATTAGATTCACCGGAAAAACGAAGCTGTCAATACTAAAATTTTACAGAAAGTTATATTTAATGTTATTCTATGTTTTATATAACATTGTTAAATTTCAATTAAAATTATTGTTTGTTGTATTTTGAGTGGTTGCATTTGCACATAAAGGTACCACACGTTATCTTAATTTTTTGAATTCCACGACCCTAGGTTATCTTGCCTCAAAGTAACAAATTTCAAATTAATTTGTAACAAGTACTAAAAATAATCGGGCCTAATTAGCGGGCTTGCTAAATATCAATATCAGTCATCAGAAATTTCAGGAAAGTAAAATGATCCGATTTCTGGCGAACTGACTGAACAAAATCAATAAAATGTTGTAAGTAACACACCTAGCGAGCTAACTGCGAAAAAAAAAGAAGATATAATCATCACCCATGCAGCTTTTCTTAGCAGTCGCCATAATGCGCAGATATCGCTTGAGAACGTGGATACACGCGCTCGCGTCCATCGCATACCCATGCTTTTAAAATCGCATAGAAAATTTCCAAGCTGCGCGCTGGCCGCTGGTTTTTACACACGGTAGCATAGGGTGAGCTAAAGGCGACTGCTGAAAAGACAAACCGTTTGTAATATTTTTCGCTACACTAGTACAGGTCCCCTTTTTGTGTTTTAGGTTTATTTAAATCAATGAAGGAATTCATATATTAAAAATTATGATATTAAATTAAGATTTTCATTATTTGGTTGTGACTTTGTGACTCAAAATTATTGAAAGTTTCAATAATATTTAAGGGTAGGCGGCGCCTACCTTGCCTACTCTGACGAGCCGCTACTGGCTCGTGGTTTCATTATGATATGTGTGAGATCTGTATTGAAAGTATAAACTTTCCATAAATTTGGAAATAAAAACAAGCAGGAAAATGGAGCCGTCTAGGCAGGCATATACAATGCCGTTCCGATAAACCGTAACTAACAACGTCTAAATAAACTCATTGAATGGATGATCTGAAAGAACCGATACACATTGCACTATGCGGAGTATATACGGACATCACAATTTCATTACCAGTGAAATATCAATTACCCGGGTCACATTGGTTGAATTTCGACCTCTTTCTGGACATTTTAGGTGAACATGCGTGTCGGATCTAATTGGATACGGGGTTAATTTAAACAAACCGATTCCTGGCCAAAATCAAATGCTCCATAAGATACGGGGCTTTAAGATATTTGCATACCTACAGAATTTAAATTGAGGAATTTTTATTTGCGTATCAGGCCTCCTTTTCGTAGTAGTAGTAGTAGTAGTAGTAGTAGTAGTAGTAGTAGTAGTAGTAGTAGTAGTAGTAGTAGTAGTAGTAGTAGTAGTAGTAGTAGTAGTAGTAGTAGTAGTAGTAGTAGTAGTAGTAGTAGTAGTAGTAGTAGTAGTAGTAGTAGTAGTAGTAGTAGTAGTAGTAGTAGTAGTAGTAGTAGTAGTAGTAGTAGTAGTAGTAGTAGTAGTAGTAGTAGTAGTAGTAGTAGTAGTAGTAGTAGTAGTAGTAGTAGTAGTAGTAGTAGTAGTAGTAGTAGTAGTAGTAGTAGTAGTAGTAGTAGTAGTAGTAGTAGTAGTAGTAGTAGTAGTAGTAGTAGTAGTAGTAGTAGTAGTAGTAGTAGTAGTAGTAGTAGTAGTAGTAGTAGTAGTAGTAGTAGTAGTAGTAGTAGTAGTAGTAGTAGTAGTAGTAGTAGTAGTAGTAGTAGTAGTAGTAGTAGTAGTAGTAGTAGTAGTAGTAGTAGTAGTAGTAGTAGTAGTAGTAGTAGTAGTAGTAGTAGTAGTAGTAGTAGTAGTAGTAGTAGTAGTAGTAGTAGTAGTAGTAGTAGTAGTAGTAGTAGTAGTAGTAGTAGTAGTAGTAGTAGTAGTAGTAGTAGTAGTAGTAGTAGTAGTAGTAGTAGTAGTAGTAGTAGTAGTAGTAGTAGTAGTAGTAGTAGTAGTAGTAGTAGTAGTAGTAGTAGTAGTAGTAGTAGTAGTAGTAGTAGTAGTAGTAGTAGTAGTAGTAGTAGTAGTAGTAGTAGTAGTAGTAGTAGTAGTAGTAGTAGTAGTAGTAGTAGTAGTAGTAGTAGTAGTAGTAGTAGTAGTAGTAGTAGTAGTAGTAGTAGTAGTAGTAGTAGTAGTAGTAGTAGTAGTAGTAGTAGTAGTAGTAGTAGTAGTAGTAGTAGTAGTAGTAGTAGTAGTAGTAGTAGTAGTAGTAGTAGTAGTAGTAGTAGTAGTAGTAGTAGTAGTAGTAGTAGTAGTAGTAGTAGTAGTAGTAGTAGTAGTAGTAGTAGTAGTAGTAGTAGTAGTAGTAGTAGTAGTAGTAGTAGTAGTAGTAGTAGTAGTAGTAGTAGTAGTAGTAGTAGTAGTAGTAGTAGTAGTAGTAGTAGTAGTAGTAGTAGTAGTAGTAGTAGTAGTAGTAGTAGTAGTAGTAGTAGTAGTAGTAGTAGTAGTAGTAGTAGTAGTAGTAGTAGTAGTAGTAGTAGTAGTAGTAGTAGTAGTAGTAGTAGTAGTAGTAGTAGTAGTAGTAGTAGTAGTAGTAGTAGTAGTAGTAGTAGTAGTAGTAGTAGTAGTAGTAGTAGTAGTAGTAGTAGTAGTAGTAGTAGTAGTAGTAGTAGTAGTAGTAGTAGTAGTAGTAGTAGTAGTAGTAGTAGTAGTAGTAGTAGTAGTAGTAGTAGTAGTAGTAGTAGTAGTAGTAGTAGTAGTAGTAGTAGTAGTAGTAGTAGTAGTAGTAGTAGTAGTAGTAGTAGTAGTAGTAGTAGTAGTAGTAGTAGTAGTAGTAGTAGTAGTAGTAGTAGTAGTAGTAGTAGTAGTAGTAGTAGTAGTAGTAGTAGTAGTAGTAGTAGTAGTAGTAGTAGTAGTAGTAGTAGTAGTAGTAGTAGTAGTAGTAGTAGTAGTAGTAGTAGTAGTAGTAGTAGTAGTAGTAGTAGTAGTAGTAGTAGTAGTAGTAGTAGTAGTAGTAGTAGTAGTAGTAGTAGTAGTAGTAGTAGTAGTAGTAGTAGTAGTAGTAGTAGTAGTAGTAGTAGTAGTAAACGTAGTCTACTAAACGGTGTTTCATATTTGTACAAATATATTCTTGCTTTAAAATAAAATAAATAGAAATTTATTGTTAAAAGTTTCACTAGCATCTTTTGAAGGTACACGATCTTGAAGAAATAGGTTTGTTGTTCTAATTCGACCTGCCGTGAAAAAAGTTACGACTGCTAATAAACCTTTATAAGAGAGCCGAAAAGTTACGGTTATCTGACTTTTTTTTTGTTGAAACTTTTTTTACTGGATTGTGATTGTTTTTTGTGAATATTCTAAAAAATACTTACGGTTGAAGATGGGTGTCACTGTTTGCCAGGAGCCCTGAAATAAAATTATTATTTGAAAGAAATCAAGATCAACGAACCTAGACGTTTATGCCTCATTGGTTCAATGTTCATTTGAACCCCAAATATATAATACAAAGGCAAAGAGAGAAGTATAATGGAAAGAAAACTAGTTTTAAACATTGAGCTGTTATTAAGGTCGAAGTAAAATTAGCAAAGTGGAGTGTTATGATGGAGGGAGCCGGCAGGTCCGCTCGCAGTCAAAATGAATATTTTACATTAAGATTAGCTGTAAAGCTTCTTTCGCCCAGAGTACACAGGAGCCTAATGACGGGGGCTTGAGGGCAACTTAAGTGGTTATATTAAAATTTGCTCTTAGGCTAACCTATTGGAAATGAGAGAACGAGGGTTTCGTTTGCTTTTTGGCATTTTAGAACGATTAATACAGGGTAAAATGGGACAATAACAGTTTTATTTTAAATCTAGCTTGCGGCTAGTATTGAAACTGTCAACAAAAAGTTCTCACGATAAAAATAACTCCAGCCCAGGAAGTCTGCATCTAGACAAATAATACAGCAGAAGCCGGTGATTAATCTGTGCCGCAATCAGGTGAAAACCTTCAACATGTGGGGGAAAATCCGAAACAAATAAATCAGGAATAAAACCGATGGAAATCCCCTGCAATACCTACAACACGATCGGGGGCAGCAAGATTTGCGGCCAATTGATTCGATCGGGTGGTTTTATACTACGGTTGATGCATTCTCTCTAGAAATCCTCCTCTGGTTCGAACATTATCATGTTTTGACATTCATTTAAATCATTTGGCATAGATACCTACACGTTGGCTCATTAGAAATGGGTGGAAAGTTTCGGTCGTATATTTTTCTCATGGCGATGCGCTCTCATTAGGTTAAGCTAATTAGAATATCTGTAAGGAATCGTTTATTTTGTTAAAAAAATCCACCTGTCAAGGCATTGTTTTTAAGAGAGGGTTGGCGTAAATTCAACCACCAAAGGAAATTTGGATTTACCTATTGAAACTTGACTAGCGAAAGTAACGTAACGACACCTTCTGCAATGATTTCTTTGGCTTATATTTACAATAATATGATAATCTACTTTGTTGCACATCGTAGTGAGCAGTTTATCGTTTTTTTGAAGTGAAAACTTCTTTAGAATCGTTGGGAGTGATTTGAGACGATGAAACGAAAAAGCGACCCTGAAACGAAAAAGCGACCCTGAAACGAAAAAGCAACACTTTTTTAACACGCTTATATTAACACACAACAAGAACCTGGAACAAGCCAAGTGAGCTGGAACAAGTCTGGAAAATGCCTGGATGAAGTCTGGAAAAGTCTGGAAATTTATTTATTTATTTATTTATTTAATATAATACACAACAGAGGAAGCTCCAAATGGTATAACTTATATTCTAGGTCTATAATTATAATAATAAACAAATAATAATTAATAAGTGAAGGGTTAAGTAAATAAATGTCCACGTCCATACATCGGAGTTGCAACCAATTAGAGAGGTAAATTTTCCAAGTGAATTGTCTGAAATTATTGAGCCAATATCGATCTCAACTTATTTTTGAAGGTGATTGGAGTGCAGTTGAAATCGACATTCATCGGAATATATGTATTGAAAAGATGCATAATACGGTTCATAGCACTGTTTTTGCCGTCGGTTCGGCTTCTATTAGTTAAAAATATGTCGTTTAAACGTGTATTGATAGATGGTATTCGAATGTTCATAAGTGCTAAGAGATCAGAGCAATTTATGTTATAGGTAATTATATTGAACCCGAATGTTAGTGTAAGGAAAACCCTACGCATCTCCAGGCTTTGTATATTCAGCATTTGTAGACGATCCTGGTGGGAAAATAGGTTTTTGTCGATTCCGAGTTTATATAATAGGAAATTAACAAACTTCATTTGAACTCGTTCGATGCGTTTAATATGGATTTGGTAATATGGTGACCAGATCACGCAGCAATACTCAAGGTGACTTCGCACCAACGAAAAATAGAGAGATTTTAGTACCTCGACATTAGAAAACTCCCAGCATCTTCGCATTATAAACCCTGCCATTTTGAAAGCTTTGGACAGGATATGATTTATGTGGTTGTTGAATCTTAATTGGGAATCAAAAATTACTCCCAGATCATTTATAAGGTCTACTCTGGGGAGCGGAGAACTTGAAATATAGTAGGTGTGCAATGTTGGGCGCTTTTTTCGAGAAAAAGATATTGATTTACATTTGGAGATGTTTAATTCTGTTCCATTAGATGTGCACCATTCTGATATTTTATCGATCTCGAGCTGTAGAATTGAACAATCGAGACTGCTAGTGATTTTCCTAAAGATTTTTAGATCGTCGGCGTAAAGGAGGAAATGGCAGTTGGTAAGTACGTTGGCTAGGTCATTGATGAACACAAGGAACAATATAGGACCTAGATGAGAGCCCTGGGGTACTCCGGATGTCACCATTATTTTTCTTGATATGGAACCACCAAACCTGACGAATTGTGTTCGGTTACAAAGGTAACTTGCTATCCATGTTAGAAGAGGATCTGTGACGCCAAATGATTCAAGTTTGCTGATCAAAATAAGATGGTCAACCCTGTCGAAAGCCTTTCTAAAGTCGAAATAAACTGAGTCGACCTGGTCCCCTGAGTCAATAGCTGCAGACACGTATTGAGAGTAAAGGCATAAATTTGTCTGGCATGAGCGACCGGACAGGAAGCCGTGCTGATTTTCAGAGAGGCAGTTGTATAGAGTTGACAAAAGCTCATCATTTACTATGGACTCGAAAACCTTGGCCATGCAATCCAGGCCCGAAATTGGGCGGTAGTTAGCGACGTTTCCCCTCTCACCACCTTTGAAAATAGCAGTTACGATGGCAGTCTTCCAGAGGTCCGGAAATTTTCCAGAGCTGAGGGAGAGTTGAAATAGGGTGTTAAGTGGAGATGTCAGGGTCGGACAACAATTTTTTACGAAGATTGGGGGTATATCATCTGGTCCTGCTCCTTTTTTTTCATCCAATCCAAAAAGTTTTTGGAGCACAATGTCGCAGTTAACTCTGATAGTTGAAAGGACAACATTATTAATATAAAAACGTAATGGGTTAATAGTGATTGCGGGATCGGAAACTGTGAATGTAGACTGAAAAAAATCTGCGAAAAAATCCGCGATGACTTTGGGATCACTAGAGTCAGCGTTATTGAAAGTCATTTTCGCAGGATAGCTGACAGAATTACGTTGAGACTTTATGTAAGACCAGAACGCTTTAATGTTATTCAAAATATTATTTTGAGCAGTTTGGACGAAGGAATCGTAGTCCCTCTTTATCGAGGTTTTTGAGTCTGATCTGTTTTTTGTACTGAAGCTCGTCTGAGTTTAATTTCGTTCGTTTATGTTTTTTAAAAGCTCTGTTTTTCTTGTTAATTAGAGCTTTTGTTTTTTTAGAGAAATAATTAGGGTATTTTAGCGTAGAAATTCTTGTCTTTGGAACGTACAGGTCGATTGCGATGTAAAGTACAGTATAAAACATTTCCAGGGCATTATCAATGTCTCCGCACTGCAAAAAACTCCAATCGATAATTTCGAAGTAATCGTTTAACTGATCGTAGTTTGCTTTATGAAAGTTGTACTTAAAAAGTTGCAAATCCGATGCATTATCCTTTATAGCATCAATACAGAACCCAATTACTAAAGCAGGATGATGGGTATCAATACAGGTTAAAGGTGACATATTATTCGATACAGATACATTTGAGAAGTTTGAGAAAACTAGGTCCAGTTTTGCATTATTAAAGTTGGAGACATTATTATACTGGACAAGATCGTAAAAACACGCACAGTCGTAAAGTGTTTGTTCCCGTTGATCACTGGAAGTGAAGATTTTATTGAGTTCATCGTCACCACCAGCTGAACATAGGTTAATGTCATTGTTATTAACTATGTCGGATGCACAAGTTTCAACTTTGGCAAATGAGTTTGCATAGTCCGGAAGGTTGAAATCTCCCAGTAATAAAACATTGGACCTTGGAAAACGGTCTAGCATATAACTTACTGAAGTAACGAGGTTATCATAGACTACTGCCTTAGAGGATGGAGGTATGTAGATAGCCGCCAAAAGGTTGTTGATGTTCCCGCACCGTAAGCTGACCCAGACTTGTTCTACTTCATTGTCTGGCACTGTGCAGGTTGATGATTCAAAGGAACGTTCTACTGCGATAATAACTCCACCACCTCTTGACTTTTTTGTTTGTTCTGGGTTTCTATCTCTTCTATACACAACATAGTTTGGAGGAAATAATTCTTCACTAGTGATTCCTTCGTTCAGCCACGTCTCCGTCAGTACAATAACGTCGTAATTACAATTTATCACCTCCTGCTGGAATGCCACTGTCTTGGATCTCAGTCCACGGACGTTCTGATATGAGACTGTGATCTGTTTATTATGTGAGACTGCGCCGATACAATTATTTGTTTGAGGGGACGTGACGGTAGCATTTGGTTCTGGGTCACCTAACGTAGGGTAGGCAAGTGATTGCCTGGAGGAAAATTTTGAGGGGCCAGCAATTCATTGCAGATAAACTTGATTATTCTCCGTTTGATTTCATAGTGTAGGGAGCCGTTGTAACTACGTTCATAGGTGGACATGAAGCTGTCACAGGATATTTGAGAACAATCTATACATCTCTGCTGCAGTTGTTTTTTTATGCCCAAGTTACAATCATAAATAAAGTTGTTGAGAACTTTCCTATTATCACAGTATGGAGGAGTGACTATTATCAGATTAGTTCTTTTGGATATATCAGCGATTTTGTCCCAGCAGGAGTCATTGATGGTGACATTCCCCTGCAAAGCATTAGCCAACCCAGCAAAGAGGATGACAAAATCATTTTTCGAGAAGTTCTTGCATAATGGACTGAATTGTTCGACGAGTGTTTGCACTGGTACGTTTGAGTCAGAGTACTGAAAATTCATGTCGTATCTGCTCTGAGTAAAGGATTTGGCCATCAGACCAGATCCACTCACACAAGATTTATTACCAAACAGTAGAATCTGATGTTTGGGTATTTTGGATTCAGTAGGTTTTGAGTTGTTCAGGATGGAAGTTGGTGATGGGTCTGGAATAAATCTATCGATGCCAATACACAACTCGTTCTTTAGCTTCCTGATTTCCTCCATGTAGAGATTATTCTGCACTGTCAGGGTCTCTATTGAAGTCAGGAGGTTTTTATTTAAGATAGTGAGGTCGTTTATCTCATTTGTGGCTTTAGTGAGTTCGTTTTGACATGTTATCAATTCCTCTCCAGTGACATATTCCTGTATACTTGTTCCGGGTGATTGTTCCGAGCAGTTTATTTGGTTGCTAATGGTTTCTCTATTGTTTGAAACCTGAAGAAGAATAAGGTCTTTGGCTTTTATCTCATTTTGTAACTCTAAAAGTTGATTTTTCAAGTCATTGCCTTCTGAAGTCAGTTCGACGTTCAATCTTATTATCTCGTTGTCCTTCTCTAAATTTGCCTTTGCCAGTTGACCCATTGCATTTTCTAGCTCCGCGACCTTTTCTTCACATTTCCGTTCAAAATCTTCAAAATATCGATCTTTGTTCTTAATGTCTACTTTGAGTTTATTGTACTGTACAATCAATTCTCCCAGTTTAGGCAGATCTGTTAGATTTTGTCTGCAATCTATGCAGTAAAACAGCAAGATTCGTTTTTGCGTGAGGGCCACTGAGTGAGCTTCAGTAGTACTAAGGTCTGAGCATTTTCTGCACCATACAACTTTGCAGGAGTCACAAGGTGCACCGAAAGTTTCATCGTCTTTGGGTCTTGGCTTGAAGATGCAGGGCTGTTTGCAATTCTTACATTCCAATAGAGGCATGGCAAGAACAAACTCTATGTTATCAGCTCTATGTTATCAGCTCTCCTACTCAATTCAGAGAGCATAAGTTTGTGTGATCATTTGCTAAATTAGAATTAAATTTAAATTTAATTTCAAATTTAGAATTTTGAGTCCGTTCCTATTTAGACATCGATGGAACAGTGTTTATGTTTATTTACTGCAGCTCGAAATGTTTATAATTGGAATATGCAAATTTTATTAGCGATAAGGCTCGGGTATATTACCTTTTTTTTTTTTTTTATATCCTTTTTCTTTTGTAGGCTGTAGAAATCCGTCTATTTGTTTAGATATGCCTTGCAAATATTGTGTTTTTCTCGAGAAAAACTATGTTTCATTGCAGTTTTCTTACACTGTGAGAGAGATCACGTTTTAACTCACAACTCAATACCAAACACAATAATAAACAACACTTCAAAACTTGAGAAAAACGAACAAATTACGGAGTGCAATGAAACGCGTCCGTGTCACTTCAGAGGAACGGGATTATTGGTTGATATAAAAAATAAAAAATATTGATATAAATTTCTGGAAACCTCTGGAAAGAGCCTGGAAATTTCTGGAAAGGGTCGGAAAAATTCTGCCAAAGGTCCCAAAAGACCTAGGGATCATTTTCCAGAATCCGGATCAGTCTGTACAAGTCTGGATAAGGTCTGGATAAATCTAGATAAAGTCTGCAAAACTCTAGATAAGTCTGGTTATTGTCTGGAAATCTCTGGAAACGTCTGGAAAAGACTTGGCAATTTCTGGAAAGGGTTGGAAAAATTCTGAAGAAGGTCCCAAAAGACCTGGGGATCATTTTTCAGAATCCGGATCAGTGTGAACAAGTCTGAATAAAGTCTGGATTAACCTGGATGAAGTCTGGAAAACTCTGGAAAGCTCTGGATAAGTCTGGATAATGTCTGGAAATCTCTGGAAAGAGCCTGGAAATTTCTGGAAAGGGTCGAAAAATTCTGCCAAAGGTCCCAAAAGACCTGGGGATCATTTTCCTGAATCCGGATCAGTCTGTACAAGTCTGGATAAGGTCTGGATAAATCTGGATAAAGCCTGTAAAACTCTGGAAAACTCTGGATAAGTCTGGATATTATCTGAAAAAGTCTGGAAACGTCTTAAAAAGACTTGGAAATTTCTGGAAAGGGTTGGAAAAATTCTGAAAAAGGTCCCAAAAGACCTGAGGATCATTTTCCAGAATTCGGATCAGCCTGAACAAGCCTGGATAAAGTCTGGATTAATCTGGATGAAGTCTGGAAAATTCTGGAAAGCCATGGATAAGTCTGGATAATGTCTGGAAAACTCTGGAAACGTCTGGAAAAGGCCTGAAAATTTCTTGAAAGGGGCGGAAAAGTTCTGAAAAGGGTCCGAAAAGACCTGGGGATCATTTTCCAGAATCTGGATCAGTCTGTACAAGTCTGGATGAAACCTGGAAAACTCTGGAAAACTCTGAATAAGTCTGGATAATGTCTGGAAAAGTCTGGAAATCTCTGCGGCTGACACGCTTTTATAATACATCGAACTAAAAAGTGAAAAATAAATATATTTTGAAAAAACTAAAAAACACGCTTTTATAGTAAATTGGATTAAAAAGTGAAAAATAATTTTTAATATAAACAGAAAATATTAATGAACAAAAAATATACTCCTGGACAAAAATATCGCACCACCACTGCACATAAGCACCATACGCAGTGGTGCGATAATTATGTCCAGGAGTATATTAGATTTATTGTCAAAAAAGCGTGGGGTGCTCAATGTATGAGAAATGTGGAACAAAGCACCCCAGCGTTTATTTCAGTTTTTTTAAACTATATTTATTTGCGTTCTTTCTCAAGTCTTTTGGAGGGGGGGACGCCACTGTGTATGTAAGTATGTGTCTAATGCATGCAGTTCGATGAAGGTTTCACTTCTACCGGGTGTGAACTGCACAGGATTTTTTTTTTAATCAGCTTTCCAACCTAAATTCAAGTCGTTTCCGGTTGGAAGGTGCAATCAGACGAAGGGATAAAACAAAATTATTTCGCTTAGTCCAAGCGATCGAGAAGGGACACTCTCGAGCAGCTTCATGTATACAACAAGAAACGTGAATTATGTGGCCTAATTATCGGCTCTTCGATTTTGTAGGGACTTAAAATAATTAGCGTCATGTAAATTTCGAAGATGTATAGATAGGCGCAAGTTTTTGTGCATTTCAAGGATTTTTCGAGACGATGGCGGACGTGTTTTTGCAGTTCCTGAGGATTCTCAGAGACCTGTACAAAAGTCTCGAGAACTCTGGTTTGTTAGTCACATATTATTGAAATTTTTATTTTGTTTTTGTAGAAAAAACTTGTTCCTCCTGCTTGTGTAAAAAGAGAGGTCCTTGGAAAATGCGGATAAATAAAACTAGTCCAAGTCGTCCACGGAAAAAGTCACAAACACAGATATTTGCATTTCAAAGCAAACATAACTAGATGTCGTTTGCTATCCTGCAAAAAGTAACCAATAAGACAAAACCGTGTTTACTATTCTTATGAAAAGAAAAAGGGTAAATGGAGTACGACGGGCGTCACTCGACTAGATATCATGATGCAAGCCTAATGCAATTTTTTTTGTGACGTAAACTAAAAATCTTCTGTAACCGAATAGAGACTCAAAATCTGCCATTTTGTATTTTCGCGACACAATCTGATAAACTAGAGCTGAAAATATCGAAGCAAACTAAAAGATGTCTAGTTCATCGCCGAAAATCGTCAACTGCGCGGGGATTTAATAATATATCTGTCGTAGGCATAATGTAAATTTGGGCTTTTTATAATTTGCCTAGGCATTTTACGAAAAGCCGGCAAAACGCAAGCATAATATGCATTTTTCTGCGATTGACAAGAAATGTCAGCATTTTTGACCGGTTGACAGGTCGCAAAACTCAATATTCTGGTATTTCAATTATGTTTCAATAGTTGCTAAGGAATCAATGAATAACAATACGGGAACCACTTTTCCGGCCTAGGCCGGGAAAGTGATTGTCGTATTGCTGAACAATTAGAACTTAAAGACAAACATTTAACCGATCGCAGAAAAAATAGTATGTATATTTCGGTGGAAAAGCACATTCTCGGCCGACAGTGTAAGTTGACGGGCGAGGCGTAGCCGAGGCCGGCAAACACTGAAGGAGAATGTGTCACTTTTCCGCCTAAATACACAATATACTATTTTCGTTATGCCGGCACCAATTCAGGCAAACTGATAAAATGCCGGCGAAAAAGGAACATAAAAATATATATCATGTTGTGACTGATTATTTTTAGGCATTTTACAATTTGTCAAAAACGGTGCCGTCAAAACGTGTAAATAAAGTCGAAAATACTATTAAATATAAATAATACAGTTACAGTAAATCTTTTTATTAAGAAAACATAAAGAAACAGTTAACACTATATCTACCTAACACAAATATAAAACTGTAGTTTGTTTAATACTGATTATAAGTGTGGTTGACAACATTCAATATTAACATTCCAAGGACATTCGTGGCTACAGATCAAAATGCACTTTGGCTCCTTCGATTTCGCGCGGTTATTTAAAAGAAAAACTTACCCGGTGAGTGCATGGGCAATGTAAATAATATGGCATTATTTATAATGCCCAGAACTGAGCTAAGTACTCAGCAAACTTGAAGTATTAAGTATTAAGTATTAAATATTTTAAATATACTTACAGTATTAAGTACAATATTTTTCTAATGTACTTAAAGTATTAAGTATTTTACTTAAAGTAAAAAAAACAGTATAAGTATCACTACTTATAAGTACTTAGAGAACATATTTTAAGTATATTCAAATTTTAAGTACATTTTTAAGTAGTAAGTATTACTTAAAATAAATTGCCAAATTTAAGTACCTACCAGTACAAGTACTTTTTTCAAATTATATTGATTATTTTTTCTCAAGTACTCTTCTTATAAAAGTAGGTAGGTCCTTAAGTAAAATACTTAAAGTATCATATGTACTGAACATTTTACTTCAAGTATATTTTTCTAATCAGTACCTGAGCTCTGATAATGCCCAGGCAATTTAAAAAAAACCCAAAGGAATGTGACAAAATTATGAATTAGAAAATATCATCACATTTTCCGGGCAATATGATTAATGCTGGAGTGAAGTGAATAACTTGTCTGATTAAAATTGCAAACTAACCCAGACTAACCGGGTTATTATCAGTAAGTTTGATAATGTCTGATTAAAATTGCCAATTAACCCAAACTAACTAGGTTATTATCGGTAAGTTTGATAATGATAACGGACTGAAATAAAAATGCGTGTGTGTTTCTCGCACGCTGGTAGGAAAATCTATCACACATTCTACTACGCGGCAGTTCAATAACATCTGTTCGGAGTGCTCCAACCCAACTGTTCGAAGTACGCAAACTGTTCGGAGTGCTTCAACTGTTTGGAGTGAACCAACTGACCGGAGTGCTCCTACTGTTTAGAGTACTGCTAAGATCGGAGTAATCTAACTGTTCGGAGTACTCCTACTGATCGGAGTACTCTAACTGTTCGAAGTACTCCTACTGAACGAAGTACGCCAACTGTTCAAAGTACCTCCAACTGTTGGGAGTACTCCGAGTACACCAACTGTTCGGAATACTCCGGTTACTCCAACTGTTTGAGTACTCCAACTGTTTGGATTACTCCCAGTACTTTTACTGTTCGGACTACTTCAAGAGTTCGGAGTACATTGCCAAACTTACCGATAATACCAAGGGTAGTTTGGGTTAGTTTGCAATTTTATTCAGACACTACCAAACTTACCGATAATAACCGGGTCATCATTTATAATGCCGTGTGGTGGGCAATCTGATATTTTCTATAATTCGTAATTTTGTCATATCTTTTTGGGCACTTTCTAAATTGCCCGGGCATAAAATTTAATGCTCAATTATTTACATTGCTGGTAACAAAATACAGTACTAAAAAAAAACACTACTACGAACTGATTTCTCATTCGAAACTTGAAACGAGTCCGAACAGTAAACAAACACTCAAGTCATTAACCGTCGTAAAAGCATAACCTCGAAATCAAAGGAGCCAGAGTACATTTTGGTCTGTAGCCGCGGGTTTCAAGGACTAGTAGGATTAAGTGGACGGGTTAGTTTGGGTTAGTTTCCATACTTTTGGTTAGTTTCGTTACAGTCCATTTAATACTGGTTATAAGTGTACTGTAAATAACAAGGCACGCAAAGCGGAAACGGAATGCGAGCGACAAGAACGGATTTCAGATTTTTGAATAGCGACTAAAATTATACCTTCCTACAAAAAATCAACAAATTCGGATTGGGTAACGGATAATAGATAATTACCCTAATACCTGATCGAAAAAAGTCGACTTGTTCTATATCTATTCACGTTTTGACGACACCGTTTTTGGCAAATTGTAAAATGCCTAAAAATAATCAGTCACAACATGATATATATTCTTCTATTTTTGTTTTGCCGGCATTTTATCAGTTTGCCTGAATTGTTGTCGGCATAACGAAAAATTCATTTTATGCTTGCGGTTTGCCGGCTTTTTGTAAAATGCCTAGGCATTTTAGGAAAAGCCTAAATTTGCATTATGCCTACGACATATCCACCCTTCGACTGGAATAAAATAAAGAGTCGGCGAACGAAGCTTTGTTACGCGTCACTGAATGATACTTTACGATTTCATATTTATCGTAGAATGTCAAGACATGGAAGACCCCCGCCAGCGTGGAAAACTGAAAGTATATTAGTGTGTAACTCAGTAAATTGGATGATGACAAAGCAATTTCTTGTTCGAATTTCAATGTTTATCAAATTTAAAGGGTTTTATGTATAAAATTAAAAGTACAGTAACTGTGTGGCGGATTCCTATTTTAATGAAAATTGGACGATACATTCAAATTTAAAGACGATGGTAATGTCGCGCCTGAGCTTAATCAATAGTCGCGGATATGCATAGGGATCCTTGAACATAAACTCGTACTATGTCTGAATGTGCTATGTGCTGTGCGGCGCCTTTATTGCATCAACGTTTCTCTGGAAATCACAACATCATGATGCGGTAAGGAACTCCCCTCAGCTGGGCTCGTAATTCGTAATATAAGAATTCTATGTAGGTATATAATTTTGGAATCATGTTATTAGTAGCTACTCACAACATTCACAATGGCCGTTTTAAAAGAGAATGCTTTGCTTTTGAGTTTAAAAAGTTACCTACGTGTTTTTAGCACATAAATACACTGCCGAGCATAAAATTAGGGTCACCCATAATTCACAATTATTTTTGAAATGTCTAGTTTTTGAGATTTTTTTGTGGGTGTAGCATAGTTTACTACTCTATGCGATGATTTTATAGTGGTTGTTTGAATTTAAAAAAACTTGTTGTTATTTTGTTTAAAGTTTGATAAAAAAAGGGTCCCTCGCCGAAATTCCTCAAAAGCATTATCAGCATATTTGTGTATTCCATGCATGGTATCTCTCATGACGTATCTCTCGATAAGAATAAACTTAGTAAACTGTACACCCAAAAAAAAAAATCGCAAAAACTAAAAATTTCAAAAATAATTGCAAAGTATTGAGTGACCCTAATTTTATGCTCGGCAGTGTACTTATGATTTCTCGACGATGAAAATTTCCCTCAAGAGAGAAAGTTTCAATGCTGCAAAAAATTGGGTGTGCTAACGTTTTGGAAGTTTTAGTATAAGAAACTAGAAAATAACTCATTTAGAGTATAAATTTCACACAAATTTCAACATTATCCAAACACTTTAATCAGCCAACGCCCAAACAAAAAAAAAAGTGTTTAGTCCCTTTGTAGCATTTTCAATTTCTTGTTTGATATGCTACTGTGTTTTGCTCTAGTAGATATGATTCTATATAGAACTGCAATGAAATAAATGAATAAACAGCTGTCTTTTTTGTGCCCAGATTTTGTTACCTTGATTACTGCCTTCTACTGAAAGTTTTTTGTGCAGGTTTGCAAGTTTTGTTGATTGATCTAGGAAGGTTTGATTCAGTACGGCAGGGCCCGCTGTTATTGATTAGAATCTTATATAAAGGAGAGATTTTTTTCATCATCTCTGTTTGCAAATCTAATTGATAAATAAATAATCTGAGGTTATGATAATAATTGTTGTTTATTTTTTGATTTTTCATTTCCATCATGTCATTGAACAGCTGTTTTGTCTAGGCGTTTTCTTTAGACCTGTTCTACTTTTTGATATATGTTCTATAGGCATTTTTCAATATTCACCAGTCATTTTTATACAACCAAACTTTCAGTTCTATTCTTGGAGTGAAATTGAACACGCTTTTTTCTATAATTTTCTTCAATGTCAAAATTAGAAGTTTGACAAGGGAAAGCCTTCTTCCGAAATCTAAAGGAAGAATCAGCCCTTTTGATCTTGAGACTTGATACCGAAAGGTTGGTCTCGGCCCTATTTGATTTTGGGCGAGACTTTTTGGAATTTTGTGCCAGGGAACTCAAGGTTTAGACTAATTTCTTATTGATAATTGTCTGGAGTCGTCCCTTGGTCAATTTGGATTTTGTTTCGGACTGTTCCGAGCAGCTTTTGGAAGTTTAAGACTTCACCTTTGCTAGACCAAAGGTGAAGTCTCTCTAGAGAGGATCCCTCAATTTGAGGGTCCTACTCTTAGGCTATAGTTGGACAGCTCCTAGAAAGAGATTCTAGACTAGATCTAGATTGCCCTTAGTTGGCTTTGGTAGCCTCCCTTCAGCAACCCTCTTGGTAGCACTCTGGTGGAACCACGTCGAGTTCTACGTTAAACAGATACAACGTGGATAGGACTCATGACTCACTTATCATACCATTGTCTATCTACAGTGAGACCAAACATGTAGCTAACCTCACTCTTGGAACCTCTGGACTTACACATTACATGTGAAGATAACAAACACTTGTATCACATGTAAGTTACACCTTTTACTATATAGGCAAATCCTATGTAAATCACTTGATACTAAATCAGGTTTGGTAAGTGCCCCTTAAATAAAATTCTAGAATTTTACCCTGAGGTTGCCCTAACTATAACTTTCACCTTTCTGTGTTTAATTTGCCTGATGGTAAAGTGTAACCCATACTGAATTTTTCTCATCTCTCACAAGTGTAAATACCAAAAGGTTTTTAGTCATGTTTATTTAAAATTCATATTTATATATGCATTATTTACATTCATTTTTTTTTGTATAATCAAATATTTATAAATTGGTACAAGCATTATTCCAAACACATTTTTAATAACCTCCTGGCTATCCCTATATTTTGTTATTATTTTTAATAAAGAAGCCAGATACATTATTGTACCTAATTAGTTGTTTTATTGATAAGCTCTCCAATTGCACAGGTTTTGTTTATAACATCATTAAGTTATCTTCCTAGTTAAGTCACAATTAACTTGGTGGCGCCCAAAGGTAAGATGTATACAAGGAACCCATAGACCCATGGCCTCCGAACTGAAGCTGACTAGCCGTAGCAGTCTAATCAGGCAATTGCCAAAATAAGTACGTTATACCTTGACCAGATGAACCTCGAAAGTAATTATTTCTGGATAGCATTACACCCTCTCCCTTTAAGGGTTTATTAAAATCTAGCGTTCGAGCGGCCCTGATTGAAACCCGCCATCCATATCCAAATTAATTCCGAGATATTGACAGGCGGAATTTTGACCTGAATACCTTACCATTCATAAATACTGTTAATTTATTAGGTAATAAATCTAAATAAAACTTCTTGGACTCTCCTCGGTAATGGAGTTTTATTCACGAACTTCGCAAAACAATAGGATTTTGCCTATCTCGACAGGGCGGTAGGATCGAAGCTTATCCCTCGAGACATTGCTATTTATTATAATTTCAACATGAACTCTATTAAAGTGATAGCATGATCGACCAGCTTGGGCCGTTCGAAGATTCGATTATATTTATCTAAAGGAATATCTTACGACAACTTGAAAGTGAATGGCGACTGGGTCACACCGTAAAGTGAGAGAAATAAGTAATAACTACCAGGAAAAATATGGGATATCAGCAGAAATTTTAGAGGGTATATATATCGAGCAAATGCAAATACTGACGGTAATAACTTATTATGTAGAGGGGATGTTCTTAATGCATGAGGGAAGGAGCTCCCGCTCACGCCCGCTGGTATTTTTAGCTGAAAAATCGTTGTGCGAAAATGCTGACGGATCTTTATGTTTGTTGACACTTCCGGGTGAAGTTAATATTACAAGTTGAACAAAAAACTTTCGAGTTCAGCGTACTTTAATAGATCAAATCAAATAAAGATTAATACCTGAAGTTGCATCTTCTGGCAGTTTCGCCAGTAATCTCTAGAGTTTTCCATGGATACGAAAAAAAAAAAGAGAAATCTTTAATAACGAGAAGTTTCGCAATTACCAACTCCAGTGCCAAACAGTTTCAACAGGTTGATCCTGACCCCTCATCAGAACAGATTGATTAGCTCCACTTTATTATAGTCGAGAGACAATATGAAATTATAAGACCCAAAACTGAGCATGCCAGTTGAAATTTATTTAACTCGTTGTAACGGGAGTTACCAGATTTTTTCCGGAAATGTGTGCGCCTCTGACTTCAATTTAATTAATTAATTGACTTTAAATCAACTATTTGCTCTAGGTAATTTTCGGTCAATCCCGCGGTAGTGATTTTACTTGATTATTGTATTTTTAATTATTTGTGTAACTAAAGCCACACAACTTTTCTTTGATTTTAAGCGCGGCTTTCTTGAATATCTCCGAATTATTATTCATTTCTAAATATATTAATATTTACCGCGTGACCCCGGTGCAAATAGCAGTTTGTATGGTCGCACGCTCGAAGCTGCTTTGGACCTATAGTAGTCGAAGCGCGCACCATGGTATTTTCTCCCAATTCTCCCACTAGCTTGCCCATCCATCGTCGAGCGTTTTCCTTACAAACGAACGGCGTTGGGTTAAATCAGTCCGGCCCGAGTCCACCAACTAAGTAGACGCTTCCGACTTCCACCGAGTAACGAGGTAGGCCTTCTCTCCGAAATACCGACTGGTACCTGTTTCACCGCAACGCGAGTAAGTTATTTTCCATTAATACTTGGTTGGTAAATTATATTTTTGTTTTACTGTCACGGTTCATTTGGACGGACAGAGTTTAAGGTTCTATAAACTGTCACGGTTTTTGTGTACGGGCAGTTTTCGCTAAGATATTTATTTTTGCAAAGTAAAGTTCTATAAACTGTCACGGTTTATGTGTACGGACAGTTTTCTCTGATATTTATGTTCACAAAGTAAAGTTCTATAAACTGCCACGGTTTATGTATACGGACAGTTTTCTCTAAGATATTTATTTTCACAAAGTTTAAAGTTCTATAGCTGTCACGGTCTACGTGTACGGACAGTTTCTTTTCATATGTTGGTTCATGTTTTATTGTCACGAAATAGTGTAAGGTTCTATAAACTGTCACGCTTCATGTGTACGGACAGTTTTCTCTTAGATATTATTTATACAGTCACGGTTCATGTGTACGGACAGGGCTTTATTTCCACCTCCGTTACAGTTGATTCTAGCCGATCTAAGGTTACCGTATTGACCAACCAAGTAAATTCATGTCTGTATCCGAAATGTCTTACATAAAGTGTGGAACGGGTACATCAGTATTCGAAACAGTTTAAAACCGTTAAAATCTAACCGCTATTATATCGCATGACCGCTACTAATTTTCTGTTGCTCACCCAAGCGGTAAAACCGCCCGTTATCATTAAATCTACACGCCCGCACACATACACATTCTCACTCTCTCCAAGTAATAACTTCCAGCATTTGATTCGACCCCTGATCTCCACTGTAACAAGCCACGTGGGCCCTCAACCACAATAATCGAGCGCCCGAGATAACTGTTAAAGCAAGAAAAGGAAAAACCGAAAGGGCGCTACATCGTATTATTCAGTACTATATGTTTAAGACTGACATTAAGTTGACAAGTCTGAAAAAAGTTACCCGTTCGACTTTGCAAGATTAGGCGCCTAATGACCGTTTCCACCAACTATTTAAGGGAAGCCCTAACGATAAGTATTTCCTAAACTGAAATTTCTCCATGTATAACTATCAGTTTACGGAATACTTATCGTTAAGGCTTTCCTAAAATAGTTGGTGGAAACGGCCATAAGTGCGGCTGGCACAATCTAAGGTTTTGGTAACTAACAAGGACTTAACAAGCGATTGATCTAGCCGCACTAAAACAGTTCGCATTTCAATTACCAAAACGATAATGAGAATGGATTTCAACTAACTAAAAGTGATTCACCTATCGAGCTGGGTAAATGGGGGTCTTTTTCATTCAATCCTATCAACCAAAATATCCAATGATGTAGGTGGCAAGAATACCGGAATGAAATATGCGTCGGGGTTGGGACCCGGAGCTTATCTACGCATCCTCCAATGGCGGGAATTTCACGAGCCTCCTGGGAAAGCTATGAAAAAATGCTTTTTATTTTAGCTTGTAAAATTCCATTTAGCGGAAAAAAAATCTTAACTATTAATTTCCTGCTTTCAAGCCCAAATTCGTTCCATCATTTAGGCATTCAGGTTCTTAAGTTCTGAAAAGAAAATTTTTAACTGAATGTGCGCTGGAGCTTTCATTTTCTCGGAAACGGAATCCTTATTTACTTAAAGGAAACGCAAATGTATGGGTATATTATATTTTCTTGAACATATACTTGTTGGTTGTACTGAAAATATAAATTTAAATTTGGAAATTTTAAATTGAAATTATTTTTTCAAATGTAATTTATCTAGCAATATTCTATCCTTGAGAAAAAAGTTGTTTGTGATGAAATTCAATTAAGTTGAATCAGACATTCTCTTTTCTGCCCAGAGTAGAAAACGGCAAATATTTTCAAAGCAATGCGATCTTTCGAAACTCATAATGCGCTCTTATATGCGCTTGAATAATAAATTGTCTCTGTAATTAAATTTTAATGAAGAAGCCCATGTATACAAGAGAGCGAATGGAAAATTCAAACTTTCGACTATCAGACAGCCTGCATTTATAATGACAAACTAAAAATGCAAAATCCTTTGGGATCGTAATTATCAATCACATTCACAAGTATCATATTTTGGATATTATTTTGTTACGCTTTTTGAAATTATTATATTCCATCAACTATCAATACAATTAAAAATGGTAAAATACCACTTGATGTCTATAATTTAAAAGATAGAATCCTAACAGATGACATATTGATGATATTCAAGAAATATGTGAACCATTTGAAGAAGAGAATTATCAATTGTTTAACACAGAACAGATAATAATCCAAAAAACCAATGATTGTAAAGAGAGGGCTTATAAAAAAACTTCCTTAAACCTTTTAAGAACTGATCATTTAAACTCAAGAAGTTGAAGCTTTACAGAAACTTGTAAATTCATTCCATAGAGTTTTCCACAAACCAAATAATAAATTATCACTCACAAATCAAGTTAAATAAGAAATTAGGACCAAAGACGAAAAACCAGTTCACACAAAGACGTATATATATCCTCATATTCATAAACAAGAAGTGAATAAACAAATCGAGAAAATGTTAGAAAATTTTTCGACCATCATCCGCGTGTTGCTAAATTCACCAAAATGGTGCACCGCCACGGATGCGGTGATTGAAATTCACTAATGCCAATGCCAAACCGTAGCTTGTCAAACCCTGTTTAATTTAACAACACTGCTTGTTCTACCATTCCACCACGGTGCCAACACTAGCTGAATTTAGCCACATGCGGAATGTAGTCCGTGGTCATCTCCTGTCTGGATTGTACCTAAAAAGTTAGATGCTTCAGGCATAAAAAAATGGCGAATGGTCGTAGATTATAGAAAGCTCAATGAAAAAACGATAGACGATCGTTACCCATTACCAAATATAACAGACTTGGAAGAAGTAATTATTTTACTACTCTAGACTTAGCTTCTGGAATCCGCCAAGTAGAAATGCATCCAAACTCAAGAAATAAAACAGCTTTTATCGTAGAAAATGGGCAATATGAATTCAATCGTATGCCCTTTGGACTAAAGAATGCACCAGCTCATGCAAAGAGTAATGGACAACCTTCTAATAGATCTACAAAACAAAATATGTCTAGTATAAACTGTAGAGTATTTTTATATCGTATACCTGCTATATCAGGTTTCGCGGTTCAATAATAGATGTCGCTACATTCGAGTTAGGCCCAGGAAGAACGATATATTTGGCAACAAGGCAGAGTTTTTGTTTTGGTTAGGGCTATGAAACGGTTGTTGATTGAAGTGGTCGAAGCTTATTATTGAATATCATTTAATTTACGATTTTTACGAGTTAATTAATAAATTAATTAAAGTGAGGTGTGTTTGTCTTTAATTGTGGATCTATCTTGCATCGGCCCCCTACAGTTTCAGAAGTGGGATCAATGAGGATTGAAGGATAGCCGACACGACAAGCCAACTGATTTAGGATTTCACGTGGAGAAATTTATCAGAATATTGATTTTTATTTGTAAATTATGGATCAAGAAGAGAGAATAATCGATGGGGATGAATTTGAAGCATTCCAAAACCAAATGCATCGTGGGCAGGCCCCAAACTTGCAACAACCCAGAATACTCAAATCCCTTATAATGGAGTTGTGGAGGTCTCTCGTCTCAAGCCTACCCGAATAATGATGTACAATCTGAAAATTTAGCCTAAAAAAAAAAATAATTATGTCCAAACTTACCAATTATGACTTTCTTACCTGATTATGAAACCCACTAATTATGTTGACCTACATTATTTTATTTGCACTTATATTCACCAACTTATATTATGAATTATGCAATCAATTGGATTGATTTATGTTATGAATTTTATTTATGTTTATGCCTCGGTTTATGAAATATTTGGATCGATTGATGTAATGAATTTAGTTTATGTATATGGAAACATTTGGATTCATTTTGAATTTCATTTACATTATTATGTTTATGCACTTGGATTAATTTATGTTGAAAATTTCACAAGAATTTATGTAACGATTCATGTTTAATTATCTTTACGTAATATTAGTATTAGTATTATATCATTTAATTTACGATTTTTACGAGTTAATTAATAAATTAATTAAAGTGAGGTGTGTTTGTTTTTAATTGTGGATCTATGTTGCATCGGCCCCCTACAACATGGATGATGTAATTAAATTTTCCACTTCTCTTCAAGAACATATTAGCCGAAGCGGTACACAGAAAAATCTGACGAATAATGAAGAAAGCAAGCCACTTGGCACAGATGTTGTTTATGTCCAATAGATCGATTTGACCCGCAGCACTTGCTTCCTCCACCCTGTGGAACCAATATGGTGGCCATTATATAAAAAAACGGTTATTTTTGAAGAAACAAACATATTTTTTACTAAAAATATATTTTTTGGTATTAATTGAGTATTTAATAGTCATCACAAACATTTAGGATGTTCCCGAAATTTTTTTGTTGATAAGTTTAGGCATCCTGGCGGCCATATTGTTTTTTTTTTTTGCATTTTCATAAAATCTATTCTACTGTGCAAAAGGTGGCATGCGGCATATCATTTAAGGATAATTTGAGGTCACTGATTCCAATGATGAGGTCAAAAATATGAAATTTAAAAAATGTAATTATTTTTGCAGTATTTTTAATCTTTAAAAACTTCAAATTTAGATATTTTTTAAACCAATCAAAAATCCTCAGTATTGCATTGATCAAATGTCTTTATCAGACTAACCTCTGGTTTGTGCATGCACCTCTACATTTCTTGCCTTGCAAATAAGAGTGCATGGCAGATTGCTTCTTCGACAAATACAGCGCATCGTCTCACAGTCTTTAAGACAATCGCAACGGTCAATTTCTTTGCAACCTTGCCAGATGTTTGGCAAAGATGACCAAATAAGCTTTCAGCTATGCTCTGACCGCCTCCAACCCCACTCGTTTGGCTCTGGAGATGCCTCTATAGTTTATTAGACCTTCCGCAGATCTGTCGTGCTTGATATGCTGCTCTTAAAGTGTGCTGCTTAAGAGATGCAGATGTGGGGGGGGGGGTAATAATTAAAGGGAGCGATTTTGTACAATCGCACAGTTCATCAATCAAGAAAATGACATAACGACTCGGCTCTCAAAAATTCCAATAATTAACTGTATTGTTTTGGACCGTTCTAGACCGTCCTTTTTTCGAACCAAAACGAAGGTATTATTGAAGCATTTAAATATATTGGTACTCCAGGTACAACCCCCACGTAGGCTGTATTGGAGATACTGAAGAAGTATACAGTGAATTTGTATGGAATAAGAGATCCCGATTGTGAACGCGTAAACAGTGCTAGGAAATATCTTTTTGGTACTGTAAATCGCTCTTTTTTTTAATACCTTCCACGTCTGCCTCTCTTGAGCAGCACACTTTAAGACCAGCATAATATCAAGCAGAACCGAATTGGGGAAGGTATAATAAACTAGAGACATGGCTGGAAGCCGATTTGGTCATCTTTGTTTGCAACACATCTGGCAAGGTTTCACAGAGCTTGACCATTGCGGTTGTCTTCAACTGTGAAACGATAATGTGCTCTATTTGCTGAAAAAGCAATCTGCCGTGCACTCTGAATTGCAAGAAATGTAAAGGTGGATGCACAAACCAAAGGTTAGTCTGATTAAGACATTGATAATAATGCATGCAATACTAAGTATTTTTGTTTTGTTTAAAAAATATCAAAATTTGAAGTTTTTAAAAATTAAAATGACTGCAGAAATAATTAAATCTTTTGAATTTTGAATTTCTGACTTCACCATTGAAATCAGTGACTCCAAGTTACCCTTAAATGATATGCCGCATGCCACCTTTTGCACAGTAAAACAGATTTTTTGAAAATGCAAAACAAATTGACCGTTGCGGTTGTCTTAAAGACTGTGAGACGATGCGCTGTATTTGTCGAAGAAACAATCTGCCATGCACTCTTATTTGCAAGGCAAGAAATGTAGAGGTGGATGCACAAACCAAAAGTTAGTCTGATGAAGACATTCGATCAATGCAATACTAAGGATTTTTGATTGGTTTAAAAAATATCTAAATTTGAAGTTTTTAAAGAATAAAATGACTGCAAAAATGATAAAATCTGAATTTCATATTTTTGACCTCATCATTGGAATCAGTGACCTCAAATTATCCTTTAATGATATGCCGCATGCCACCTTTTGCACAGTAGAATAGATTTTATGGAAATGCAAAAAAAAAACAATATGGCCGCCAGGATGCCTGAACTTATTAACAAAAAAGTTTTGGG
Source organism: Ceutorhynchus assimilis (assembly GCA_917834065.1). Taxonomy (NCBI): domain Eukaryota; kingdom Metazoa; phylum Arthropoda; class Insecta; order Coleoptera; family Curculionidae; genus Ceutorhynchus; species Ceutorhynchus assimilis. Next base: position 12,213,623 of record OU892286.1, on the reverse strand, counting down.
AACATCTTAAATATTTGTGATGACTATTGAATACTCAACTAATACCAAAAAATAGATTTTTAGTAGAAAAAATGTTTGTTTCTTCAAAAATAACCGTTTTTTTCTATAATGGCCGCCATATTGGTTCCACAGGGTGGGGGAAGCAAGTGCTGCGGGTCAAATCGATCTATTGGACATAAACAACATCTGTGCCAAGTGGCTTGCTTTCTTCATTATTCGTCAGATTTTTTCAATTTTTATTATGTACCGCTTCGGCTGTATTGCAAATCCTAAAAAGATATTTGAAAGATTAGAACATTTCAATCTAAAAATCCAATTAGACAAATCGAAATGTTTGAAGAAATCAGTAGAATTCTTGGGACATGTAATAATCCCAAATGGTATTAAACCAGATCCAAAGAAAATCGAAGCAATAAAAAAAATTCCAATCCCAAAAACCGTAAAAGAAATTAATTCATTTCTAGGATTGATAGAATATTACCGAAATTTCATGAAAAACTTCGCTAAAATAACAAAACCAATGACAATTTGGATACAAAAGTAATCCACGATTCTGACTTTTTAAAAAGTTATAAAACTTGTTGAAACTTATTAATCAATGATCCTATATTACAACACCCTGATTTCAATAAAACATTTTTATTATATTATATAACTAGACGCATCAAATTATGCTATTTGCGGTGTATTGTCACAAGGACCAGTAGGTTCAGATTTACCAATTGCTCACGCAAGCCGTAGATTGAACCCTGAGAAATGTAATTATTCCACAATTGAAAAAAGTTACTGGCCATAGTATGGGCAACTAAATACTTTAGACCATACTTATTTGGACAGAACTTTACAATTTTATCTGACCATAAACCACTTCAATGGTTATTTTCTGGTAAATAACCCGGATCTAAATTAATTCGATGGAGATTGAGATTAGCAGATGATTATGAAATCAAGTACAAAAAAGGAACTCTTAATATGAATGCCAGTCGCGGATCCAGGGAGGGGCCATGGGGGCATGGCCCCCCCTAGATAAGAAAAAATAATTTTAAAAATCAACAATAAATTGAACAATTTTCCCGGGTTTACCAGGGCCCGTATACTATAACAGAATTTTATTTCATGGCGTCATTTTATCACGGACCTCTAGCCTATTCTATTTGTATGTACAGGATGTCTGGTTATAATTTGACACCCCACCTGCAGCCAGCAGATAGGTGTGAACACAAAAGTTGTGCAGTTTTAACTAAATTTTCAGAATCCATCGTCAAAAACAAAAGTTTATTGTAAGAAATTTGCAATTTTGCGTCCTTTCAACTATTTTTAATGAAATGCCCTATATTTGCTTCTAATATATAGTTTGTCTATATTTGTTAGAGCCGCCTTCAACATATTTGGCTCTAAAATTTGGAAAAATACTATCTTACTGACGATTTTGTGAACAATTCAGCACTTGGTTTCTCTGATAGTATTTTTAATAGAGAAATTATATATTTTTGGAGTCGAAAAATTGTGCTCTCAAGAATATAGAATCAAATATAGGGCATTCATTATATTTGAAAAAAGTTGAAAGTACGCCAAATTTCAAATTTCTGACAATAGTTTAGCTAAAACTGCTCTACTTTTGTGTTTACACCTACCATCTACCTCCGCGCCTGATGAATGCAGACGCATTATACCTCCTTTACAACTAAATGCTATTTCCAGATCAGATTCCAGTACAGAATCAGATTCCGTGAAAGGTTTCATAAAACTTTAGGAGCAATGTTAAAAGACACACCACTTAATAATGACGAGATAATTGAAAAATATTTCAAAGATACTAAGATTTTTGAATCTCAAATACAAGCAAAGAAACTTACTAATAAAGGTGAAGAAATTAGAATAAATGATGAACATAAACACTGAAAAAAAATCGTTCATAATGTTGACGAATGGCGGTTGTTTTTTTTTGTCATTAATTGAAAGAAATATTTCATCAATCCAATTAATCAGTGTTCATAGCCTAATTACTTCGTTCCTCAATGTAACGAATTTATGTTCATTATTATCATAAAACCCGTGGAATTTTATTTTCTATTGTTCGAACGAACACTTTCATCAGTATAAGGAACTTTCTTTGAAGACCAGTGATTCTATTCCTTGATTTTATGAATAATCGTTCATAAACCACATTCATTGTACTAATGATTATTTCTTATCCCAAAAAGTTTGTTCATCGTGCTTATGGAAGTTTCTTCATTGTGTCAATGAAGTTATGCATCGAATCAATGACCAAGAGTTCATTGTTTAATGAATATGTTTCATCAGCTTGACGTACGCGTTAGTGATTCAGTGAACGTTTATAACTAACGAACTTTACTCATTGATTTAATAAATTTTATAGTTTTGATATAGACCTATTTGTCATGCTAACGTACCTATGGAATTCATTAAACACACCCGCACTTCGTATTATCGACAGTATATCGTAGATTATCCGGAAATTATATTTTGTGTTGGTGTTTAATTCAACTCTTTGTGAAATAAATTCGGTTTTCAGGTATTCATTTATTGAGTGGAATAACTTCTTCATTTATAGTGTACAGAAAACATTGCAGAACGTGGGACACTACCTGGAAGCCATCTGTCAGCGAAGGCAACCATTAACGCAGAAATCCAACATTGCTTAAAGTGTGCTAGCGCGGCGTTCGGGCGACTTCTAGACAGAGTTTGCAACAATCACATCAGCGCTGAGATCAAACTTCGTGTCTACAGTACAGTTGTAATACAACACTTACATAAATAACCGCGAAACATGGACCACCTACAGAAAACACATAAAAAGCCTAGAAAAATACCACCAGCGATGCCTAAGAAGGATCCTACGGATTAAATGGCCCGACCGACCGACGAACATTAGTTTTTTGGAGGAGGTCAACCCAACTAACTTGGAAGCTCTTATCATGAAGCACTAACTTCGCTTGACAGGTCACCTCGTTCGCATGCCTGAAACACGTCTTCCATGACGGATTCTCTACAGCCAGCTGAAAGATGGAAAACGGAATCAAGGAGGTCAACAAAAATGCTACAAAGATGTTCTAAAAGAAATGTTGGCAAAGTGCCACATCGATATCAGCAACTGGGAGTCGAGGACAAATGATAGGCCCTCATGGAGCCGAGTAGTCCACGATGGACCACAAAATTTTGAAGAACAGCGACGCAGACACGAGACCGAAAAGAGGGAATGCAGGAAGGAGCGAGAGATCAGAGGAAGAGACAATGCTGTCAGAGACTGGGTGGGCCAAGGCTGTGGAAGAGTGTTCGGCTCCAGAATTGATTTATATAGCCATCAGAACACGCACAATCGACGAAAAATAGAATAGAAGATAATCATACTCGGTATCGAGTGATTGCCTATGATGATGATGATGATTCAACATGCCTAATAAATTTGAGAGCTTAATCACAGCTCAGCTCGCGTTAACTTGAACTGAACCCATAATATGAATATTCTTGTTCATGCAACTGAGCCTAGGATAAGGCATTCATACGTTAAGCCAATGAAACTGCAAGGCAACGAATTCTATTCGTCAAAAT